>CM053786.1:401650544-402250544 GCA_028749045.1 Cupressus sempervirens
GCCTTTCCCAACTTGACCATGTTTGATTTTCTCATAACTATGGACTTCTATTTTTGTTGATCATTTTCTTTTGAATTTTTGAATTGATCTCAAAAAAGTATTAGTAGATGTTTCAACCACTCTTTAGTTACAATAGATGTATTAAAAATAAAGGTATTTATTTTATCTTCATTTTTCCTTATTTTATGTACTTGTTTATTTATTTTATAATTTTATTAAAAAATATTCCATATTAGAAAAATGTCCCGTGCATGGAAATTTATAGTAGAGTGCTTATTATTATGATTTTTAATAATATATTATCTAAATTTTCTGTAAAATTATCTTATCATTAATATTTTTCTAAGCAAGAGTGATATAAGACACATGTATAAAGCTAGTATTTATATTAAAAAACTAAGATTATAATATTCTTTGTTAAGTAAAATAATTTTAAAATCAATTATTATTATTATGTGTTCTAATTAATCATTATTATTATTTAGGCAAGGTCTTATAATGCATTGTAAGTTGTGAGTATCTCATTAGAGAGGTTTTGGGTTCAAACTTTCTTATCAAACCCTCTTCCCTTTCTTTCTAAGTGGAATCATATATATGTATGAGAAATATTTTTATTAATTAAAAGAAATATAATCAATAAAAATATAAATAAGTCCTAAACTATATTTAGTTTTATGGTTGTGAAATTTTTTCTTTCAACTTCTTCATTATTTTTTAATATTTTCCTATAAGGCACAACTACCCATTAACTAATTTGATTTCTCAACTTTGTATTTAATAATAACAATCTTTAAGATGTTAATTTAATTTTTTATTTATCCACGCTTTGAAACAATTTAATTTTCTTAATTTTCTTATGAAGAAAATTTGAAAATATAACTTTACATTGAAATAAATACACCTATAAATTATTTTTATAATTTATTTATTCTAAATTGAATAAAAAATTAAGTTTAATTCCTCACAAATTAAATATATGAATATTATTCATATAAAGACAAAATATAATTAGTTATTTCTTAATGTGTTGGTTAACAGTTTGTCTTCCTTATCTTTTTGGTTTATTCCTTGACTCTTAAATTTCCCAATGGTTTATAGAAGAAAAAAGTTAGCAAAATAAAGGGTCAATGTAGTAATCTATCAAAGACCCCCTAAATTGAAAGGTACAACTCCCTTTTACATGCAAGATTTGCAATGAATTATGTTTTTCGGGTTTCGGGGGTATGCTCTTAACTAGAGAGCAGAAGAGGCAAATACCAAATTGCTCAACACTTTAAACAACCTAGGCAAGTGAAAGATGGGGAAAAACTCACTGAATGCAATCCATTCTAAAATGAATGCAAGATACAAAAACAAGCTTGAATAACTATAACACTGAGAGAGTAGGGAAAGATGGTACAATGGGTAATTCTCATATTACTAAGTAATTGATGTCTTGACAATACCCAGATTGTTTGTTTCTCAATTACTCCATTAACCAATCTCAAAAACTCTTATGCAACTAACTACACTACACATATTTAACCTACGACATACAACACAAAGAACAAAAGAGACACTTATAGAAAGTAAGACATACAATTTATTGAACGAAGGAAACAAAACCAAGTTCATTTACATTCATTCAATTCTCAACAATAAAACATTCGCACTATACACTATACTGGAACTAAATGAACAACAAAATTAAAATTGGACCTAGAGTCACATACAGTAGTCCCAACTACTTGATTTGCCCAAAAGTAATTTTGATGATCTTATTAACTTCTCAAAAAGTTACATATATAGGCCTTCTCAAAATGGCCTATTACACTAGATCATTGCTACATAGAGAATCTTTGAACAAAATAAACTTAAAATAGGACAAGCTTGAATCATTGTCCATTACAAAGACTAACAAAATGCCATGAATTTCTACAAAAAGAAAGAGAAGAGGGAGAATGTCAGATGTCTAGAAAAGCATTAGAACATCATGTCTTATTAGTAGTAACTACTTTGGCCTTATAAGATTTCATGGCTTCCACTACTTGTCTAGCTCTTTGACATCTGGAATGATGATGTTGTGAGCTTGAATCATCCAATAGTCATACATATCAATCAATTCATCAATTCTGGTGAGCCTCGATTGGAACTTCTCCAATTCTTTCCTTATGATTGTGTCTGCTACTGAGAGTTCCTAGATCTTTGACATTTGGGAATTTAGGGGATCTATAGCTTTGTCAATGAATACCAAGAACTTTGAATTCATCCTCTCAATATCCAAAAGCTAACCATTAGCAGACACAAAGGATTCTATGTGCAATATCTTCAGATATTGAAATAATTTCTCAACAACCTTTTGCACCAGGTCATGTACATCCTTGATCTCATTTGTGGACCTCATAGAGATTTCTATAAAAAAATCCAAGGATTATTTCCAGTGAAACAACAACTCATTGCCCGTCTTGAGGATTCCATGAGTAATGGCAACATTAGTCTTCATGTCGATAAATTCTTGTAGAAGGGTCAACTGCTCTGTTAGTTTGTTAAGCACCTTTTGTATGGTGGTCTAATGATTGGAAGCTGCCTTATTGAGATTGTGAGCATTGAACACTAAACTTCCCAAGTTTTCAATTGATGGGGGACCTTGAGCTTTCATTTGGTCTACCCATGCTCGGCCAACCTGCCCAAATTGCCTTTCTTGTTAGAGTTTTAGGAGTATATTTTTGTTCTCCTCTACATTCAAGGTCAAATTGAATTGATGAAGTGCTCCCAAGTGTAGACCTTATGTACTCCATCAAGTCCCAATTTGAGGCCTTCAGGATTTCCTTCTCTTCTCTAAGCTCTTCCAACTTATCTTCAATTTTCTTGTTGATGGACTTCTACATTTTCACCATGGAATTATAAATAGGGTTACCAAGATCTACTATTCTGATCTAGAAGTCATCTTTGGAAACCTGATGGAATTTTCCTTTCATCTGTGGCTCAACAATCTCTATTAGCATATGGCCTATTATCAAATCGGTAGCCAATGCAACAATTTTATTCTACTTCTTTGTCTTCTTTGATGATTGAGAAGAGGCGGCTTTCATGATCAAGACCTTTGATGGAGCTACATCTTCATATCTCCTCTTCTTCCTATCAATGGTCTCTTTGAGCCATCAATTTGTAGAGAGCAAATTTATAGTCGTGTGCAGGGTAGTAGGATCAAATAGCTTCCTTGGTAGTAGGGGATTTTGCTTGCTCTGTGAAGCAATAGAGAGGCAATAACCTTAGTCACTAAGAGGGCCAAAGTATCCCCTTTGTAAGATGCATCTTGTTCTTGGCCATCCATGGGGTTGTTGTCACCATCCAAATTGATGATTTGGATAGGGGAAGATGGCTTGGCCACTAATTTCTCTTGTTCTTTCCCTTTGTCATGTTCTCCTTCCTATTATTTTGTGGTGACTGATTAGGGAAGTACTCTACATACTTCATAAATTCTTTGGGCCCTATTTTATCGAGATTTAGGGTCGACATGTAATTATTTAATTATAATCCTAAAGAGATTTAATACTTGTATAAAAGGGCTTAGGGTTAGGGATTGTTTAATAAGGTGATGCAAAAATTGGTTCTTATGGTGGTATTGAGCTATAAGGGATTACAAATTGTAATCAGGTTGTAATCACCGGATCATAAAAATATTGGACTTGTTTTTTGGTGGATGTAGCCCAGGGATTGGGTGAACCATGTGAAATCTTGGTGCCTTGTGTTCTTTTCTATGTGATCTATTATTTTCTAATATTATTTATATTTGCATGTAATTGTTATTTATGTCCGTGGTTTAATCCAACTTTCCCAGTGTCTGGAAGAGATCAAACTCCATAGGTAGGAGTAATTGGGACATTCTTCTCTAGAGGCTAGTCTCCACATTGACCAATGGATTATAATGGGCCTGCAGATGTTGAAGTAGTAGCTATGTTGAACTAGGCAGCTCCAAAAGACACTCCAATCATAGAACTAGTGATCTTAGTTCTCTTCTTCCTCATTTGAGTCCACTCCACCCAATACTTATCTATTCTTTTTATTATTCCCTGCATAAGAACCTCCATAGTGTCTATGATAGGACCTACTTGTGGGGTAGACAAAATTGGGGTGCATTTGATCTTCTCATAGGATGTGGGATGCATCCAGGCTACATCATCTGCAAGGTCAAAAACATCAATAGATTTGTTATATAACTTGATCTCATTAATTGTTAATCGTGAACAAAATTTCTCCCAAGTTTGACCTTGTTGGGACACTTGGACTAGAACTCTTCAATATTTGGAACATGCCTATAGGCATATCCCAACTTCAAGTGATCCCTTACAAAGTTGACTGGATCATAATGAGGCTTGAGTACCTCATAGTCTACCAATTTGATTTTTTTTCTTGAAGATTTTCACTAGATTCTGAGCATTAGATCTGGAAGTACATGGATATGGTCCAACCATTATAGGGAAGGGAATCTTGACTATCTTCTTTACATTAGAACACAAGGTGTTTACTTCAAGGATTTGTCGATATAGTTCAATTAGAACCACCTTGTCTTCTAGATACCTTGGAAGCCTCTTAGGAAAGCTATCATAAGATCCTATCTGAATATAAGAGAACCTCAAAAACTAGATGAATGAGCATATAAATTGGTTGATGGCCAAAATTTCCTCTAGTGAAAATCTCCTTTGATGGCATCCTTGTAATTCCTAACATAATCTCATTGTGAAGGAATCATTTATAGCCACATATTCCTCAAAACTTCTTTACAATTGCAGACATGGATAGAAATCATATACTTTAGTGTGCTTGTTGTAGTTATGGATGTTAGGGAGGTTGGCCACAAGTGGTGAGTAGCCAAGGCATAAATTAGATAGGAGGACATTTAAAATTGTTTAAACCCTTTGGCCAAATTTAACCATGAGGCAAGCTCATCATAGGTAATCTATACCTAGTCAGTCTACATATTCTCAGCACATATAGATTGCACTAGGAAGAAATGGTAATCAGTGAACTCCAAGATCCCCTCTTTTCCTTTTAATCTAACAAGTAGAGAAAGAATGTCTACTATCTCTCTTTTCAAATTTGTGGCAAACAGGGTCTTGGGCATTTTGCTCTTCTTCAAGTGAGTAGTCTGGAACCATGTCCTCTACATTTCTTCCCATTTGAGGGTATTCTTTTCATTGGACATAGATGTGGAAGAGCCAAAATCAGCATCACAGTGCTCCTCTTTCATGGGAATTCTAAATGCATATTGCATCAGTGCCGTGTAGATATAGATGAGGATTGATTGGTCAGGGAAAATCTTCTTTGTTTTTGGGTTGTATCTCTTGAGACATTCCCTCACAAGCTCAGGTGCACACACTACCATTCAAAAACCATCTATGTCAACCAATCCACTTTCCTTAAGCTTTTGACTGATTGGGTGAATTGGCTGAGAATTGAGTCTCCTATGGAGATGACCCAAATCATATAATTTAAATGATGTATCTATTAGCTATTTCAATTCACTTTCCAAGCCTATTAATTTATCATAAACAATAGCTTTGATTTCCATTTGTTATGATTGCACATGACACAATTCTCAATAAATAGTCATTTTAATACACTTGAAGAAATCAATCGCAAGTCATTCTGATGAAACAGGTTTAGGAATTAGAACATTGGCAGCACATGAATAAAATTAAGTTTGGGCAATCATTATAACAACAAGATTTGTATTTAATTCAATGAACATTGACTATTTAAACTTTCTATCCATTTGCACATAAAAACTTGTATTTTTGGAAGCTCTATTAATTTACTTCAAGTAAAGTACTAATACTAAAAACCACTTAAAACAAGCTTTTAAGTTCTACGAGGGAGAAAGAGAAACTTATCTTTCCTACAAACCAACTTTCCTTCTATTCAAAATAATAGCATGGAGAGTGATCCTTTGTTTTCTTGAGAACTTCATTCTTTCACTTTTTGCCTTAAGCATTTAACACTGCATTTCCTTTATATCGGGGTCCCATTCTCACTACTAACTTTTTTGGAAGTATCTTTCAAGAATCTCCAAAGAATCTTCACATTTTAAGGTGGCTTTTCTTTTTGTTTTCATATCTTTCAGAGAAGTGGCCTTCTTCATTACTTGGAATGAAGTAAAACCCCTCTCTCAGTAATGTTTCTTGGAATGAAGTAAAGCTAACAACACTTTACCCTTTAACCTCATTCTGATGGCCTCAAAGCTAGATCTTGAGCATGCCTCACTGATGAAGAGCTCGCAATAGTTTATTCAACATTGTGCCTTTACTTCTTGTATGTAAAGCCTTGGATATCACATAAATTGTTGCAGCCTTAGAAGCATAAGAAAATAACTTTGCTTCCATTAGTGCGCAACAAAAAACTCATAGATACTCTCTTTCCTTCTAAAGGTAGAATTTTCCTCTGCAACATGAATGAGCTTCTTCCTAGCATTGATTCACAGACTCATGGGTCTTTCCTTCATGAAATAAACTTATACATAGCTTGTTAATCACTTTCATGGCTTCATTCTTCAGATATGCACTTGATTTTGGTAGCTAAAGTGAAAACTAGCTCAATTGCTTAGAATCCATAAGAAAAAGAATGATAGGGAAAGCTAGCAAATGGTAAAACATGGATAACTTATTTCTCATTGGGAGGATGCTGGAGCACATCCCAACCATACCTAGATCACCTAGACTCCATCCCCATCGAAAAAATAGAAACACCGCATAGAAGAAATAGGTATAGGTAATACAAGGGAGATTTGGAAAACAAAGAAAGAGAGGGACTTGGGGAAGATAACAAGTAAGTAACATAAATGATCCTTAGACATCACACTGAGCACAAACTCACTTAAATACCAATAAATTCAAGCAAGGGCAAGACTAAAACTTGGCAACATAATGTGATAAAGATTGATCATGAGATCTAATTAATTTAAAAAAAAAATATTTTATATAGAATTTTTTTCGGTGAAACATTATATTTATATTAATAATAACTAGTTCAAAATAACTCCTAGAGAAAAGAACTAGAAAAGAAAAACTCTGGTCATTGCCTGATACAAAAAGGATGCAAAAGAAGAAATACTACATCAAGAGAGAATATCTATCAAGACTAATGAATCTTGTCTTTGAGATTCCCAATTTGAGAATATTGCGATTACAAAGAACCCAAAAATCATATGAATACAATTCATTGTTTGGTGTCAGAGACAAAACCAAGAGCTAAGCCAAAAATTAGCATAAAAGTTTCCATAATTGATCTTCATACAAAACTCTAATTGAGATCATGATATTAGAAAGCCATCTGATGCAAGTGCAATCCAAGACCCTGAAATACATATAATATCTCAAAAGAACAAGTGAGATCCATAAAAGTAAAAACATGTGAAATCATAGAGAAGTTGTTATTTACTATCAAATAATATATGAGAAGGAGTCAACATTATTCTATACATATTCTTTTTTCATAATATTAACCAAGTTAGGGAAAAAAAGGAGGTTAAGTGCGGAAAGTAAAGAGTTAATATAAACCCCATCAGTACCAAAATTAGCTAGACAATCAGCTAAAATAATACCTTCTCTATAAGTATGCACGATGTAGCATTTAGAGATTGAATCAAGAAGAGACCATAGTTGATGCAATATATACTATATGGACCAATTATAAACATGACATTTAATACATGCATTAATAATAATGGATGAATCCCCTTCAATATGTAACTTAGATATAGATAGTGATTTTGCAAGTTCCAAACCAAAAAGAAAGGCCAAGGCCTCAACTTTTTTATTAGTACATAGAGGGAAAGGAGATGATTTTACTGCAATTACATATTTGAAGTCTCTAATGACTATGCCATAGCCAAAGTTGTCTGCATTTCCTCTAGAGGCCCCACAAAAATTGAGTTTGAAATAACCTTCACTTGGAGGAATCCACTTGGTTTGTGCTCGGATAAGAGGAATTTTGGATGGACACAATTGGACAAGAAGATGAGGAAAAAGTAAACCATTCCATTGATGAATAACATAGCCATCCCGATGAGAAAAAATATGTTTACCCTTATATTTACTTATTAAAGCATTAACAAGCTCAACAATTGATCTCTCCAATCCTTCCATAAAATGAGGGATTGGAGATGATGTTTGTCTATAAATTCTCTTGTTTCTTTTTCACCAAATTGCCCATACTACAGATGCAAGGATGCACTTCCAAAGACATGAAAACATTGATTCAAAATATAAGATTGACCATGCCTAGAATAAATCCCATAGAGTGTTAGGTAATTGCATATAGAAATTAAGCTTATATTAAGAACAAAATTCCAACAATCTTGGGCAAAAGGGCAATTTAAGAGGAGGTGATTTGTTGTTTCTATAACTTGCAGATAGAGCACATAGTTAAAGGGATAAAAAAATGTTCAATCAATGAAGATGATCACTAGTTAAAATTCGGTTCTTTAATGCAATCCATGCAAAGCATCCTGCTTTTGGTAGAACTGAGCAATTCTAGTAGAGTTTAAAAGCACAATATGTGGTCTGATATAGAAAATTATTAATCTAAATAAATTAAAATTACATTATGTGAATGAAAATTGTAAAATTTACAAAATAGTTAATTTATCTTAATTATGAGTTCACTTAATATAATTAGTTTGCAATAATTATGTTTTATTTAACTTTAGATAATTTTGAAAAAAATGAATATTATTCATATTATTCTTAGAAAGACAATATATAATTAGTGATTTATTAATGTGATAAACGTTGATCACAAGATCTAATTAAAAAAATTAATTTAATGTAGAAAATTATTAATCAAATTTAAAAATATTAATGTAAATAAATTACATTATGTGAATGAAAATAATAAAATTTACTAAATGTTTAATTTATCTTAAATATGAATTCATTTAATAAAATTAATTTGCAATAATTATGTTTTATTTAACTTTAGATAATTTTGAAAAATGAAAAAAACTCTAATTCAATAGTCTCTACTTACATTTAATGCCTATTAAGATTTTAAGGATGCTGAAAAAAGCATTTCCTATTTATATTATAAGGAGAAAGGTTGGAAAAATCATAATTTGGTTAGTATAATTTGATTAGTGCGATTTAGAAATATTTAGATATAGACTAAATAAGTAATTATAGTTATTCATAAATCTTAGAATTAATGAATAAAATAGAACTTTTTTATTATAAAAATTATATAATTACAAATCTAAAAACTAAAACATTTTGTGTGACAAAATTTTCATGGAGCTCGATCAACAAATATATGGAACAATTAACAAAAAATGAAATATCTTCTTTTAAATCAATATGTGCGTCCATTATAGCCAAAAAGTGTTTAAACAACATATAACATTATTACACGTAAAGACAATTCAAAGGATAAACAATTAAAGTATGATAAGCCATTTTCAAACAATAAAGAAAATTTGAAGAAAATATTCCACAAAAATAAGGGAACATTCATTGAGAATGTCCTTGGCAAATCCTTAATCACTTGTCAAGTGTAAGTGACATGGTTTAATTGCTGCTCTCCTCAACATTATTTTTATATTTTTTTATATTTAACTAGGACAAACATTTAATTTTGAGCGGGAGAATATATATTTGAAACAAATACATAATGGTGATAGAAGAGATAGGCATCATAGTGAAAAGTGAATATCGTAGATGCATCCTCGATACATATTGTTCAAGCATTATTATTAATGGCAAATAGAAAGTGGACAAAATATCATTGGGCCCACACCATCCTTTTGAAGTAGTCAAAGCTTCTAGTGTGCTAGTTAAGCTAGGCTACACCAATCCATCTATCCCTCAAGAACCTGCGACATTGATCATAATGACAACTTCTAGCTTGTGGTCAACAATGGTTAACAATCTTCATGAGTCTTCTTACAATGAACATTGTCACAGTCCTCATTGGTCCTGTGATCTTCCAAATCCTTCTAAGTTTTATAACAACAATAGTCTATAGGGTAAAACATAGACAAATGCAACTCTTAACTCTTTGTTCACTATCCATGCATTGCTTCAATCTTCATAACCACAACACATGAAACCAAACACACTTCAAAAAAATACCTACCAACTCATATCATGATCAAAGTTATATTTTTGGCATTAAATTAACGTTTTATTAAAAATTCAAACTTTCCATTACTGTTATTGTCTTCTCTATGACATACCACATACATCAAAAAAGATTTGCAAAGAACTTCAACCTTTCATGAACTTACCTTCCATACACATTTTGGGAGTTCCATACAACTCATTGATCTCATTTGATCCTTAGATTCATTCCACACCCCATATAGATGCTAATGAGAAACAAAACATTTGGCTTTACTGTAAAAGACAATTTAAAAAAAAAATTGTTGCAGCCCACTAGGGAATCAATTTTCTCACAAAATGAAAAAAAAAAAAAAACATAAAACCAAGTGAAAATTAAAAGCCTTTGAATCTAATTCCAATTTCCAAATGATCATGAATTTTCAATAGTTAAAATTGAAGTTATGAACAAACCCTTACAAGTCCAGATGAAAAAAGTTTTGATGCTCTTCAAAAGTCCAAGGATAGGGTAGGGTGAAAGAAACAATAATCTTGAAAGTTCTTTAGGTCCACTAACCAACAGATGAAAAAAATGAAAAGCTTTAAATGACATAAGGATTTGTAAAACATGTCAGACTAAATAATTTTTTTATCAACATCACACATCACATTACATAATCTAATCTATCATTGGAGAGGGAAGAGAATAAACAAGATGCAAGTTCTTCACATGCCAAGGAACTGGGCAACATGAAAGAAATGAGAGGCTTTAAAGTCCAAGAATAGAACATGTTGAAAGAAACAAAAAGATTTAAAGTTATTCACCTTGTAACAAACATGAAAGGATGATTCATCTCATTATCACCAATGTGGAGGTCTTGCCTAGCATCTGGGCCAAATTTAGCCTCCAAAGCCTCTTTCTTCCACTGCCCTACCAAAACCCCAAGCTTTTTCAAAAATCTTGTGGCCTACCCCAATGTGGAAACTTCAAGCTCTATCCATAGAATCTTGACTGCCACCAAATAATTCTTCACAAAGGGATCCACCATGATACTGTGATTCATAGTCACACTATATGTTTTCCCAAATTATTTAACCACTTGCCAGGTCTCTCAATGCACAACTTCTACAAAATAGCCCTGAACATCAATTCAATTCCCCGAGTCTTGAGCTTGAAAAAGGAAATGAAAACTAGAATTTGAATCCCAGTCACCTTAGAGATTAGTGCATACAAAGATGTGGAGGCTAGAAAAATCAAGTCATGCAACAAGCTCCCAACCTCCATAGCCACAAACATGAAGAATGGAAAGAGCTTCTTGATCTCAACATGGTGTTATCCAAGCCTGCATGCACAGTTTCCCCCTCCCACCCTTCTGAGATGCATTCTCTTATGATGTTGTTAGTCTCACCAAATCTCCAAGCTCTACACCATCTTGACCATGCGTGTATACTGAGAACCTTATAAAGTATTTTCAACATGCACAATTACTCAACTACAACAATGGCTTCAATACAGACGAGAAGAAGATAGTCCAAGGAAGGTGAGTCATTGAGACAACTGATGGAAAGACATTAAATGGAGTGGAGAAAACTAGTAAACCAACCTAGAGATGGAGTCTTTCAAAATCCAAATGAGTATATACCAGAATAAAATGGTGTTTATCCATCTACCACTACATCAAAAACTAAATTTCATTTGCCACAATGCTAAGGCTATAACAGATCTATGGTAGATGCACTGTGAAAGTAGCTTGGTGTCAATCTCAACTGCATGAGCACTATTTCAAAGCCAAATAGTTTACTTGACACTTCAATAGGGATTATGACTTGGATTGGAAAATTCTTGGCCAAGAATCCCATAGTAAATAGCCTAATTGGCTAAAGATATTTGTCAAACCTATTTTTAATTTATTTTTATATTTTTTTGGTGATCATTGTTATCAATAAAGTGATGTTAAGTATATCACATTATTATCCTTGGTTTTAATAGTTTTTGAAGTATTAGATAGAATCCAAAAAGACGGGGGACTGACCCCAGATTACAAAAAGGCTAAGAGATTAGCTAAAGGTTACCTCCCAATTATCTAATTGATACTAGTTTTATACTTCAAAAGGAAAACATGATCCAACACTGCACTAATGACATTAGTCCTACTACTAATAAGTAGATAAAAAGGAAAAGAATTCCAATAGTAAGGAAACATACTATGACTAAAAGTCCAACAATTAAACTTATACATATAAAATAAATCAGCATAGGGCATCAAGTTCAGAGTAATCGATATGATATCTACAAAAAGAGAAAATAATAGTAGTGCTAACTTCCCTTCTTCTTCTCAGATTCCTCATCATTCTTCACTTTAAGCTCCTCCCTATTCACATCCACCCCCTCCTCTTTGATAGATTTCTTTAGGATAGTCTTCAGCCAATCCTCCATAAGGAAGCCACATAAGGAGCGGGTAGTCTCACTCTACTTTCCTAGGTCCTTTACATCCTTATTTACCTACAAGAAATAGAGGGTAGTGGTTATGAAATGTATGACTTTAGTGGAGAAATCTACTAGAGTTTCAAATTTTTGGTAGATGCCAATGTGGTTGTCCACCAACTCCTTCATTGACTACTCCAGCCTATCAATCTAAGCCTTGCCATGGCTATGCTTCCCTTCCCCCCCTCTATAGGAGTACCTTTCATGGGGGAGGTGATGTCCTCCCCCCCACTTCTAATTGGGGAAGGGTTAACTTTAAGGGTATCAAAAATGTGGGAGAGACTAGGTGGGCTAGAGACAAGCTTATTACCAATGTCTTGGTGGGGTTTCTTCCTCTTAGTGGGTTTAATGTCACTTTTAGTAGACTCTAAGCTAAAAGCTTGATTGGGTGGGGGCGACTTAAAATTCTCTAATTAGAGATTTTTGTTGGTTCTCTGAGCACTCTGCTTTCTCTTCCTTGTGTGTATATTGCAATTTGTGAGGCTAATTTTAATATTAGGGATGGGATTTTTCTTGATTTTTTTATGGCTAGGGCCAAGGTCAGGGTCTAGAGAATCTTAGGGAGTAATAGTAGCCAATGGATTGACTAGGAGTGATAGGTTTAGGGAAAGTTGGCGAATATACAATTTATTCATAAAACCTTGGTGGATGAGATAAAAGTATTTTCCCTCCTTTTTCCTATCCTTGAAAATACTATCTTCCATTGAACTCAACAAGAGGAACAAAAAGGAAATTTGATCCATATTTATGAAATGGTTGAGGATGGGGAAATGGTAGGAATAAAGTACTTGAAACCAATCCTTGAGGGTAATGTGTCTCATAGTAGCATAACATATTATGTCCTAGGGCTTTGGAAGATGTTTCCTTGAAAACCCACCATGCATTCAAATTGATTCCTCATCAAACTTGAAGAACTTCTATAGACTGGTTTGCTTTCACTAGTTTTTGCCTCCCATAGGAAACCCACCAGCCTTAGCTATAACTTCTTTACTGATTTCAAAACTCATCCCATTAATGGTCACTTTTATGTCATTCCATGAGTTGAAAAATTGCATAGAGATGTTTTCCTCATGTTTTTTAGTCCCTTCCATAAAAGGCAATAAGCCACCCTCCCACAAATAAACAATCATCACTTCACTCTTGCAGATGCAAGCCTCTACTCCCATAGGTTCAATATGATCACTGGTGCCCATACCACCACCCATCTCAACCACCAACTTCTCTAAATTATCCACCAACTCCTCTAAATTTTTCAACATCACCTTGTTGTTGATAAGGCAACCTCTGTAAGTTAAATGAAATATATACCCAATATGAAACTGTAAAGGTAGTAAAAAACTATCATAAGGCCACAAGGTTTCTGAAAGTCCAAAAAACCTCTCTCTATGGTACATGTTAACTATCCCTTTCCTTTGGCAATCACCCACTAGTAAATTTAGGCCTAAATTTTGACGTGAAAAGGTCAAAATTTTGACAAGAGTAGGTTGATAAGGCGACCAAGCTTGCTATCGATGTTTTTTGGTCAATTTTTTTGCCAAATACATTCTGCGTCAAAATTTTGACTTCATAAAGGTGGACTTACTGGCACGAATTTTGTCAATTTCCCTAGTCCAAGCCGAACTGGTATTTCCTCATTTGTGGGCGATGCCGGTCAAAATTTTGACGTAAACCTACATAATTTGGCATCGAAATTGCGATGAAAGCAACTTACTTTTCTACGCCAGTGCCATACACACGACGCCAAGGGTGACCAGTTTGGTGTCAAAATTTTGACCAAAATATTGCATTTGTGTCAAAATTGAGACCAAGATATGTAGAAATTTCGACGAGCTATCCCATTTATTCTAAAAGCTTTTCTCTCATAGGAGCCTTCTAAACTGCACAAAACTTGATTCTAAAGCATAATTGCTCAGTGCATGAGAGTCAAGGTATTGTGCACATTTCTACCTCCACACCATTGTTTTGTTCGTCACATGATTTATTTCATACAAAACAATGGGAAGGAGGAAGAAATGTGCACGATATCCTGAGTCTCCATCGAGCAATTATGCTTTACAACTCAAATTTTGTGCAGTTTAAAAGGTTCCTATGAGAGCAAAGCCTTTGCAATAATTGGCATAGCGGGTCTAAATTTTGGTTCCTACAAGGAAGAATAAAATTAGGAAAGAATTATTTGTTAGGAATGAAAGCCAATAATTTCATCTATTTTTCAAACAGATAAATGTGACAAAAAAACTTATAGTCCCAATCACATCATCATAAGAGCACATATATAACTATAACTATAAATATGTCTAAAACCAACATAATTTACAAATATCCACAATTAAAATATTATCCCTTGATGTTTTCTTTAATGCAAAGTTTTAAGTCAGCTATGTTATCCCCTTGGATGTAATACCAAACTGTCATTAGGCTAAAGACTGCAGCAAGATTTATGATTTACAAATGCAAGGAGAACTAACCAACCAAAGTAGAAAATGACATGAAAAGTTAACAATCTATCAATTAACAATCTAGATGAAATATTTCTAGCAATTGAACTGAACATTATAGAAACAAAAAATTGCCTTAAAATTGACACCTCACCAGTTGTTCATTTGCATCTATAATGGCTTCACAAAAGTTGAAAGCTTACAATTTGTCTAGAACACAAAAGGCACTCATAGTTCAGCTGCATCAATAAAACTAAAGTAGTTTAGTTGCACAGTGAGGGCAAGAGACTGTCAATATCGATTGTGGAGTTGCCAATAGGTAAGCGATAAACATAAAAAGGTAGTACAAGATTTTAATAGCAATTGTGACCTTCACAGTTTTTCTCAATAGTTTTGGGTCATTAAATTGGATAGAAAATTGATAGTAAAATGTGAAAGAGAACACACATAATGTCACATCAAAATAAGTTTGCATCCTACATATGAGTATGCATAAAAACTGATTTTTTACCTCCTCAATCTATCTATATCAATAAAGAAATAAGTCATTTTTGTAATACAAAATTCTTGAACCCTATTCCACTGTAATCTTTCAAACCTGCAAAATAAAACAAAAGACATAAGAACTAAAATAAAAGGATTTATTTCTAACAAACTATCATAGATGCTTTGTATATACCTTAGGACATGATACAAGCTGTTTCACAAGCAACACTAAACATTCCAATTTTTTTCTCGTTTACTAGAGTGATGATAAACTATATGCAAAGTAGAAATAGTGCAGCATAATAGATGATTAGTATCTACAATTTTTAATACTGAAAATTATAAAGAATGTAATACTCACAAGTGTCGCTGCCTAAGAGGATGCAACCCAAGTTTATCATGATCTATACAACATTCATTGCATTGGGAATATCCTACTTATTTGCAAACACTAGTAACATTGCATCTCGTAGTTCATCTTGCAAGAACAAGAAACTTAAATGATAAAAAAAATTCTATGGATAACATGAAAATAATTGTTAAAAGAATGAGGCCAATTTTACCCATCAAAGTTGCCATGAGAAAGACTTGAAATCTTCTTGATCCATTTTCCAATTGTGTTTATACAATCCTAAAAATTCACTTTGATAGTTCTGACTAATTATTGTTGGAAGGATTTTATTTGCTTCATCAAACAAGTGTATATTGTCGTATTGGCTTCTTGTATTTTTCAAGATAGTATCATTACTTGTCTAGTATTGTTCAATCTGAAAGGATGATATTGATATGTTGTTTTTCTATAATAGCCAAAACAAGGGGTTGTTAACCTTTACACAAATAAGGGATGAAAGCATAAACATAGGGCATCAACAACACAACAAAAAAAAACCTTTTCCTATGCACTTGGAAAAAATTCTAAGCAACGCTATTGTTAGGATTGCAACAAAGGAAACCCCACTACAACCTGTCAATAAGGCCCAAGAGTAATTATTTAAGAGTCAGCATTATTAGTAGAATTTTGTTCAAAACAAAAGTGGGAGCAGTAACTTCAACAACATAGGCCACAAGGCTAGCGGGCATCGCACCTGAAATACGGTCTAACATCCAAATTTGTGACAAGAATGGAAGTGATAGAAGTCTAGCTCAGACCAACAGCATGCAAAGCATCAATATAATCAAAAAAAGTTTCTTCTTCATTAGAAAACAAGTCCTCAAAAGGAAAATCTAAAATAGAATTAGAAGCTCTAATTGTCAAATGGTCATTTTTCATGGCCCTCCATCAAGTGACAACACTTATCCAACACAAAATGGCAAGCATTAGGCATGTATCCTATATAGATGCAATCTCTACAACAAAATGGAAAACCCTCATATTCAATGCTTCACCCATGGCCTCTCATCAACCATGATTGAAGTGGAGAGATCTCTATTTCAACTAGAATACAAACATAGAATAGCCCAAAATTGTACTAGATCCATCCAATTTTAGGAACTAGCAAAGGGAATTTCCAATGGCCTTGGGCAAAACAACTCACAAAAGTGAAATGAAGATGAGGAAGGAAAACCCAAACATAACTCACATAGGTATAGCCTAATGTCACCAAACATTAGGGACTTCAAAGAATTAGTCACCCAATGGTGTAAATCTTAGAGGCACTAGAGACTCTAAGAATTTATAGACCATACTTTTGCACTGATAAAAGTCCATGTCATCACCACAAAATAGGACAAACTTTGCATAAGACTTGACAACCCAAGCATAGCTCCTTCAACCAAAATTTGACAGATAATTATCTAGAGCATTCAGCGGGTCTAGAACCACCAACAAGAGCAAATATCCTAACACCTAGAAGCCTAGCTTAGCGCTACACCAGGAGAGTCAAACTGCAACAAAAACCATCCAATGGATCTCTTCTGATGGGGTGTATTATGAGTATATTAAGTTCCCCTGTTTCTCCAGAGTGGAAAACATCATGAATTTTGAGTTCAGATCTACGTTATGTAATACTGTTTTACTCATGTTTAGAGACCCTTACAGTATATTTAGAGATACTTATTATATCTACTCTATAACAAATGGCAGTGTAATAGCATACTAGCATTAGAGTTCATAACCCACATCAAAAGTGGTTAGTTACACAAGAAGAAGCATCGAACATGGGACATGAGAAACAAATTCAGATTGATTTCTCCTCTATTATTAGAGGATCATAGTAAGGCACAACACAAATTCTCAAATATGAATAATAGTCAACTGTCATTTTACTTAGATCCCTATGAAAATGTAGCACTGAAATACAATATACATTGGAGTTAGGAATTTGGTTGGCAACCAAAATCAATTGAATTGAAATAAGAAACTTCACCAAAGAATCAATTAAATATGTAATTTTAAGCATATTTTGCTACTCAAAATGTTACGACTTCTTCCTTCTTGACCTTAAACTCGTGACATTTTCTAGTTTTACAGGGGGAAACACGATCTCTCCAACTATTAGTTCTAAATGGCTTCCACCTTAGGTGCATAGAGTCTTTGAACTAGATAGATAAAATACACAACCATGCTGAAGACCATGGAACTAGAGGATAACATGGAAAATACCAAACAACAAGTTGGATGATGATGAAGACTACAGTGAAGGTAGAAGATCCCAGACATCATCAATTAATACCAAACTACCAAATGGAGTATACAAACTTGAAAAGATAAGACACACCTTACAACTAAATGAAACTCTAGAAGCTACCATCAAATGGCATGACATTGAATCATTACTTAATAAATGAATACAACATAGAGAAGCTACTAGATATGGTATTTCTATTCATTTTTCAAATGAAAGAGTGCAGTAGGTATGCAACCATGACTAAGGAAAGTGCAATTTCACACCATTTGCCATGTTGATGTTGAGATACAGACCTATGCAATCCAATCTCCCAAGGAATAGACAACACCACGTATTGCCATCTTTGCCAAAACAGGATTTGTCATAAAGTGATGTTAGAATAGTTACTAAAATGGTCATAAATTATGTTGTTGTAGTAAAAGAATACTTTAACTTAAGAAAAAAAACTATACAATATTAAAACATGATATCATGCTTTAAAAACTAAAAAGGTACATGTAACGAAGAACTTAATTTCAACTTGCTAATTGGTTGTCACTATTAATTATAAGCTTATCTTTAAAGTTTGAGCTTCACTTGGTTTTGAGAATAGTTAAATATTCTCTACTTAACAGGGCCAACCACGTGAAGGTGGAAGCTCATTTGCGCCCCCCCCCCCCCCCCTCAACATCACTCCAAATTCCGCATTAACATTTAATTACATTCAATTCATCTATTTTTGAAATATAACATTCAATCATTATAATCACATGATAACATTCATTAACACATAAAATTCATAAACACACAACATTCATGAATAATTCAAAAGTAAGTCATTCGTGAATAATTCATTAACACAATATTCATTAACAATATTCAAGAGTAAGTCATTCATGAATAATCATATCTTTTTTGCTTTCTTGCTGTTTCTTTTTTTCATAAAATTTCTAAGAGGAATATCAATGTCCTCGTCATCCCCATTAACATTTAATAACATTCAATTCATCCATTTTTGAAATATAACATTCAATCATTATAATCACATGATAACATTCATTAACACATAAAATTCATAAACACACAACATTTGTGAATAATTCATTAACACAAAATTCTTTAACACGCGACATTCAAGAGTAAGTCATTCATAAATAATTCATTAACACCCAACATTAATGAATAATATTCATTAACAATATTCAAGAGTAAGTCATTCATGAATAATCATATCTTTTTTGCTTTCTTTCCGTTTCTTTTTTTCATAAAATTTCTAAGAGGAATATCAATGTCCTCATCATCCCCCTCCTCTACTGGTTCTAACACATGTCTCCTCCTCATCCATTCAAGAACATCATGAGGCGGTTGCACCAAAGGGGTGTCCACTACAATAACAAGTACTCCATGAGTTAAATTCACACCATTTTATATTAGTGAATTATGAGTTTTTATTTAAGTAAAAGAACTATAAATCAAAAAATTAATTTAAAAGAACAAAACATAGATTTTCTTTACCTAAATGTGCGACATGATCTACCTGCTGATCAGTCTGAACATCCTCCGGAACTCATTCAACACGACATGATTCTATATCCTCAACACAAAAAGGTTACACCAAGTTCAATTAAAGATGTTAAATTATATTAATAATTATATAATTAGTTTTAAATAAAAAATGAGCACCTCCATCGATAGTACAATGCACATCAGGGGCTTCATGATGCTGCGTATGATCTGTGTCATGATTAGCAAGCTGCATTGCAATGTCATGCACATTATTATCAAATAAAATTTTGCTCACGTATTCAATTTCTAATATACATGTTGGCATATTTACCTGTGCACATGATGCAGGAGACTGTTCGGTTGGGGCAATGGAAGTTTGCCGTAGGCATTCAGCCACTGCTGCATAGGCTTGCTTGAAGGCAATTTTTTTGTGTTCTTCTGTGGCCTCCAGATTAAAATCAGCACCCTGCATTTTTTTATTAATTAAAAAAATTATTTTCATTTTATAAATATTTTTTTCTTTGCAATTAATTTATTGCTACTTACAATATGTGCTTTGATTTTCGAATATCCCCCAGAGCCAAGTCTATGCTGCCCAACCTTTTCCAGCCTCACCTTTGTTGCCTTTGATGTGTCCTGCAACCTATGAAAAGTTTGAAATATGTTAGATGATATAGATATAAAGATCAGTACTAAATAGTGGATTATTATATATTGGTATGAAGGTTTTACCATAAAGTAGCATGTTCCACCAAAAATATGAAAAAAGGGAAGAAATTATAGCATCATACCTTTAATTGACATGTGTAATCATGCTATTTATCCATGGAGTTCATGCTAAGTATTTATCCATATTCTGAAATGCCTCTCCATAAAATTACACATCAATTTTGACAGTCTATATTATCCATTGTCACACAATGTAAACGATAAGCTAAAAGTTCAAACAGCTAGTAGATTTTATAGATTAAATTTTTTTTCCATCAAAGATAAGTCAATTTAGTTGAATGGGATGTGAACATATTTGGTAAATTGGGGGGGGGGGGGGGCGCGCTTCATGGAGGAACCACTGGTTCAAACTGCAGTTTAGAGTATATACGCTTAGTGGAAAGGCATGAGTTTGGTAGCATTACCTTGGTATGATTACCTGCTGGTTCTTGATGTCGTACATAGTATCCATAGGTTCCACACTCAAAGTGTTTTTATCCCCAAGGCTGCAATAGGTATAAACTTGAGGGTGAGGGTGAATGTCAGATTTTAGATTGTTTTAGTAGCATTCCTTTTTACCCGTAGTTGAAAAGTAAGTATTTTTTTGTTTTCAATTTAAAAGACATCACCTTTGTGCATCAAGTGCTTCTTTAGCCTCCACACTACATGGAACTGATTTTATAAATGGTGGTTGTAACTGAAACAAAATCCCCACTGATTTGCTAAGATAACTAGCAACTAACAGGAACTACCTAGCATTGTTCCAGCAGAAGACTCACGACTTAAGACTTGTCTTAATCTATGTTTATTTTGATTACTTCTAGCAGTGGAGCACCATTCCATATGTTTTAGAAGATCAGAAATGTTACATCATAGTTTGGAGGATGTTTTGTATAGTCTACATCCACAACAAATGATTTCAAAGCTGACAGTTGGATAGAAAACTGTTTAGATAAGCTTCAACTATTCTTAAAAGTCACATAGTAAAAGGAGAATTAAGGATAGAAAAAAACAAAAAGTCAACTTTAACACTTTTACTATAGAAATTAAGAAAATTAGTATGTGATCATGTTTAAACCATTCACTTTAATAATGCCACATAATTTTGATCGTATAAATAAGGTATAAGAGTTTAAGAAACAGTAAATTTCATAGAGTGGAAAGAAATAGCATAAATTATCAGCATTATTTATAAGAATGAAATTTGGGTTAGAGTTTTCCAAAAAAAAATTCATAAATTTAAATGCTTGCAAACAAATGCTTTCATGCAGATTAAAATAACATAAATGCTTACACTTGTAGGGGACACGACCAATAATGGAGAATGCATGCACAACTCCTCCAAATAAGGAAAGCATTGTAGAACTTTGACATTTGCAAAATCTTCATCATCAGAACAATTGATTTTCCTGATCGATTTCACTTTTGCAAAATGTTCTAGAAGTTGAGTGTCAGTTTCCAAATAGAGACATTTAGGTAAATAGAAGCTCACCATTATCTTACTGGGCAAACTGCAATCAATAATTCTAATGCTTTCTAAGAGTGGACAATTCACATCCAATGTCATCTATATAGAGCACTATCAATATCTCAAGTCTCAAAATGATACATCAAATATACAATGAATCTCATGATCAATATAAAGATACAAAAAGGAACAAAAGATAGCATGGACCTAACTATAACCTTCCCCCTCATCAATAGGAGGAGGAGGAGGAGTAACATCTGCACGTGCAAGAGGCACTACAACATCAGAAGCTCAAGCATAATCAAAGAACCTTGAGGCATGTTGAGCTAGAGGTACTGCATTTTTATATACTACATAATAATGAGTAGCTCGAGAGGTATGATGTCAGGTCTCATTTCTCTCTAACTCTATCTATCTCTTTAGCTCTATGATCTCAGACCATAGATCTACTATCTCACAGTTCCCCTCTTCTAGCTAGTCATGCATCTCTAACTATAACTTGCACCTTTAACTTTCCCACCTACCTCTGAGAAGTCCTCAATCTCTCCCTCACATGTCATAGAGAATCTTGAGTCTGTGCTAATAAATCTCCTATGGGTGAAACCTATGGAGGCTAATTTGGCATGTCATCATCCCCTCCTCCACCCACATCATATTGTGGTGGCTCCTCTACCCTATATCTCCTGGCATCACCTCCTGCTACACCCATGGTGCTCAGCTCTCTATGAGTTCTCACATGAGTAGGCCTATGTGCCTATTCATTGTTGCTCGATCTAAGATCCAATCTAATAGTATGAGAAGGAATTGTAACAAGAACTACTAGTGGCCATTATAATGGTCTCTCCTCCCTCAAAGGATGTTCTTGTGGTTGCTGAACATCAGGGTGTGGTGCCTGACTAACTATCCCTATAGGATTAGTTATATGAGTAAATGAATGTGTGGCCAAATGCTCTATGTAGTAGGGAGTGACACCATCATTCACTACATCTAGAAAGTAGTCCCACCTATAAATGGCAAGGCCACTAACATCTTCCATACATTTAATTGGGTCCAATCTAGGAGAACAACCTTTCTTTACCTCTTTGGTGAAGTAGGTGTAACTACAATACTCCTATGATATACTGTATTGATAGTCGAACTGTCTCTAGACATGGGTTAGTGGAAATCTCTCTATCTTCAATGAAGAATGACCTTCAGTGGCTAAGATACCAACATGAATCCTAGCTAGGAGAAGACATCATCTTATGTCTCTATGCCTAGCCATGGTCTATAGGTAACATACATCATGTCATCCAAATGAAGTCTCAAATAGTTTGTCTTACCTAGTGTAGGTTGGATCATCTCTCGACAATACCAATAAATATAAATCTACAAGGGTTGTTGTCAGTCCTCAAAGATAGGAATGTGATTGTTGTCATTAACTTGTGCTTCTGGCATTGAACGTGATGCTTATTACTTTTAGGAGATTGACCATTAGTAAAATTCTTGCAAAGTTTTTCAAAAAAATTGTACTTGTCATTACAATTACTGAATATCATTTATCACCTATACTGCTAACACATACAACTATGGTACATTTAGTTGAGCATTACTATATTTTCAAGACATAATATAGCTATATGTGAAGTTATAAGCACACTATTTATATCTTATGTAGGATTTATGCCCAGATTGCGATATATACAGTTGTGTCAGCATTGAGGTTGAGATTTATAAGAAATTGTGTCAGCATATGAATTTAGGATTTATAAGCAGTTGTGTCAGTTATATCTTATGTAGGATTTATGCCCAGATTGAGATTGAGATTTATAAGCAATTGTGTTAGCATATGAATTACATACCTTTCATCAATAGATAGATTAAATTGAGCTAGTTGAAATTGTTGATATTGAAGTTGAACCCTAAATTTGCTCACTAATGTACTAGCAGTTAATACTATTGCATACCTTTTCGGATTTGCTGGTGTACTTTCTTTTGGACGTTCCCTTTTCTCCTTTGCATCCAAAATGAACTCATTTCAATCCCTCACTAGAACAAAGGGAAGATGCTTGTACTTCGGGTTTAGGATGAGGCTCTTTCTATATGTGTCCCTCACAACCTTAAGATGTCTGGAAGCTTTTTGTAACAATTTCTTATGATAAAAAATATTACTACCAAACTCATGCTCTATAACTTTGATGAGCTCATCTTTTAATTTTTGATCTTGGTAGTTCCACCTTTTGAGAAAAAACACAAAATTGTTAGATATAGCTAGTATAAGAAAAGACCCGAATGAAAGGAAAAATGTTGCACCAATTAATGATATGAAAAAAAATAGTGGGATAAAATTAGTTTAGTTATGATGTTCCACCTTTTACGTATGGTGGGCTCGAATCTTCGTAGTGTGAGGTCATAAAGCCTCCTATAAAATGTATCGTTTCCTACAAAAAATGTCATCGGATAATTAATAGTAAGAACCATTAAAATGAATCATGCAAATAATACTTTTCATAGTGAATAACAAATACATAAACTGAGATACATTTCATCTTTTTAGTGATCTATTTTAGGGTTGGAGGATCAACTTGACCAAAATTGACCAAAAAAGAAGTTTGGAATTAAATTTAAAATATCTAAAACCAGTCAAACTCTACCAGGGTTCTGTTGTTGATGTTCTGAAACTAAAAAAATGTATGGTGACTATATTAATCAGTATACCTTGAAAAACAATATAGTGCATAATACATATAACTTGCCATGACCTTCATTTTTTGTCATTCTTAATTGATGTTGTCATTGATTGTACCTGGGATATTATGGAAAACAAATATTGCTAAAATAGACAATGAAGCTAAAAGTGAGCTCTCTAAAACTCTAACAGGAAATAGCAATGATGTGGGAAATCATTGAAAACTGAACATTGAATATGAAAGAAGACTCCCACTTTTGGTTCTCTATAAAAAAATTGGTTAGTATCTTCTACTAAAAGCATGAAATTGCAATGTACCGAATTACTAAATTAGAGAATTACTGGTATAGACAAAAGGTCATTGATAATTTAGATGATCCTACCAAACCCCTAATAAAAAGGAATTCTAGAATAATTAAACAACTTGCACAATACAACATACTAAAGAAGGTCATGAGGCATCACTCCACATCAAAAGCCCTTGCATTCACCACTTCCTCTCATGTTTATGTCTTGCAAGAAAATCCTTATTACAATATAAAATAATATTATTTAAAGTACTTAGAATCTTAGGACATTTCAAAGGCATTGATTCATTATCGTCAATCAACAACAATGTCTACATAGCTCCCGTGCTAGAAATACGGGTAGCTCCAGGAAATGACAGTGAATTATCACCAATACATGCACTATGATCCACATTTGGCAGTGTACCAGATGGTGCATCTCCTACCACAAAAAGAAAAAAACACTATGTGATGCACCCAAGATTAAAGTATATATTATCAACTCATAATTAACACAAAACCAGATATAGCAAAATAAGGATTTACCAGCTAGACCTCCCCTTGTTGCTAACATTGTAGTCAACAATATCGTACGGGCATCTGTCAACCTCTTAGAGTCTCCTGCACTGGATGACTTGAACAATACATTGTTAGCAAAGACATTCTAAAATAACAGTTAAGAGTTAAGAAGTTTTGAGTGTTCGAAATAAAAAATTCCTTCTAACTTGTCAACTAAAAGATTATTTTACCAGTGGTAGTTAGAGCTCTGCTACTACCGGCCTCACTGCATTGTCCTTGACCAAGTTGTGGATCAGTTGCCAAAAATTCCTGTATAACAAGAATTTATTAGTTAAAATTTCTTACAACTCTTTAAAAAAATTGCATCAATAAAGTATTTTTGCACATATTACATATTTTACTTCACAACATAAAAGATTATAAAATATAAATCTTTATTGAACTTTTCTTATAACTAAATATTCATTGGAGCTTACTTCATAACGACGAGCTTGTGCTCTCAAATCTGATAGCCTCTTCATCATCTCCTCAGATTCCATATTTGCCTCATCCAAAATTTTCATTGCTTCTAAATTAATTTTTTAAAATTTTTTCTTCAACATTTTTATAAATTTGGGAGTTTTAGCAATATCCTCATCAGAAGGTGTAGCTAGTGGCTCAACACTTACTGATGCTGCTTTACCCTTATCCTAAACATCAAATTGTGAGAGGAATATCAGTAAAACTATCATAAAAACTAAAAAACCATAAATAAAATAACGTAATAATATAACATTTTTCAACTATCTAATTTGTACAATTTCAAAAAGGTTTACCCTTGTTGAAGAAGGGGTGGGAGTAGCATCCTGGTGACCTCTATCATCTGTCGGATCCATATCATCCTGTCACAAAGATTAAACATAAAAAATTCAGCTAACTGAAAGCAATAGACAACAAAAAAAAAAATATTAACAAAATGGTAAATAGTACTTACACCGTAAATAAAATAATGTAATAATATAACATTTTTCAACTATCTAATTTGTACAATTTCAAAAAGGTTTACCCTCGCTGAAGAAGGGGTGGGAATAGCATCTTGGTGACCTCTATCATCTATCGGATCCATATCGTCCTATCACAAAGATTAAACATAAAAAATTCAGCTAACTGAAAGTAATAGACAACAAAAAAAAAAACTTATTAACAAAATGGTAAATAGTACTTACAACCCTCATGATAGTAACTTCGTTTGTATCTATGCAATTTAAATGGTAATCGATTAGCAGTTCTTCCCCTGCACTTATTGATTTTATTGCACAAACAAAAACTTCATTCCCCTCACGCACCTCAAATATGCAATTGGGTTGCTTACTAGTTGAAGAAGGTTGCGTACTATTTATAAAACCTGCAATATTACCTATTGCTTTTGGTCTCCCATCAATGTACATAGCAAATCTTTTACTTTGATCATTTTCTTTCCGTTGCATATAATTAGCTGATACCCCATACCTACGCATACTTTTTTTATATCGAACAATCCACATCCAATCATTGTAATTGTAACATGGACTGACATACTTGAACAATTCGACAACTTTGTTGTAACATACCTTTATCCCATCCATGGAAAATAGGCCCAAACCATTAATGAGGATGGAGCAATGCAATATATCCTCTCATTAACACAAAAATCTGTGTTAATTAGAGGTAGCTCATTGGGTACCCATTCTTTCTCAATGTGTGAGTACCTGAAAAGGCACCTTGATGTCGCCTTTGGTCTCATCATCATAAGAACATGACCCCCCATTAGCAAGGAAAAATTGCATGCGTTTATCAAATTTTTTTCTATTCTTTTGACCTCTAGTTGATCTCCCTATTTTAGCCATACTACATGTAGAGCTTCCATCTACTAGTTCCTCATTTCCCTCATTCGACGTAGATAGATCTGACAAGTACCTATTTGGTGGGTCATGCAATCCATCAAATGGAAAGTGAAAGTGACAAATATAAAATGTAGTAAGTTGAAATTGATTATACAATTATATTTCTATATGGACCTTCTTTATCTATATATACATTATATGATTATATAATATGTCTATTTATAACATACGTGCTCAATGATAAACAAGAAGAATATAAGAAAATTATGTCTATTTATTGATTTATACCTACTAATCCATGTCACTGTGCACAATCCATGCCAAATAGGTCAAATTTCCTATAGTCAATTGACTGTTTGCAAAAAGGGTGACAATCATACACAATATAAACATTGGTAATTATAAATAACATATGTTGTAATCATTAGAAATGAGAACAATAAATATGTAATCAAATTTCTTGAATATGTTAATCATTTACTTTAAGCTAGCTAAAAATTACATGATACACGTTTGCTACAAATAACTTAGAAGAAAACATGAAAAATAGGCAACATCGCAAACATGAACAAATTTCCCTTATATATGGAATGCAAGATCATCAACAGAAGGGGTGACGGTGTCCTGTAGTCAATTGACTGTTTGCAAAAAGGGTCATAATCAGACACAACATAAACATTGGTAACTATAAATAACATATGTTGTAATCATTAGAAATGAACACAATAAATATGTAATCAAATTTCCTGCATATGTTAATCATTTATCTTAAGTTAGCTAAAAATTACATGATACGTGTATGCTACAAATAACTTAGAAGACAACATGAACAATATGCAACATCATTGCAAGATCATCAATAGAAGGGGTGACGATGTTTGTAGTCATTGATCATCATCATCATCATCATCATCATCATCATCTCCATCATCACCATCATCATTGCCATCATCATCACCATCATCGCCATCATCATCGCCATGATCACCATCATCATTGCCATCATCACCATCACCATCATCATCATCATCATCATCATCATCATCATCACCATCATCATCATCATCATCATCACCATCATCATCACCATCACCATCATCGTCATCATCATCATCTTGATCTTCATCATCTTCAATATCTTCTTCTTCCATAACATTATACTTTATCGGCCTCCCTCTTGGATCATGTCTAACAAAAAATGACCAACCCTATTTATGTGGAACCTCTGAATAAAATACTTGCTCAAATTGGCTTGGAAGAACATAGGGCTCATCTCTAATTGGCTCGAATGACCTTGTATTGATCATTGTAAATCCGTTATCATGTTGAATAACCGTTCTATCTAGATCATTTTGATTTAGTTGTAACCTGTACCATTTGACGATGAATAGAACTACTTTGAAGGTGTTAAATTCATACTCAATTATATCATCCAAGATGCCATAGTATTGATTTTGAGATTGTTGAGGATGTATGTCATTTCTAGATGACATATTGGTGACCTTGAAAACTGCAGTTATCCTAGAATCACAAGTTTTCTTTGTGTCATCCAACCTTTTAATGCAAAATTTGTGGCCATGATAGTACATAGCTTTGTGGTGCTTGACTTTCAATTTTTGAATTGTGTGTAAATTATTTACATCGTTAGTTGATACAAAATATATGTCGAGTTATGATCATTAATAAATTTCCATGTACCTCTCCACTTCTTAAACCCTTTACTAGATCAACTACCATTGGCATAACATTGGAATCTCCATTACGATGAGCTTCTGTAACCAATGAAGCAACACCTTCCCATGTTAATGAGCGACCATTTTGTTGACATCGTTCAATCCATTCCATCATCCAATCAAGATTGTTTGTAATATACAAATGTATTACATCCCACTCTTGATCACCTGTTTCAAAAAAATACACCAATTAAAAATAACTTATATTGAAGATTTATAAGAATTAATTAACTACAATAACATCTTAGATTTACCTCTCACTTTCCTCAATCTACCTTTGCCCATCAAGTACTCCCCTTTGAATTTTTTAATTGAGTTGGGATCCCAAATACGATCTACATGGATCTTTGCTGTAAACTTAGGAAGATATTCACTAATGTACACCACGGTTTGGTATACCATATATCCCTCCACCATAGAACCCTTGGGATGTGCTCTCTGTCAAACCAAGCCTTTCAAAAATTCAAGTGCCTCTCAACCATCCACATTGACCTGGTTGGCACAGGTCCACACAATTCAATCTCCTCAACTTGATGTATGAGGTAGTGTTCTTGTGCATTGAAAAAACTTGGAGGTAGACACTTTTGCATTTCACAGATCTGAAGAGAAATTTTTCTCTTCCAATATTTTATATCTTCTTTATTGCTTTCTTTAGATGACAACCACCTCATGTATTTTTCAAGATCATATATAACCTGTTTGACATTGTTGGCGAAGTGGTGTGGGAGAGATAGAGGTAGAACATACTGCAATATTTGTAAAATGATCTTGTCAATATTTTATAAAAGAATGCAATTGAAACTACATGCAGTATATAAATATAGAGTGAATACAAAATAACATGAATTACCTTAATAAATGTATGCCAATCATGTGTTTTCAACCCTAGCCCAAATTCACTTTTATTTGATATGAAATTGTTTATGTTCGCAGCAAATCCTATGGGAAATCGTATTTTTTTTATGACTTCTTTTATAGCATTGCTCTACTGCTCTGACAATAACTAACTAAGGGCACTTGTATCAATCTGGTCTCCATTGTTATTTGATCGAATGACATTTTTCATTGCATGGTTGGATTCTTCAATGTCACTACAATTTTTGACAATTTGATCTTTGTCACGCCTTCCATCCAAGATTTTCCATAATATCTCTGCTACATTCTTTCCAATATGCATAGGATCAAAAAAATGCACAATTGGGAGTTGCTCGTAGTATGAAAACCTAGCAAATTGCGTAGGATAAATTTTTAGTCCTTTTGGAAGTTGGTCATTGATGTCTTGACGACCTTCACAAGCATCAATCACATCATCAGTAAACAAAACACAATATCGAAATATAAATTTTTAACAAAAACCATCAAATGGAATGACATTACCTCAATGATTTATTTTATTGTATGCCAACTTCCATAGGCGAGGTGTCATTCTCTGTGGCTTTGACGTAGTCTCTTCTAGACCATTGAAAAGATGTTTTCGGTAATTCGATACTTATGATTTTTGTGCAGAAAGTGTCTATTCTCATCAAACACCTACTTTCTTAAACTTTTTGAATGACGATATTTTGTCTTTGGACCACAAACTGGACATGCAAATTTACCCTTTGTCTGAAGACCTACAAGATCGTATATAATTGGATTAAATGTGTTAACTTTGACATACCAAAAAAGAGGTGTCAAGAAGAGAACATACCCCAAAAATGTGTTAGCCTAGGGGCATTGTGAATTGTCCATACAAGCATTGCATGAATTTGAAATTATCTTTGTGCTATTGGTCTACAAATGTCATACATAGTAACCCCATTCCATAACATCACCAACTCGTCGATAAGGGGTTCAATATATACGTTGATATCTTTAACTTGGTACTTACCTAGTTGAATGAGAAAAAACATTACATAATTATTTTGACCATTTGATGGATTAGTAATAATAAATTAATTTAGATGACCACTAAATAAAAAAATACCCGGAACAATTAGTGTCAGCATTATGTGCTCTCTCTTTATGGACAACCAAGGAGGTATGTTATTGTTGATAACAAAAACAGGCCACACTGAGTAAGTAGATCTCATCTCTCCATAAGGATTGACACCGTCTACTACCAATGAAAGCTTGAGATTACGAGGTTATTCTTTAAAGTGTGGCCATTTTTCCTCTATTTCCTTAAATGCTAAACCATCTGTAGGCATTCACATAATGTCATCTTGACTTCTATTGCGTGCATGGTAATCCATAAATTGTGCCAAGCTATTGCACTTGAATAATCATTGCAGATGTGGAATAATGGGAATATGCCAAAGAACCTTGCAAGGCACTTTTTTTGTTAATCGATCTGATTGATATCTACTGATATGACAAGTAGGGCATTGTGTTGCGAATTCATGTTGTTTATGATATATAATATGATCATTCAGACATGCATGTATTGTTTGATACTCCATTCCAATATCTTTCATAATGGTAGATAATTCTCGGTATGAGCAAGGTAGAATGTTTGATGGGGTAACAAACACTCACCTATCAACCTACGACCAAATATATAATTTCTTAATTTAAAGAATATTAATTGCTACACGAACCCAATGTTAATTGTAAGGGAACTACAAGTAAAATAATGAAAGAAGATGGCATACCTTAACATATGTGTCATTGCTACGTTGGATAAACCATTCATAACCTTCAAGTTCACCAATAGAAATACAATGGCAAGAAGAGTTGTTTTGGAGCCTTCATATAGGGAGTGGTGTGCCTTCTCAAGTAAAGGTACATCAAGCTCCGCATCATCATCATCATCATCATCATCACCATCTTGATCATTGTGATCATTTTGATCATCATGATCTTCATCATCCTAGTCTTCTTCCATGGTATCATTACCTTCTACTTCAATATTCACACCTCCATGTTCCCTTGTTTGGAAATCTGCATTCTCCGAATTGTCATGGTCCATAACATGAAACTCAGGGATGTTGACCTATATGAAAATGATGACCTTATATCAACCATGACCATGATGTCATCATCAAATCATGTCTCATGTAATTTATAAACTATTAAAATACATACCAATGGGCGATACTCGTTTCCCCCTTCAATGTGACCATGTTGCCTACAATGTTGCTCAGCTGTTGTGATTAGATATCTTTGAGTCTTTAAGCCCTTACACATTTTGCAAGGACAATAACATTTTCCATCACCTTTTATTTTTAAGTTAGACCACAGTCTAGCAATTGTCTCCCTATTTCTTTGTGCGTTGATATCGTCAGACATGGTCTTTCTTGAATGGAATGACTCGATGGTGGAAGAAGGATGATTTGTTTGCAACTTGCAGATGGAGTAGTAAGAGGAAGGCACATATACAAAGGAGTTAGGTCTCTGAACCAAGTAGGATTTAGGACATGCTAGAGTGGGGTCAACCCAAGATATTTTGGAATCTTGAAGAACTTGGTAAAGGGTATCTGGAAAGGTGAAAAGAAACAAGTATTTTTATAGCTACAAAGGAGGAATCGAGAGCATTATAAATAATGAAGAAGAAACTTAAATCCATACAACTTCACCTCTATTTAAAATTTGACCTTTCTGCAAGTGAAATATGACAATATACAAAATTTCCAATCACATTTTCACTTAAAAAAGAACACCAACTATACCTTTTCTACAATATCTTCGCTATTAGACTCTTCTGAACCGCAAGCTTCTATGCAGAAAAAAGATGAGATTTACTAAGTAATTTTTGATGGGCAATATTTAAACAAATCTAGTATCAAAAAAATAATTTATGAAATTCAGTTGCTTTATTATGTACTAAAGACTTGGCAAGATGTTCCCAAGTCTATCTATAGAATGCCTATCTGCATGGTTTTTTGCAAATAGTCTAGTATGGTGCCACTTTTGAACAACAAAAAATGTCACTAGGGCTGGTAATTTGGCTTAAGAGATGCACAAGCCTGTTGACATCACAAAACTTTTAGTTCATATAGCATTCAACTGTCTTCTTTAACAAAATCCAAAGAGAATACAAACAAACTAATGAGCCATGTCTATCTCAATTGAATAGCAAGTACTATAGTGAGTATTAGGAAACTAACCTTGCGAATAGCATCCAGTTCATAAAGTATTAGGAAAGTGACCCTGCTGATTAGTTTAACATAGATTGGTGAACAGAAAATTCATAATAAAAATCTGATTTTTTTCCACACTTGTTCAAACCATATAATGAAATGACAAAAAATGAATTGTATACGAGTCACTCCAAATCCTTAGCTTTTAATACGCTTCATAGATGAGATTGCATTATATGTTTTGAACAAGATGTGGAAAAAAATCAAATGACATAGATATAAGCATTCTCACACCATGAGTGAAGCAACAATTGCATAAAGCTTTATTGCAAAAAAATTGTCAATATTATTTACATTGTACATATTTGTTTATATAATGCTTCAATTCCTAAACTAAGAAACTATAGCTAGTGTTCTAACCATGCATAAAAATAAAATTATAGTGCAGATGTATGAAATTATATGCATAACTACTCCTATACTAGTTTATAATACTAGATTATAATACAAAAAATCCTCATCTGAGATTTAGAATACTACTTTGATGATAAGCCCGAGGCTTTTGTGACCTAGACCAACACACAAGCTAATGGAATAAGATGGTCACATAATAAGGAGAAGAAAGAGGATCAAAAGTTTAGAGTTACTAACTCGAAAAACTTAAAAATGATCCCCTTGAGGTCTTGTATGAGGGACTCTCATGCACATTAAAAACTACACATGCACCCATATAGGTAAAACTTCAAAAGATGAAAATAAAAAGCCTACATGCAGTTTGGTAGGCACTCCATGTGTGAACTGTTAGTTAAATGGCACAATTCCCATCAAAACATGAAAAGTTACCTACTAATTATTAAGAAGCAACACTTTGAAAATAAAACTCAAGGGGCATATGGGAAAGTGATGAGAGGATTGCCATTACTAAGGGAAGCCAACTCTTTTTTCTCATCCATATTGGATCTAGTGGATGAGATCCAACTTTAGGATATGTCCTAAGGATTTCTACTTCTCATCCACTGAAGAAAATTATGTCTGATAGTAACAACATATGTCATTTGGTAAGTCAATAGAATTGCTAGAAGTGTTCACAATCTACTCCTTCCATGCTACAAGGCTTTTGAATGATCTCTTTCAATGCCTTATCAATGGCTTCTCTTGCCTATTTTCCCTTGGATAGTTAAAAGCCTGATGGTGAGTGGAAGATACAAAACTCTACTATTGCTACTCTAATAACAAGGTTAAGAAATGACGCCCACAACCATTTTTTGTCCGTTTCATAATCCTAAATATAATTAAAATTGGTTCCTACAAACTTCCATTGTATTTACCTATTTTCAATGGTCCAATTTTGAAAAAGTTGCTCTTGGTTTGATTGAGAAGTTCAAGAAGGCATAAAGTGTTTTAAGCACTTTCTAACTCTCCAACATACATCACAACCTGTAAGGCACTTTTTGACACCCTACTATACTGATGCCCACCAAGATCTTGCTTGTAGTACTTTATGTTGCATCATGTCTATATATACTCCATCTACACATATTGAAATATAAAAACAAAAACAATGATAATGAAAATAATTGGATGACACACAGCAAAAAAAGGCCTGATTTGGGGAAGACTCTCTGACAGTAGACAATTGAATATAGTAGGGCTTTATTAGCTCCTGCCTGGCCAAGGAAGAATGCCTTATAAACAGTCTATACAAAAGCATGAGTAGAGAGTTAAAGAAGATTTTCTAGGCAAACAAAACAACATCCTTTCATTTTAAGATGATATATAAAGGCATTCTTCCAGAGAGGGGCCAACTCGGTTCATTTTGAGTTTGCTGGGTTTAACCCATAGGCATTACTATACCGAACTGGATCTCAAATAACCTTTATATCAAACCTAGATCCAAGGACTATGAGTGCCAAACTAATAACTTAGCTTTTTGTACAATCAAATCAACATATTAAAGACATAAAGCCATTTGTACAAGGGTGATATTTCCTCAAGTTTTCTTTGTTGCCAAATTCCTTTAGATAAAGATAGCTACTATAAATATGTGGATAGATTCACCCAAGAATCTCTCCTATAAATGGAATTCCTTCTCAATTTTGGAAGGATAATTTCAGAAATATTGTAATGTAAACTTCTAAAATTAGTTCATCCAGACACAAAACCAACAAATGTCTGCCAAATCTTATGAGAGAGAACAAAAAAAAATGATCCGGAAATTGAAGTGGGTTATAGGATCAGAAATTTCACATACATTTCCATGTAATTATTGGTCTAAAAGGTTAAGCCCTATCTTCCTTATGAGAGTAGTTTTGGTTTGGATAATAGTTTATAAAGCAAAAAAGCTATGTTGTAGACTGAATCCTTTGGTAGATACATATCCGAATTTGAGAAGATTATAGTGTCAGGTTTTATTATAAATGTTTTTTTTGTGATTTGACTTCCATATCCTTGAATCTTGATCTTAATTTTTTGTTTTAATTTGTATTTTGATTATGTAGGTATAATGGGAGAGAATTGGGGTATGTATAATTTCTTTTGTTCCTCATAAAATTGAGCTTCAAATGAGGTTCAGGGGTGGACCCAATATCCATTTGCATTGGATTTTCTGTAAGGTTTACAGTTTTGGCAGGTTCGAATTACATTTTGAATGGGTGTCATGGGTGGTGGCAGCATTTCTGTATTCCAGCATTGCTTCAAAAATCCAGAGGTGAGTCATTTTATCCAATTAGATTGGATTTTCTGAAAGCTTTTAACATTCTAGTTGATTGGAAAATTATTTTATTCTTTTAGTTGTCATCTTTTCTTAGTTTTCAATCTTATCCTTATTAGACATGGTTTGTTACTCTTGTTAATTGAGACTTTCACTCCTTTATTAATATTTAATCTCTAGGCAATCATTTTGTGTGTCATTGCATTTTGCAATACCCCTATCCCTGAGATGTTTTGGATATCCAGGTATTATATCAATCTTGGCCACGCATCCACATGGAATTTCATTTTAAGCCAGTAAAATCTTTATATTCAATGATATACTCCTCTCTAATTAGTTTATGAGAAAATAGATAATAACAATATAATTACGTTGTGGGATTTATCCTTCTATGAAATATATAAATTCTGAAATCTTTGAACTTAGGAAAATTTGACATATCTATCTATGAAGTCTTCAAAGATAACTGAAAATATCATGACTTTACCTTTGATGCCTTCACAGATCACACAAAGTGAATTTTTTTTTGAAGCCCTTGAAGATTACTGAAAATATTGTAAATTAATCTATGAATCCTTCAAAGATCAATAAAAAATAATTGTAAATTTTGATCTATGAAGCCTCCAAACATGACTGGGATCTCAACGCCAAAGAACGTGGCTACATCACAGATCATCTGCTATAAAAAAAAAAACATGTTAACAAGGTTATAGTAGTATATTAGTTCATATTAAGGGTTCCAATATCTATCTTCATAAGTCACACAATATGATCATATCCGCCTTATTTAATTAATTTTCTATATCCATTAGGAATGATTTTTGAATTTTTATGTGCATTGATGAATTTTTGTGTGCATTGACTCTTTTCTAACAAAATGAATATGTTGAGAAATCTTTTCTAACAGTGCCTTATCAACCATGAACATGGTTGTGAGGTAATATGTTTGGTGTCCAACCTCAACAAAAATTAGTTTCGTAGAATAAGAGCATGGCATAATTTCATAAGCTATGTCAACTTCTTCCCCTGCATGCTCCAAGAGGATTGAAAATTATATTTGGAAAATAAATGTTGATGACAGTCCTCGTTAATTATAATCCACCTTTTCCTATTCTATTTAGAATAATATTTACTATGTTAGATCTAATCTGTTAGTATATCAAATAAGATTTGGGGACATTACATTGTGACAGAGGAGTGAATCTAAGTAAGCAAAAGACTAAAACTACACTAGCAACCAAAGTAGGTCATTAAGTTACAAGCTCAATCACAATCACAATCATAAGAAATAGGTCATGGATAGATGAATGAAAGGGGGTATATTTTTTGGATGATAATAGCTCACAGAGACCATAAATCAGACTTCACAGTCCATCAAGCTTGAGTTCCCTTCTAACATCTCAATGTATCATACCTTCAATACATAGGATTAAAAGCACATATATCAACAAAATGGAGCAATTCCAATTGATAGATGAATAAGTTTAAGTTCATTTCCATCATCTTGGTGTATTAGACCCTTGATGTACAACAATATCAACTCATTGATCATGACATATGCTTGTAGTTTTGCGAATTGACTATTTATTATTTATTCAATATTTTTAGAAGTTTGTCCCAATTGATTTTGTAGTTCCAATATCTCTATTCTTCTGCATTACTATTTTCTGTCTTATTTTTCATTCTATGATTTTTTTCAATACATACATAGACTATTGTCTTAAGATTTCTTCCTTTTGTCTATTTCTTATAGGTAGCCCAGAAGTGGGTATTATAATGGGCTCAAATTCTAATCTGCCAGTCATGATAGCTACTGTAGAAATTCAAAAAAAATATTCTATCTCATATGAGGTTGGTTTGTGAAGCCTATTTGAATTGCACACAATTTCCTGAAGAATAATTTTAAGAAATGCTTAAGTGAATGGAATGCAACAATATTTGGTACCACACATTTTGATAAGATATTTGAATTCTAGTTGTGTTGCAGATAACCATTGAATCTACTCATTGAACACTTGATGGAATAGCAAAATATGCTAAAGAGGCCCATGGAAAAGGAATCAAAGTCATAAAACCAAGTGCAGGTGGAGCAACACCCCTGCCTGGTGAGTGAACCTCTAATGAATGAAATAATAATGTATACAGTCATTTGTGGTTCACATCTCTAAAAAGAAACATAATGTTTGATAGGTTCTTGAATCTTTATTAATGAAACAATTAAGTTATAACACATGTATGATAGCTTTGATGACTACACTTACTGTTCTTGGTGTCCCAGTTAGAGGTTCATCACTAGATGAAATGGACTCCCTACTATCAATACTTCAAGTGTTTGAAATGCTAATTCATCTTTCATATACCCAATTTTTAAATTTCATTATTTCTTTAAAAACTTCATATTCATTGAGTTGATGCTATGGACCTAAGCAGTGCTAAAGTAAAACATAGCAAAGAGATTTAACTTTTGAAATTTGAGTTTTTGGATTTAACAGTATATGAAAATTAATCTTTACAGTTGAATAGTGTACCCACCTAAGAATTGAACATTGCAAACATAATCATCAAATCTAGCTATTGCCATTCATGCAATGCGTCAACAATCAAAGCATTGATGCCAAGGAGGCTCATTGTTGGATGGAATAGACTCCTTGCCATCAATTGTTTATGTGTTTGAAATGCCATTTCATTTTTCATGTACCAAATTTTCTATTTTAAAAATTTCTCATAATATTTCATATTCATTGAGTTGATGCTATGTGGCACTAAATCAAAACATACCTAAAAGATTTGATACAAGAGTTTCTGGATTTAGTTGTATAGGGAAACTCATCCCTTCACTTGAATAGTTTAACCCATCTAACAATTAAATATTGAAAACATAACCTTCAAATATAACTACTATCATTTGTTCCATATATCAACTATCAAAACATTAATGCCCAGTGGGTGTCTGAATTGTTCAGGCCAGAAACCTAGATGATTGAAAAAGTGACTCGATGGGTTTCAAACCATTCCTTTTTAGCTAGAATCAGTGCCCATTCATAGAAATATCTAGGAAACAAAAGGATTTATGTGTTTTATGAAGAATTTTGTAGATACTGTAGTCACGACTCCAAGACTCCATAAATGTCCAAAATGATAGAGGAGATATTTTTGTTCTTCTCAACCATACATGAGCCTAGAAGAGTTAGCAAAGTTTATGCAGCAGGTTGATTAAGCGAATTGGGTGCTCATACATAGGAAAGCATCAATTGGAAATGAAGCATGATATACATGTGGCTGAAATTGCTAAAGAGATTGCAGAGAAAAACTTTGTTCAAAATGACCTAATGGGTGCCATGGCTAAGATTGAGCAAAAAATGGTAGAAAAATGTGATAAGCACCTTGATTCCTTGCCTCTTCCTCGATTTTTGCCTCTTCTCCTAAATTGTTTGTGCAGCTCCCCTGCGCGCGCTCTATAAAATCTTTGAAACCAACAGAGATAAGAAAGATTTTTTTGATCTCGTTGCCCAAGCATATTCACATCCAAATTGAGATGCTCATGCCCTACGAGCGATATACCTCCCACCCTCTGTGCTAATCTACCACCTCTCAATTTAAAAAAATAATGAAATGGGCAGGCAAAACCCTTATTTAACAAAACAATGAAATGGGTGGGCACAACCCTTTTTCATTTTGACATGTTAAACTAAGTGTTGGTCAAAATTTTGACCAACACAAGCATGGATTTTAAAAAAAAGAGATTTTTCCTTCCATAGTGCGACCAATCCAAAAAATTTAATAGATGGTCACAAATTTTGGTTGAAAAATGACCTCAAATGTACTAGTGACCCAACACCAGCTATAGTTGGAACAGGGTATGAAAAAAATGTCTTTATTATCTCTTTTTGCTAGTTTTTTGTATCTAGGAAAATCCACAACCTTCGTCCTTTTGTGGAAATAATTATAGGTCACGACAAGAGGATCATAAAATGTATCCATATACAATCTTGCCAAATGAAAAATGTATGAAAAGAAAAATGCTTGCCCTCTCATCCATGCGAATACTTAAGGACATGCCACTTGGTGTGACGATTCATGCAACGTTGTGAGAAGTACACTCACATTTGATCATCACTTGAGTTGGTGATGGAATTAGGTTGACATCCTCCCATTCAATTAGGCATGTGACACTATGGCCGAATTTAGCCAACTCATCTGCTACACTATTGCCTTCATGGTAAATATGGTCCATGTGGATTTCCTGATATCCCTCCATCAACTTACAAATTTCATCAATTATTGTCTTGATCACTTAGCTACTCAGGCCTTCTCCTTCAATATCTTTAATAATTAACATTTAATCCTCCTCAATTGCTAACCTATTAATTCCATTTTTTCTCACAATTCTCATTCCCCACAGAAATGTCAAGGCTTTTGCTTCATTATTTGATCCTCCTCCATAGTTTCTAGAATAGGTAACCACCATTTTCCCCCATACAATTGTGTAAGACACCCCCATCAGAAATACTTCCCATCATGGCTGAACCATCAAAATTTAGTTTAATCCATGTCTCAAGGGGGGGAGGGGGTCACCACACTGTTCTCCTCCTAATCAAAACTTTGGAGTTGTCAAATTGTTCCGCCATTGGGCCCAATCCCTAGACTAAAGCCCACTTCATATCAAGTCTACCTAGGGGATTTTTTTTTTTGTGGGGGGGTGGGGTTTCTACTGTCAGATCCCACTATATTCCTTTAGGATCCTAATAACTTGATGAGCCACTGTTGAATTGGTCATAGCTTTATCCCTGATTATTATGTTATTCCGCTCCTTCTAGATTTTTCATGAAACATAAGGAGGAATCATTGTCTATAACTTATTTAGGTATGGGTGGAAAGATGGACCATTCTAATGAAAAAAAGACACACCTCTGAGGCAAAAGGGTAGTGGATAAGAAGGTATGGGATAGATTTTTCATCTTGAAAACATAAGACACAATAGTTAGCTAGCTAACATCCTCTCCTTTGGAGATTATCCATTGTGAGGATAGACCCATGTAAAGCCATCTACTAGATTTTTTAAAATCTTTGCTAAGATCCATAGGTGCCAAACCTTTCTACAATCTCCTTGGGCCACTCCACCCCCAAGGCAACAAAGACAAGATGACTTGTAGTGCTTGCCCCTGGTTTACATTTTGTTATTATTGTTGAACTCTTTTAGGCCAGTTTATGCTTGATGATTAGTAGCATTATTTTTTAGATTATCACATATTGTTTCACACTTGGTTGATTTTATGATGAGACTATTTGGTACTATTTACTTCATGTATGCATGATTATACCTCGATGATGATTATTACAATGATTTCAATTATTTGATGATGTTAGTTAGATGAATTATATTACATGCTTTCTTATGGATACTTACCCCATACTACGTGTATGGTGTGCGTGCATATTTTCTTTATGTATGGCATTTCTAATGTGGTTAAGGAAGGGAGTCATAGTCACCTGCTAGTCAGGATCTACACGATGCACCATTTCCTACCATTGCCTATTTAGTTTAGAATATATGTGTTTGTATATGTGTGGATTTTATGCAGATTGCAGGTACCAGGTATAGATTTCCCTGAATTGCTAGGATGAGCATACCCTATCACAATATCTCAATGGTAAGAGAGGGGAGATAAATTCTTGAGTCCAAATCCTAACCTTTAAACCATTTGTCCTAGAAAATTAGGATAAGTATCTATGATGTTTACCCTTTCAATTTCGTCGTATGACATAAATTCATAATTAGAGCCCTTGAGTTTGATCTTGTATGTGGTATTTTATGATGGTTTTTCATATTTCATTTTATAGGTCTTTGGTGATTTTCTATTAATTAAGTCAAAATTAAAAGATTAATTAATTATTTAATTTAATGGAAAATCATTATGATATTTAAATATTTAATTAATTGGTAAATTAGTTAAATGAAAAGAATTAAATTTAAAAGAGGAAATTATAGTTCTAATTTTAAAGCATAATAATATTTATTTAATTTAATAATAATATATTTAGGAGATCATTTTCAAATAAATGCTAAATATTATTATTTAAGTTAATAAATATTATATTAAAAACATTTCAAAAATTAATAAGAGAGAGTAAACAATTATTTAATAAAGTTTATTTTAATTAAATTTCATAAAGTTTATGCATGAGATTAAAATATAATAAATTAATTAAAAAGAGAAAGCAAGTAAATTTAATTAAGATATTTTATATTGCATAAAGTGTGCATGAAAACATAAAAGAAAAGATAATAAAGAGTTAAATGGTGGTAATCAAGGAGTTCCCTTGGGTGATCACACAATCAGTGCCCTGAATTTAGGAAAAAACTCCTCATCAACAATTTAGAGTTCATTTTCCAAAAAAATCAAAGTTTTTGGGAGGAGCAATTTTGAGGAAGGAAGTTTTGAGAGAAAGGGTTTTTGGTTTCCATGCTTCATGTGGTTGTCGTCTTAGCATCAGATGCAAGTAGGATCTCGTGATTTATTTGTACTATGGCTTTCGTTCTTCGATCTTGTGTCTTCTCTGTGTCTATTGTGTTTTCCTATTTTTAGAATTCTTTGGGGATTGAAAACCCTTGTATGTGAGTTTATTGTGCTTAATTGAGAAATATTTGTTTAGGCCTTAAGAATCAGAAAACCCTCATTTATGTTTTATCGCACTTTGTTTCATGAGAATTTCTTGGAATGGATTTAGTTTGAAACCTTTGTTTAATTGATTAAAAAACTAGAATACTGGTTTTGAAAGGAAGGCAAGGTTATTTTATCAATTTCGATTGTTTGATTTGGGTTTGTATATCAAGATTTTAATGGAAAATTTATCAAAAAAATATTAAATAATGCAATTACATTGTAATTACCATGTAATCACATTATTAAATAATTTTAAAAAAAATATGGAATCAACGCTTTGATGAGGGCTATTGTTTTGTTTTAACATTTTTATAGTGTGTCTATATATATCTATATAATTTATTGGGGGTGGGCAGGGGTCATCAACCCCCCCATCCCTCCTTATCCCCCCTTTCCTTTCCTCTGTTTGGTGTCGGCAGCTTCCATGCAAATCGCAACTGCTAAAAGGTAAACCATGGCTGCCTAGTAGTCTACGGTTTCCAATGACAGCCCGTGGTTGCATTGAGCAGCCGCAAGGGCTCTAAAAAGATTAGTGGTAAGTGTTTTCAAATTTTTAATATTAAAAATGGATTTTTAAAAGAATTTAATTAATATATTATTAAAACTATTAAATATTTTAAAATTATTAAATTTTATTAAGTATTAAATATTAAATGTTATTTAACAATAATAACATTATTCATTATTACTATTATTAGATTAATAATTATTTTATTAACAAATTGATATAAATTATTTTATCGATGAACAAATAATTATCTATTAATATTGTATGACTATCAATTTAAATTTTAATAATATTTAATTAATGGTTGTAATTAAATTATTATTAAAATATATTTTTTGTTCTTAAATTGTGAATGGTTATTTGGTTTTCTTGATTGTCTAATTTGAAAAAAAACTAATAATGAAAATGATTTTTATCACTATGGCAATTTTATGATTCGAAAACCCCAATAATTGTTATGCTTTGTAAAGACATAAACTAAACTCTATTTGAAATTGAGAACTTTAGTGAATTTGGTAATTGGAAAAAATGGAAACTTGAAACCTATGGTAAAATTAAACCTTTGTGTTTTCAAAACATAATGTATTGAGAAAGCTACATTGTGTGTTTTGTATGCAATGCATATTTTATGATTTGGGTTTCAGGGTTTGACTTAGCTTTGACAGGTCTTAGGATGTTACCAGAGGCTCGAGAGTTCTGTGTTTGTGATGTCATGATGATGATTTGAACTCGACATTTTAAACTCAACCGTGGTAATGTGTCTGGTATGCTCTATGATGAGATTGGATTTATTGTTCATTATTTCTTTTTAGTGTTCTTGTGTGAAAATGAGATGAATGGTATGACCTATTTGAGTTAACCTTTGAGTTTTCGATTAGTTATTTTTGGGATGCTTTCTAGTTGCTTGTAAAGAATTGAGATATTATTGTGGATTATATTTTGATGCTTTCTAGTCACTTTTATAGGGCTGAGGTAAAATTTGTGATTCTTTGATTTATACTTTTATGAGTTTAAGGTAGGTTATCTATATATAATGTTGGGAAGTGGCTTGCAATGGAGGTCAGGACCTAATGTGGCTACCTGTGTAACCCATTGTAAGTTGTTTATTAAGTGAAAAAACTACACTAAACGAGAGTAAAATGAACCTTATAAGAGTCTTTTCATGTTCTCACCCATGCCTCTAGTGCTAGTATAGACTAGGATGGGAGTAGAGAGAACGCTTGGCTTCGAGGATACTAGTGCCACATAAAGTCACTAGGGCCACATAAATTCTAGTGTCGCATAGAGGATACTAGTGCCACATAGAGTTATTAGGGGGCCAGGGTCAAGTTAGACTTCTAGGGTAACTCTAGCATTGATTCATGTGATGACACTTGCCTTCTTACATAGCATATTCCCTATGTGTCTTTATTTGCCTCTGGGTCTAGATGTTGATTTATCTTGGAACCTTTGAGTTAGATTTCTTTTATGGTTTCCTTTACTTAAATGTTACTTTTGATTTTGGGATTGTTATCTTGTTTAAGACTTGAGATTATCTCCTTAGCATGGTGGGAGTGGACCTTTCTGGGTTACCACGAGGTCGAGTGGTAGTGCTTTTTACTTTTACCATTGAGATCCTTCTTTTGATGCTATGGCTAGAGTTTCTTATGTACATTTCCTTTCATTCTATCTTTGGGTATTATGATGGATGATTTCCTTTATTGTATTGTACTTTATTTGATGGATTTGAAAGGGATGATGTAATATAATTTATAAATGTATATTCTTTTAGCCTCTCATACCCTATGACATGTATAGTGGATGATTGTGTATTCTAATTTATTGCCAAGTGGCATTCAGAAGAAATGTATATTATTTAAATGGATTGGACTTGTAGTTATTCTTTCATGTGGATGCATTATTATTTTGACTTAATATTAATTAAAATTTAAATGTGACTCAACATCTTAGGATCCCTAAGGAATGTAATTTGTTATGTTTTCTTATGTATGATTTTATGTTATTGCTTCTACTACTTTATGATTGTTGTTATATGTTATCTTTAAAAAAATAATGTTTGTAAAACTTAATAAAACTTTAGGTTAATTATTTTGGATCCCTTGGCAGGGTGTTAGATGAGTTCATCGCAAAATCACTTGAGGGGGTAAGCTTCCAAACCAAGGAGTCTTCCACAAAGATGAGATGGATCCTATAACTATGTAGGAGGTTTTGTAATGCTAGGGCAAGGCCCATCCTAACAGGCTCGTCATGATGAATTCTAATCCATTAACAATCTAGGGGTGATGTAGTTTCAATCTGGATACCCATTATCTCTAGTGCAAGTCTCACACAAAGGTTGGAACTTAGTGTGTATTAGTAGGTTATCTTGGAGCCATTGATCTTCCCAAAAATCAATAGTGTCACTATTCCCTACAACCCAATGATAACCCATCTTCATAATTTTCTAGGTTTGTAGCACATTATTTAAAATTTTAGATCCCTAGGGGAGAGTCTAGGTCCATAGGCATGATGAAATGATTCTCGTCCAAGGTACTTGGCCCTCAAAATGTTGCACCAACTACCTAAAGAATTCATCAACCTCCAGCCAATTTTGGTTAGGAGGGCCTTATTCATATGTCCTATCCTTCTTAGATTTAAACCTCCAAGAGACTTATGATGGAAAAAAATTTGCTAGCATACCAGACTCATCCTAGACCACTCTTCAGTTCCAAACCATAAGCAAATTTGTTTTATTTTTTCAAGAATGCTCTAAATCTGCCAAGAAGTTTGAAAATAGAAAAGAACTACACTAAGATGCCCTACAAAAAAGCTGAGAGAAGTTGGAGTTTCCTTGCATTGCTTAGATTCTTTCATTTCCATCCCACCTACTTTCTCTAGAAGCATTCAACAAGATCATTCCAAAACTAATTGGAAACTTCTTTAATTGTGAGTGGGAGTCCAAGATAAGTGTCTGTGAGAAATGCCTCTTGGCATTCCAAAATTCTAGTCACCTTTTTCCTTAGGTTAGTAATAGTGTTGAAGAAATATACTTTTCCTTTCTAATAATTTATGCATTGCCCGAAGACCATAGCATACTGATTCAGGATAGTTTTCTACTCCCTAGCTTCATGGATAGAGGAGATTCCAAATAAGAAGGTTTCATCAACAAATTGTTTAATAATTTGTGGAGGACATAAGGACATAGGTCTAACACCTTTAATTCTACAAGAATTGGTCATGGACACTAGATTTGTACTTAGAGCCTCTACCATGATGATGATTAGGTATGGGGATAGGGGGTCAACTTGAGGCAAACCTTGCAAAGAAGAAAAAAATCTGCTAGGGGTCCCATTAACAAGCACCAAAAAGGTGACGGTATTAACCATATTATTGATAAATCTTATAATATTCTCATTGAATCCAAGTTTAGATAGGATAGCAAAAAGAAATTCCCTCCTAAAATTATCATAACCTTTGGAAATATCTAGTTTAAGAGCCATACCTAGATTCTTGTTCCTATCCATAGAGTGGATTACCTCATGTGTGGTTATGACTGCATCAAGAATCTACCTCCCTGGAATGAAAGCATTCAGATAGGGTCTCATAAACTTATCAAGAAGTGTCTTAAGATAGTTATCCAGAATCTAGTTCAAATATTGTCAATCTTCCCACTAGAGAATCCAAAGTTATATTATTATTTGGATCACATCTCATATCTTGAATAATAGAAAGTCTGATTGCATAGATAGGAAGAAGTGTTTTGAGTTCCTTGCTTACCACTATTAAATCTTCAATTGTTCCACTAGAGGCTTTGATAGCACCAATATTGACTTTGATTCTTTCAACACATTTTTCAATGTTTTCATCCTCTCTCATTTTCATCTGATCAAACTATCCTCTAAGAAATTCAACTTTAGTTCTCCTTACATTATCATCTCCTCCATAGATGGCTTTTAGCTAGATCCACATTTCATTAGCATTTCCAAAAGTATGACCTCATCAAATTTGGCATACTTGATAGATGCAACAATATCAATCATCGTGATATTATGACTCTTCTTCTCAACAATTTCTTCAATAGTCATAGTTCCTGTAGAAGCCTTGTATTTTCCATCTAGATTCTTTAACCCTGAATCTCCAATAGTTGCCAAGTGTAGCCTCATGAGTTATTTTCATGCCTTGAACTTATCTTTTTTCAGCTTTGGGATCTCCCTTCTGTAAGACATCCTAATCTTTAGCTTAGGTCCTTGAAACCTTTTATGCAAGCACCAAAAGCTTTGATACAAATTGTTGGAAATATAAGAGGAGTAACTAAGACAGGAGGGGTGAATCAGTTACTACAAAAATAAATCTTAGATCCCTTAGATGTCAATACAAATCAAAACTTTGATTAAATTGTATAGTGTTGTAACTCAGCAAACACACATGCACTCGATTTACTCTAGAAAATACTACAACTCGATAATAATTAAATATAATAAAATTAATGTGATTAACCTTAGGATTAACTTAGTTTCATACACATAAAATAAATAGCATGAATACAAGTGACACCAAGATTTAACGTGGAAACCCAATTTGGGAAGAACCACCAATTGCAAATAGTTACCAATTTTCACTCTTCTAAACCGAGCACTATTAGGATCCAACCCTATTAAAGGTTGCAAAATAAACTATTAGGTGTGATCCTATTAGAGGATTTAATCACCCTATCATGAGTGACCTTGTTCTAAGAGGTCTTTAGACACCTCAATCTAGAAATGCCACCTTGTTAGAGGATTTACAAATAGCTGTTAAGCCAACTCTGTTAAGAGATTTAGATCACTGCTACAATGGTTAGAAAGTAACAATGAGATGAACTAATTTCTATTGCAACTGAATTTTTGATTACATATCTTAGTTCTGTCTTGAATACTTGATCCTTCCTGATTGAAATGTATCTTTGCATCTCAACAAGGATATTTTTCTTTATCCTTCTAATTCTCTTCCTCTAAGAATCATCAAATCTTCTATTATATTTCACACTTTCAATCCTCAACTTGACCTTATATTTATATCTTAGACATTGTCAAGTCAACTTGAATACAACTTAGAATACTTAATATTCATCTCCTCAATCAGTTAGAACCAACAACTAAATCAATTGAACTTAATATGCCAAAACAAGAAGCAAGGAACTATGATAGATGAGGATTGGGAGATTTTAGATAGAAAGGAACTTGGAAGAATTTGATTATGCTTGGCACCATTAGTGACATTTAGCATTAAAAAAGAAAAGATGATGGAAGAGTTGATGCAAACCCTTGCAAAATTGTATGAAAATCCCTACGCTTCAAATAAGGTATTTCTCATGAAGTGTTTATTTAATATGAAGATGAAAGAAAGTTGATCTATTGCAAATCATTTAAATGAGTTTAATACTATTACTAGTTGGTTATTTTTTGTGGGTATTAATTTTGATGAAGAAATTAGAGGTCTCTTGATTTTGTGTTATTTGCCTAAAAGCTGGAATGGCTTGGTAATGGTTGTGAATAATTTTGTTTTTGGATTTAATACCCTAAAATATGATGATGTGATTGGTGTTATTTTGAGTGAGCAAACCCATAGGAAAACCTTAGGTGAATCTACATCAAGAAGTGTTTTAAATGCACAAAGTAGAGGTAAAATGACCGAGAGAGGAAATAATTCTGGAAATCATGGGAAATCAAGAGGAAAGTCAAAGGGGAAGAGGTCTCAATCCAAAGGACCAAGAGATTACTAGCACTGTGGTAAACCAGGACATAAGAAGAAAGATTACTAGACTCAAAAGAATAATGAAGGAGATAAACTAGAAGGAACAAGGAGGAAAATGTGGTAAATAACAAATCCAAAGAGGATGCTTTTCTTCTTTCTTTAGAAAGTATTGATGATTCATGGGTTTTAGATTTTGGTGCTTCATTTCATGCTACACCTCATAGTGGTTTTTTTAAAATTATGTCTTAGGGGATTTTGAGCTTGTTTATTTGGGGGATAATGGACCCTATCAGATTGTTGGAAAGGGAAAAGTTAAGATTAAGTTTTACAGAATGGGTGTCATTAGCTACTACATGAGGTAAGACATGTTCCAAGGCTAAGTAAGAATTTAATTTTAGCAGGGAAATTCAATGATGAGGGTTGTGTAGTTACTTTTAATGATAAGAATTGGAAGGTTTCAAAAGGTTCCCTTGTAGTAGAAAAAATAGTGAAATTGGGCACCTTATATATTTGTACAGGCCATAATATCCCTTCTACTTTGATTGTTTTAGAGAAAAAAGAATGTCCAAGAATAGTTGTTGCAATTCAGTAGGGAAACAAATAGCTGCTATAGATTTTGATACAACACTATGGCACAACAAACTTGGGCACATGAGTGAGAAAGGTATGAAAGTACTTTATTCAAAGCAAGTTTTACCATGTCTAAAATTTATTAATGTGGATTTCTATGAAAGTTGTGTGTATGGAAAACAAAAGAGTGTGAGTTTTGTGAAGGCTGGGAAAGAAAAGAAAAGTGAGAGATTACAACTTATGCATATAGATGTATGGGGACTGGATCAGGTATCTTCCCTTAGTAGTTGTCCTTATTATGTTACATTTATTGATGATGCAACTAGAAAAGTATGAGTTTATTTTCTTAAATAAAAATTTGATATATTTCAAACATTTAAGAAATTGAAATTCTTGGTTGAAAATGAGACTGGAAAGAAATTAAAATGTCTAAGATCTTATGATGGTAGTGAGTATTGTAGTCATGAATTTGAAGATTATTTCTTTGCTAATGGTATTCATTGATAGAAAACTAGTCCAAGGATACCATACGAAAATAGAGTGGTTGAACACATGAACAAGACTATAATGGAGCGTGCAAGAAGCATGGGGTTGCATGCAGGGTTGCACTTAAACATGTGGTCTAAGGCTATCAATAATGCTATATATTTGATTAATAGAGGTCCCTCTCCTCCTTTGGATTGTGGTATTTTAGAGTAAGCATGGACTAGTAAGAAGGCGAGTTATTCTTTTCTCAAAATCTTCAGTTGAGAAGCATTTGCTCATATAGATTTTGAAAATAGAACCAAGCTAGAAATTAAGTCAAAGAAATGTATATTTGTTGGATATGGAATTAATGAATCTAGTTATAGGCTTAGGAATTTGAAAACCATAAAATTGTAAGAAGCAAAGATGCCATATTCAATGAGAAAGTGTTGGACAAAGATCTATTGCAACAATATGAGAAGAAAGAATATGATTATGTAGTGCTGGATGATACTTCAAAAGATGATGCTCCAATAGTTCCTTATGATTTGTAACAAATGCAACAAAAAATACCACACACCATAGTGAATGTTAGATGATCAACAAGGCTAATTAGACCTCCAGAAATATTTTCTCCTTCTTTGTACTCTATTTTACTTATTGATGTTGGTGAACCCAAATGTTATGATGAAGCTATGCAGGTGGATACTAAGATTCTGTGGGAGTCCTCAATGAAATATGAAAGGAGTCTTTCCTAAAAAATAAGACATCAGATTTATGCAAGTTGCCTATAGATAAAAAGGCTTTATAGAATAAATGGGTTTAAATGACTTCTATTCACAATATTTTAAGTATTGTGGCTACTAAAGATTTGAATTTGGATAAGCTTGATGTTAAAACAACCTTCCTTCATGGTGATTTGGATGAAGAGATATATATGGCATAGCCTTAGGGATTTGACATCAAAGGTAAGGAGAACTTAGTGTGCAAACTGAAGAAAAAAATATATGGCTTGATGCAAGCACCTCAACAATGGTATTTGAAATTTGACAGGTTTATGCATGAGCATGGATATAGTAGGTGTCATTCAGATCATTCTATTTATTTTAAGAGGTTGGATGATGACAACTATATTATTTTATGTTTATATGTTGATGATATGCTTGTAGTTGGGTCGATCACATTAAGTGGCTAAAATGCCAATTAGCACATGCATTTTCTATGAAGGATTTGGGGACAACAAAAAAATCCTTGGTATAAAGATTTGCAGAGATAGGAAGAACAAGAAATTGACATTAACTAAGGCTGATTATATTGCAAAGGTGTTGCACTATTTCTCTATGGAGATTGCTAAAGTTGTCAGCACACCTTTACTTGGTCATTTGAAGTTAACTAAGGAGATGTTCCCCAAGATACAAGAAGAGGAGGATAATATGTCTAAGGTACTTTATGCTTAAGCTATAGGAAGCTTGATGTATGTTATGGTATATATGAGGCCATATATTGCACATGCAGTGTGAGTCGTTAGTAGGTGTATGAGTCATCCAAGAATTGAGCATTAGAATGTAGTTAAATGGATTTTAAGATATTTGAGAGGTACATCTAGTAAGTGTTTACACTTTGGGAGCTCTACTATCGATTTATAGGGCTATCTTGACTCATATTTGACTGGAGATATTGATAAGAGGCAGAGCACTATAGGTTATGTATTTACAATTGGAAGAGCAATAGTGAACTAGGTTTTTATGTTGCAAAAGGTTAATGCTTTATCCATTATAGAGGAAGAGTATGTTGCTGCTATAGAGCCTGCCAAGGAGATGATATGGCATCATTTCTTCTTAGAAGAATTGGGACACCCTTAGAAGGATAATTATTTGTTTACAAATAGTTAGAGTGCCATTCATCTTGCGAAGAATTCAGCTCTACATTCAATGACAAAACACATACAATTGTGGTACCATTTCATTTGGTTAGTTTTGGATGATGGACAATTAAAGCTGGACAAGATGCATATAGATGATAATCCACCATATATGTTTACCAAGGTAGTAACAAGGGAGAAGTTAAACTTCTCTTCAACTTCAATTGGTCTTCTTGACTAAAATGAATAAAAGAACAATAAAGTCTAGGGTGGTTTGGTATTTGAGTGGGAGCTATAGGTTTAGTAGTGCTATGATCAGTCTCCAAGTGGGAGGTTATTATTGTGGAGTCTGATTAGTTTCTAAGTGGGAGATTGTTGTGATGTGGAGCCTAATTAATTAAACTTGGAGGTTTATTCAGGGTGATTTTTTCCCCATATTATTTCTACAGGGGTTTGGGGGAAACACACCCAAGATGAGGTCAAGGGGCCCTGTGGTGTCTTAAGGCAGTGCCCTAGGTGTGCTCCCTAATGCATTACAAGGTGGGGTCAAGGGGTAACACCCTCAAATGGATTTTCAGGGGCAACACCCCTAAAGCCAAAAATGTCCTTATATTGTAAAAGGCATCAATTGCTATTTTTCTATTGGACAACTTATTCTAGCCCTTATTTTGTAAGTGGAAAAAGCTTGTATAAAAAGGCTTAGGGTTAGGGATTTCATAATGTAATGGTGATATTGTAGCCTCTTGTGGTGGTATTGAGTTGTAAGGGATTATGAATTGTAATCACTAGATAATAATAATATAGGACTTGTTGTTGGTGGATTTAGCCCAGGGATTGGGTGAACCACGTTAAATCTTGGTGTCTTGTGTTCTCTTATGTGCGATCTATTGTTTTCTGGTATTGGTTATATTTACATATAACTATTATTTTTGTCTGAGGTTAATCCGGATAGATTAAGCTTTGAGAAATCCTAATGGAGCTCAAAATCTCTTGTTTCATGTGGCATTCCTTGCAACATAGACTTCCCTTCAAAAAATGTAACTTCCTTCTACAAATTATGCAACCAACCAGATTCAATTTTTGTCTTTTTTAATTGTTCCATAGCTTTTGGTACCTAGAAGTTATTTTGGATTACTCCATACCTTTATTTTTAACTTGTTCATGTAGTTATTGTAAGTATATTCAGCAAGAATAAATCTAGTAATACATTTTGGTTTGTTCTTTTCTATCTATTAGTATGGTGCATATAGAAAATGGGGAATAATGACATATTGGGAGGTAAGACTAGGCTTCCTACTTAGTCTTTTTAGAGACTTATTTTTTGTGAAATTTCATCACAAGTCACATCTATCATGAAGATAAAGGAGAACACTTCTAAATCAAGTTTCTTTTAGATGGCAGGGAAGAATTTGTGAAGAAAGAAGCAACTTATGGATTATAGTCAGCAAAGAGAAATAGGACTTCAATGTGACTTTGAATGAATTCATAAGAAAAATCAAGGGCAAGAATAACTAGAAGAAGAAGGGAGGCATCGGTTCTTCTAGCACAACAACAACAAGTAACATCCCAACTAGGTAGTAAATCCCTTTAGTAACCTCATAGTTTGTTTCTTCTGGTGATGAAGGATAATAAGAATGCTAGAATTGGTTACCTTCCTTTTGATTTTTTCTAATACATGGTCTGGTTAGCCTCCCTATAATATGGTAGATTATGGTATTACTCTAGTAACTAGTTATTTTGCATTTTGATATTTCTATATTTGGTCATGGTATTTCTCCTAAACTGCCCTCTAGCTATGAACTCACTGAAGATGGAATCTTTCTTTTTGGCTCCATTATGCTTAATAGAAAAAAATCATTAATTTAAATTTAATATTATTTGAACAATTTTAACATGTCTAATATTGATAGAATCTCAAATTTTAATGTTAAATTACAAAAATAATAATAAATTTTACAATATGACTTGGTTTCTTCTCTACATCATTGTGTATCACCTAATGTCTAGGTAGGTTTTCATGAATTAATTTACCATCAATCTAGCTTTTTAAAAATTATTTGAACAATATAAAATGACCTTTTTTGTAAAGTCATATATTTAAATGATAAAATACAAATATAATACTACATTTGATAATGGTGACTTTTTTTTAATCATTATAATTGTGTATTATTTTATGTATGTGCAAATCTTAATAAAGTAATCAATCATGAATTTATCTTTTCAAAATTATTTGAATAATCATAACATGTATATTACTGTGATATTGCTATCATGATTTAACTGTGTGATTTTTGAGTCAAACTCATTGACCCATGTTTCATGAGTAGTGATTCAATATGAATCCATCTCTCATGAGAAAAAATGGAACATGTAGCACTCATTGGTGAAGGTTTTTCACTTGGGGTTGCAAGCTTTGGGTTTAACCATGGAGGAAACTCCATAGTTAAGCATGCTTAGGCTAGAGTAGTACTAGGATGGGTGACCTCCCAAGAAATCTCAGTGCTTCACCCCTGCGAGTATCACCTAGATCCAATGAGTGCTACATTTTCCATTTATTCTCATGAGATATGGATTCATGTTAATAAGGTACAACACTTGGTGAAGGTTTTGGAAATGGGTTGCAATGTTTGGGTTTAACCATGGAGGAAACTCCATAGTTAAGCGCACTCAGGCTGGAGTAGTACTAGGATGGGTGACCTCCTAGGAAGTCCCGGTGCTTCACCCTATGAGCATCACTTAGATCCAATGAGTGATACATGTTCCATTTATTCTCATGAGAGATGGATTCATGTTGAATCACTACTCATGAAACATGGGTCAGTGAGTTCGACTCAAAACTCACACAGTTATATCTTGCTAGCAATATCACAATTTGACTTGCTGTGGAAATTATCTCCTACTTATCAATGCATATTACTTGTAGTCTTATATTATAAAGTTTAATTATGAAGATAATCATAAAATTTATAGTGGTGGATTATTGCTCAAGTACATTTTGACAAATATGTGACTGTGTGACTAAAACATTTAGTCACACCACTAAAAAGTTTAGTCACATGACTAAAATTGATCACATTCTAGGGTAAAAGCACAAAACTGTGTCACCTTTTAGGCTGACTAATTAGAATGATTGAATTTGAGTATTTCTATCTAAAAATCAATTTTCTTCAAAGATATGATCTAGATAAATTTATTCTAGCTAAGTTATACATGGTATGACACTTTTCCAATTGGAAATGTTTATAATTGTTGTTTTATTCTAGTTCGTATCCAATCACTAAAGAAATATAATTATTTTTTGTAAACTGAATATGATATACTTTTAATAACTTATAAACACCATTTTATAGATCCCAAAGTCAAGAATATTCTTATATAGAGTTTACAGTGTTTTAATTAGATATAGTATATTATAATTAAAAAATTCTACAAGCACACATTTTAACACTCGAAAATATATCAATTTTGAGAAAGAAAAATATAGTAAATCATATCATAAAAATTTAAAACTTATATGAGGTTTTAGAGGAGAGAATCCTCTTCTAGAATGTATAATTTTTATTCTAGTTAGAATAGATTTGTTTTGAAAAATATAGTGGGAGATAAAAACTATCGATTTCAGGTGAGTTGAGCTTTGAATGATTATAAAAGTGAAAATATAAGTCTAAAGATAATTTTTTTTTTGAATGTTATAGATATATATGCTATCTATAGCATAGTCTGAGATCAAAGGGAAATAAGTTTATTTCCATATAGTGGTGCGAACTAGACCCCTAATTTTTAGCATTTTTCAACAACTCAAAAATTATCTATAAAATTTATAAAAATATATCAATTCTTAATCCAAATAATATTTAAAAATTATAATCCTAAACTTGATCAATTTTTATACATTTCATTAGTTTACTTCATTTTCAAATTCTAAATAATAATACCAATTTTATATCATTGAAGGTGAACAATTGTACTTTTGTTAGCCTTTTCCTTCACAAAAGGGTGACACAGGTTTGTGCTTTGACCCTCCACTATTTTTTTGCAATTTATAGGTATTGGTAACTAAATTTGTAACTAATTTGATCACTAGGTTAAATCATAAGATCAACCAAATAGAAATGTCTAAATAGACTACCAAATAAATGATTAAATAAGTAATTGGATAATTGGTCACTAATAATTAGTCACCTAAAGACAAGGGGCTAAATAAACTACAAAATACATACTAAATAAATGTTTAAATACTTAGTCATTTGTATTTTCTATCTTCACTTTGTCTAAGGTTTATTTATTAATGGATTAGGCTAATTTTATTTTTCATAACTCATCCATAGCCCTTTTTTTAGTAAGAGGCAAAAGCCAAGATTAATTATTATTATGTGTTATTATTAATTGTTATCACTTATTAAGCACAAGTAGATTCGAACCCAAGACCTCCCTGATAAGAGGCTCATAATTTTAGCATTGTGTTGTAGGCTCTTGCCTAACTCATTCATAGCCCTTGTATCTTCTCTTTCTCATAATAATTTTGGTTTCACTTCTCTAGTTGGATTAAACATGATTCAGATCATAGAAACTATCAATAAAGAAAACTTTGAAAAAATTTACCCCTGCCATCATAATTTAGAACCTTGTATTCATGAACTACTAGATGCATGATAACTAGATACATCTCTTTACTTATTTTAGGTACACAAGTTGTGAGGAAAAATTTGTATATCAATTATTCTATACAAAAAATAAAATAAAAAATTTAAAACTTCTCAAATATAAATTATTTTTGTAACTGATGATATTTGCTTTAAATTTAAAATAAAATATTATTAAAATTTAGTTTAATTTAAATCAAAATGACTAACATTATTATTTTAAAATTTTAAAACAATTTAAAAAACTATCTATTATATTAATTAAAAAATATACAAAATAAAATAAAAATATAATATTTATTAAAAATTTAAATGACAAATAAAAACTATTTAAATAATAACATTTTGATCAAATATTTCAATTAATACATAACTGTACATTTATTAATTTAGAAAGAATAAATTTTGAAATAAAACCAAAAGAATTTATAGATAGCGATATGGGGGAAAATGGAAAAATAAAAAAGTTGTAAAGGTGTGTGTTTTTTTTCCCACTCTTCTGTTTAGGCATAAATTTCATGATGGTTGACATGGTTAAGGAAGGTCTTTTGAGTCCTCTTTTGAGAGATGCTAGGAAATTATTTAGGATTTCACAACAATATGGAAATATCTGTCGACTTCATTGGGCTTCTTGACATGATTTAAAGAGTGTGTTTAGGAATTGAATTAGATTTTGTTGGAGGAAGTGGATGTGGTTGGAGTTATAGAAATTGGTGGACTGGGAAAATAAAAAATTTCTACAACCCTTTGCCATCATCCTCAAATTAAGGTTCTCTACTTTTTCTCTCTACCATTTCCACTGCATATATTTCTAACCCAAAAAATAATATTTGTCACTTCTTTTTGGCCCTATTTTATTGTTGTATGTCTTCCATCAAGTTTTTTACCTTAATTAAATGGAGGGAAAATTATGAATATTGATGCAATTATTATGTAAACTTTCCCTAAATAGCAATCTAGACATATATAAATTATTCTCACCAAGAATCAAGGAGATAATCATATACATTATCATTTCAAAAAGCCCAATCATGTGGAGTAATATTGGTGGTCTTCCAGAACCTAAATTTAAGAATGTTGAGGATGCCCACAATAAATTGGATTTAAAAAAAAACCAATTAAAAGGCCAATTCTTATGGTATTGGATGAAATTTAGGAGTTGTTTGACTGAAAGGATTGTTATAATTCAAATAGGAGTAATGCATGACTATAGCTAGCACCAAAGAAAAAAACACCAAGTCCATCCTACTACTCTATAAAATTTGCAACTATTCCCGTTCAAAAGTAGCATTACCTATAATTACTTTTTCACCCTGCCTTTTGCATGTCTACCATTCTAGATACACATGATGAAGAACCAGTAAAAAAGGTACAAGAAGAGTGTAGAGGTGTAATGCCCTATTCGAGAACCCAAGAGAAATAAACCAAACATATTAAAATGTTTACTAAATAATTTTTTCTAAAGTTTACACAACATCAAAGTAACAATGCAGAAGCAATATACACATATACAACATTTACACAAATGCAATTACAATATGGATTTCATTCCTAAAGGGTTCCTTCATGTTGAATCTTATTTAAGATTTTTTATTAATTATTCAATTCTTAAGCACAATCTCCATTACCACAAAAATATAACATATTAATTTCATAAGAAAAATCATGAATACAACTAATACAATGAAATACATCTAATGGATAACATCCACTACGCATGCCATAGGGTATGAAAGAATAGATACAAGCATATCAAAATACAAGATACATGATAACATATAATTATGTCAACTGAATAGAAGTCTCCAAGATAGGGATAAGAATGATAAAAGTATAACTGCATCATCGAACTTCCAGCATCTGTAAATATGAGGGGGACCCAAATGGTAATAAGTTGCTACCTCCTAACCATGTGGTTACCTAGTCAGGCTTCCACTCCCACCATGCAGGGAAGATAATGAATGATGCACATGCAACTAATCAAACCATAAAACATTCCTAAGAAATGACTCCTAATAGCCAAATCTACCTCAAGGGTTACACAAACTACTCAAGAAGAAAAAATAAACAAAGTTGAAAGAACATTCATCCAATACCAACACCACATACCAAGTCAACTTACATATAGAGAGTATATATCAAGTACCAAAATCATGAGATAAATTCCAAAATAGATATGCACCTCAAATCAAAAGACACATGTCAACAGTACAATCACCATGAATCACCAATCATCATCAATGAAAGTAAACACCAACAATAAATACATCCAATGATAAGAAGAACACCAATAACTACACCACTAGAGGAAAATACAAAATCTATGGAGGAGACTTAGGCTACATACTAGGGAGTATCATCACATGGCCAAACTACTTGAGTTACCCTAGACTAATCTATCATTAGACCCCAAACCCTCAATCATTGAGTTACCCTAGAATGGTCACTCTAGACCCTAGACCCTCAACATGAATATGCAGAACTAGAATAACCTCTAATGAAGATGAGAAAAACTAATACACCTCACTAGATATCATCCCATTCCTATCCTTAGCCTATACATGCACTAAAGGCATGATCAATATACTTTTATATTCTTTGTTTCCTTAACATATCATCCAAAGTAGTGTTCTCATATTTTTCTAACTTTCTTCTATATGATACTACTTCATACATTAACCTTGTACATGTTGGATACAATTGTTCAATTGTGTGTTGTCTTTGATGTTACACAAATTTCATATTAGTCATCAGACAGAGCCTACCAAGCTCAATTGGTCAGTAAGGCAAAAGATAGAGTCTATCGAGCTTAGTTGGTCAGCAAGGCAAAAGGCAGAGTCTACTGAGCTCAGTTGGTCAGCAAGGCAAAAGATAGAGTCTACCGAGATCAGATGGTCAACAAGGCAAAAGACAAAGCCTACTACGTACAAAAGGTTCTAAGCAAAGAAGGTTTACAGTGTCTACCGAGCATTCTCAGGCTTTACCTTGCACATGTAGTTGCTACCGTGCTTTCAAGGTTTAGCAAGGGAAATTTAGTTGTTACCAAGCTCACTTGGTCATCAAGAGAAAATAGTCCTAACCGAGCTTTCATGGATAGTGAAGGAAATCTAATTCTTACTGAGTTAACTTGGTAGCCAAAGGATTTTGCAAATTTTGCAGTGTTAACTGAGTTAAGATGGTTAACTCAGGAAATTATTTTTAGAAGTAGTATTTACCAAGTAGGGTCGGCTAGTGAAGGATTCCATTATTTTATGAAATAAAGTTTATTTGTTTAATGTAATATTTGTAGTCGACTGATATATGGTTTATTGGTAAATGTAACTTGTGAATAAGCCAACTTGATAATTTGAATGGTATATACTAGAGGTCAAGTTGCAAATTCTTAGTGTGTGATGGATGTGAATGAGAAAGAAGGACTAAGAGCAAATTTTGAAGGATAATCAACGATCATTGAGGAGCAGCAAAGCTATATTTGATCAAGAAGGATCTAATAGTGGAGAATGGAGATTTGTTATCAACAAATTTAGTTGCATCTTATTTAGGTCAATTCATTGTTACTTTCTAACCATTGTAGCAGTGAATTCAAATCTCTTAATAGAGTTGGTTTAACAGCCATTTTGTAAATCCTCTAACAAGGTGATAGTTCGGTTGAATTTTTCTAGAGACCTCTAGCAAGGCCACTCCCAACAGGGTGATTAAATCCTCTAACAGGGTCACACCTAACAGTGTTTGTTGTAACCTTTAACAGGGTTGGCTCCTAATAGGGCTCACTTCAGAAGAGTGAAAAATTGGTAGCTAGTTACTTGGTGGTTTTTCCCATATTGGGTTTCATGAATGCTAGATGATCGATAACTAGTTAATTTACCGAGTTACAACAGTCTTACAGTGTTTACTGAGTATCAAAAGTAAATAGATATTTAAGAAATCTAAGGAATCTACAGATTTTTTTTCATGGTAACTGATTCACCCCCCCAGTTACTCCATCTATAATTCCAACAATTGGTATCAGAGCTTTTGGTGCTTGCAGGAAAAGATTTCAAGGATCTAAGCCAAAGTTTAGGATGTCTTATAAGAGGAAAATTCTAAGAGTTAATAGGGACAACTTCTTAGCATGGTAGGGATTGATGAGACTTCATCTAGCTTCTATTGGTGATACAGGGCTTAAGTACCTTGATGAAAAATATGCAGAACCCTCTGGTACATTATCTATCAATGATATTGTTGAAAAGAAAACCCACAACAACATGATGATAGATATAGGATTTTCTCTGAGTTATGAAGAATTTGATGACATCAAAGATTGCAAAACTACCTTTGAAATGTGGAACAAGCTAAAAGAGATCTATGGAGGAGATGATAATGTGAGAAGAGCCAAAGCAGAAAGTTTGAGAGGACAATTTGATCAAATGAAGATGAGAGAGGATGAAAACATTGCAAAATATGTTGAAAGAGTTAAAGCATGTGTTAGTGCAATCAAAGCATTTGGAGGAGATATCAAGGAGGAGACAATTATAAGTAAGTTCTTAGAACTCTACTTCCCATTTATGCAATCAGAGTCTCTACAAATCAAGAAAGAAGATGTGAAGCAAATCATAAGATAAATTTAGAGGCCATAGTTGAAAAATTAACTGCATTTGAACTAGACAACTATGATAATTATGTTCCAGCTGTCAAGAACATTGAATCAACATTTGAAGCCAAGCTTTCACTCAAAGAAAAAGGCAAAAAGTTAAAGGATCCTCAATCAAATAGTGATGAAGAATCAAAACAGACTTCAGACAATGATCTTGAAGTGGTTGAAGCTCTGCTAGCAAGGAAATATTCAAGAGGCAAAGGAAAATACAAAGGTAAGGTTCCTCTAATCTATTTTTCTTGTGAAGAAATTGGACATATTGTTGCTAGGTGCCCAAATAAGCAGAACAAGGATGAGAAGAAAGGCCACAAGTGCAATGGCAAAAAAGACTTCAAATCATTCAAGGATAAAGGTAAGAAAACATGTTTTTATGGCTAAAGATTCTAATAATTCTGATGATGAAGAAGAAGATGAAATTGTTTACACAGCTATAAATGATGAATTTGATAATGATGAAGAAATGACACTCATTTCTCATGTGAGCAAAAATGATACATGGATTATAGATATTGGTCGTTCTCACCACATGACTGGTGATAAAACTAAGTTTGAACACTTTGAAGACTATGATGGTGGCAGTGTAAGATTTGGTAACAATGATTTTTTTGTATAAGAGGAAAAGGAAGAATCTCACTGACCAAGGAACATGTATGTGATAATGCATATTGGGTAGAAGGGCTAAAGCATAATCTACTGAGTGTGGCATAACTACTCAATAATGGATTCAAAGTGGAATTTATGCATGGAAAAGAAAGACTGCTGGATGGCAAAGGAAAGTTGATTAGATTAGGCACTCAAACAAAAGGTAACTTGTTTTATCTTGAACTTGGTGAATGTTCATGTTTTATTGCTCAAGTTGAAGAAAGTTGGTTATGGCATAGGAGGTTGTGTCATGTAAACTTTGACAACTTGCTAAAAATAAGTAAATTCAAGAAAGTAAGAGGCATTCCTAACATAAAGAAACCTGAGGTTGGTCTATGCAAGAATTGTCAAATTGGGAAAATGGAAAAAACTAGTTTGAAAAGCAAGTGTGAGGCCTCGCCCCCGACCCATCGTAGCATAGTGATACATTACTCTTATTTTGTTATCCGCGACTCGAGATGTCGAGACATTATCTGATGCTTAGAACATATTTTATTATTTCATGTTCTGTGATGTTATTTTCAGATATATTTGATGATTGTCATTTAATGCTCATGTATATGTATGTTGATGAAATCAGTAAAAATGTGGGATTAACACATTGAGTTGGAATCTTTATGATTAAGGATATAAGTAGGATGCAAGAAAACCCTGATTTATGTATGTTTCAAATTATGTAAATTTCTGATACGTATATATGTACATGTGATTTTCGGGACTACTGATGTGTGCAATGAGTGTGTAGATATTTAGCTGAGAAACCCTACGGAGGAACAAAACTGATCTCCATGTGCTAAAATTTGGAAACCCTATTGTTCGTAATTATGCTCTTTCAGTGTCGCTTGACACTCGTAAAATGTTTACGTGCTTAAATTGCTAGTTAGAGTTGTTAGATGGACCTATTTTATTCCTAGATTTTATTTTGTCTCTTAACCTCTTTCCTACGGCTTTTAACATGTTTTTATTCTAACCTAAGGGTATGGGTATGGGTTAGGGGTCTTTTCCAACCCCTAAGCCCCTAGCTTTGACTTTTGAGGGCACTCAAAAAGTCCCTTTTTGCCTTTGTGCGAAAATTGCAAGTGGTTGTCATGAGTTGTCTTACCCCACCTTCTTTTAGGGTTTAACCATGGTGTAGGTTGAGTTAGGAGTTCTAGTGTGGCTAGTGGGTGGAAATAGTTATTGCTCCTTTTGGGTGGTTGAGTTGGAGGCTTATTTAGAGGCCTTCCTTGGTCTAGTGGTTTGGTTACCCAATCTCTATTTTTAGAGAAGATTTCTTGAAGCTTGAAGGAAGGAGGGATACTCTACTCAAATTTTTTCATTGGCATTACCTCTTTGAGAAGGTAGGAAACACCCATCTCCCTTATTCAGTTTGTATGTTTTGTTTCATGTTCTTGTTACCTTGTTGTTGTTTTACTGTTGTATGGATTGTGGGTATGTTGGGAAGATTTGTAAACTGTGTTATTTTGGTTGTTTTCCTTTCTTGTTTATGTTTGAAATTTTGAGTTTCCTTGCATGGGTGTTTTGGTATTACTCACCCTAGGAGAGGGCAGAAGTGACCAATTTTGGGAGAGGTCTGTTTAGTTGGACTGCAACCTGTGTAGAGTCTCTTCTCAGGATGAGAAGAGGGATAAAGGGTAGGGTGTTATGGGCCCCTACCCGTCAGCACAAACCTGGTATGAGTATGGCAAGTTTAAATGGAAGAACGGAAGTTGTTGGTTATTGGCCCCGATTTGGCATCTGAATTGGTGTTGTGCTTGACTTCTCCAGTTGGAAGAATCCACCTCTCCCTAGTCTTGATTCACTGTGAATCTTATTGTGTAAACCATGTATGACTATGCATGCTTGATGTTCTTTTGGTTCTGCTTGGTTGTCACCCGATCAGTTATTGGTTTCCTCCATGGTTCTTGAAATGAGATTTAGAAGACATTACAAACTCCTTGATTTTGATCATGAAGAAAATTTGATAAAATTATTGAAAATTGGGATTGAGATCCTATTGTAAATTGTATTGTTTAAACCTTATTATATATGGCAACGAAGCCAGGTTTTCTTCTTGATTCTTTCCCGGCCGAGCCTTGAATCAGGTTGATAATAAAATAAGTGATTGAGTAAATTTACTTCTCTTAAAATTTTCGTATTTTATGTTTTCATATGAATGTGTATCAAAGATAAGATGCAACAATGATGTTCAATTATGCAAGATTCAATTTGTGATGTATGGTGATGCCTCTATTCATATGGACGGTAGTGAGAGATATTACTAATCCATGTAAATGTATGGTGTCTTTATCAAGTTTGAAATGATTTAGTTCATGGTTGATTGTGTTGAAAATAAATTTACAAGAACATGTAGGAAGAATTATGTCAAGAGATCCAAGCTAAAATTGAAACATGATAGAGAAATAACTTTGTGTATTTTGATACTCCTTTCAAAAGGAATGGAGCATTATCATTTTGATCTCTCTTATTTTCTCAAATGCCTTATGACTAGTTTAGTCATTATGTTGATCCATCAGTTTTATTAGATAGTTAAATGAATACTCAGATGGTTATTTCAGGTAATGTGGTTTCATTGAAATGCATGGCCATTTGAGGTTCATGGAAATAATGAATTAGAAATTCATAAGAGAATGCATACACCTATTGTGGTAATATAATTGCAAAAGAAAAATATACATGGAGTTTCAAGAGAGAGTAGACAAATTATCAAATAACCCACCTACAGGATGCTGGAGTTTGTATGAGAGAATGTGATAATCCTTGGATTGCAATAGAGAATATTCTAAGAATCTTTTAGTGTTTAAAATTAGAAATAAAACTATATATATATATATTAATGATATCTAATAAAATGCATAAATTATTAAACCCTAATAACTTAAATATCCTAAATTTCTATCATCTACCTAATAAACTTTTTGCATTAAATCCTTACCCAAGTCTCCTTGGGCGTTAGCTTTGGATTGTTGTTTTTAATTGTTTTTTTTGCTTTAGCATATGTCAAATCGACATGGGGGGGGGGGGGGGGGGTGGGGGTGACATCACCCTGCCCCATGTCCCATCCCTCTTGTCTTTTTGGTGTTAACCTAGCGCTAGCCTCATGTTTGGATGGGATGGCAGTGTCCAGGCCTTGTTGCGAATTTATTTCCTTTTGTGTTGTGCGTTCTCCCTAGGTCGCTGCCATAAGGGACTCGCCTGTACCCTTTTTGCAGGCACGCTGGCCCATGGAGCGCCCAGTCAGCGCTTGGGCAGCGCGCCAGTCCTTGCCTAAGGACCAAGTGTCAGCTTAGGGTAGGGGTAGGGGGAGGAAGGCTTAGAATAGGGGGCTAGTTATAGGTAGTTTCTCATTTAAGTTTTCTGTTAGTGTGTAATTAGTATGTTTAGTGAGTTTATTAATTATGTTAAGTTGTGTTTTTTTTTATGTTATTAAATATGTTAGAATGTTAAGAGTATAGTTTAGTTGTAGTTAGATTAGGAGATAGTGTTAGGTTAGTTTTAAACTTTAAGTTTAGTCTTGGATTAGTTAGTTATTTAATTATTTGATCTTAGTTTCATTATTAACATTATTAATATATATATATCTAGTTAGTTTAAAATGAAATCTTAATTGTTAAAGAATAATTAGTTGAATTAATAAAGTTTAAGGTTATCTTATGTTTGTTTAAGGACGTTGTTTGTAATTGTTAATATTTCTTTTGTTACTTAGTTATGTTTAAATACTAATTAGCTAGTTTTAATTTAAATGTACTCCAATTGTTTGACCATTAAGTAGATTAAATTATCGATTAATTGGCTATTTAAATAAATGTTAAGGTAGTTGTTGATTGATTTGTTATTGCAAGAAATTTTAGATCCGAATTCATGTACATTGTTATGTAAGAAAATTTGATTGCATATCATTGCAAATTAATGTAAATGTTAAAACCAATAGAAAATGTTGGATTGTTTCCTTTATCTTTTAGTCAAAAGTTAAGTGTAACTTACACTGTTAATATCTTTTGATATGTTTAATTCTTAAATGGCATAACTTAAGATTGATATCAATCTAGTAACAAAAGTTTCAAAATCTTAACAATGTAATCGCCCCCATGTTTATAACCTTAAGACGTAAAGTAAAGAACCTGTACTAAAACTATTATCAATCATTTCAAACCTAGGGCATGTTTAATTATTAATTCAAAAAAAAATTTGTGTGTGTGTTTTTGCCTTCAAGTTTTGGGCATGACAGCAAGAACTATCAGTTTGAAGAAATTTTAGAAATTGTGCATACTAATTTATGTGGACCTGTCGGCATTGAAAGTTATACTGGTGAAAAATTCTTCATTCTTTTTGTTGATGATTATTCAAGAATGATGACTGTCATGTACCTAAGAGAGAAATCAGAAGCATTTGAAAGTTCAAATGGTATTTGGCCAGAGTGGAAAATGAAATAGGCAAAAGACTGAAATGTTTAAGGTTTGACAGAGGTGGTGAATTTATTTCACATGAATTCAATAACTTTTGCATTGAAAGGGGAATCAAAAGATAGGTTTCAACACTTGGAACTCTTGAACAAAACAGAATAGCTAAAAGAAGGAACAGATCTATCATGGATTGTGCAAGAACCTTAATGATTGAGAAAAGCATTGCTATCAAATACTAGAAGGAAGCTATTAGCACTGCAATTCATACCTTGAACTAAGTACAACTGAAAAAGGACTCATTCAAAACCCCCTATGAGTTGTGGTAAGGCTACAAATCCAATGTAGGTTACCTAAAAGTATTTGGAAGCAAATGTTACATTTTGAAAGAATCTAAAAAAGATAAATTTGATGTAAAGGGTGATGAAGGAATATTTTTGGGATATTCTTGCAAAAGTAAAGCATATAGATGTATGAATCTGTCCACTCACAAAGTCATAGAAAGTGCACATGTGAAAGTTGATGAGTTTGTGGAAAGAACTAAAGAAGAAAGTAAAAGGGAACCTGAAGACTACAGGAGATTTGTTTACATTGAACCTGATACAATGCCAAATATACCTATTAATCAGGAATCTTCAACTCCAGAGTCTTCAGTAACCGAGTCACAGGAAGTTCAAACTGAGCTAATGCCTACCGAGTTGCAAACAGAAGCTACCAAATCAACATCTACCGAGCTCGAGCAACTAGATCCAGAACTAGAAGTTGAGACATAGAAGGATAAAAATGCAAGTCATTCAAAAGGCAAGGAGCCTATGTTAGCCAAGTATTTCAAGAAACATCATGTACCAAATCTGATCATTGGAGATAAATCAAAATGAACAATGAGAAGAAGTAAGTTGAAAGGAACTTGTCTACTTGCTGATTTTGAACCTAGAAATGTCAAAGATGCATTAGAAAATGAAAGTTGGATTGAAGCTATGGATGAAGAAATAAAATAGATAGAGAAAAAAAAAACATGGACTCTTGTACCTAGACCTAAAGACAAGAATGTGATTGAAACTAAGTGGGTATTTAGAAATAAGGTAAATGAAGATGGTAAGGTGTCAAGGAACAAAGCTAGATTGGTATGCAAAGGATACTCTCAAGAAGAAGGTGTAGACTATAGAGAAACTTTTGCTCCTGTTGCAAGATTGGAAGGTGTCAGAACCTTACTTGCATATGCTACATACAAAGGATTCAAAGTTTATCAGATGGATGTCAAGTTAGCATTTCTCAATGGGATATTGGATGAAGAGGTTTACATTGAACAACCTGAAGGTTTTGTTGATCCAAACAAGAAGAACATGGTCTACAAACTACATAAAGCATTATATGGTCTGAAACAAGCCCCTAGAGCATGGTATGAAAGATTGCATAACATGTTATTTAGATTGGTTTTCAAAGAACTAATGATAACAATAGTTTGTACATAAAGGAAAGACCATATAATAAGATTATTTTAGCAAGAGATATTTGTAGATGATACTTTGTTCATAGGAAATGATGATCTTTGCAAAGAATTTTCAGAGCAAATGAACAAGGAATTTGAAATGTCAATGTTTGGTGAAATCAAATTCTTTGTTGGTCTTCAAATTCATTAGAATAAGAATGGTATCTACATCACTCAATCTAAATACATTAAGGAGATACTGAAAAAGTTTGGTATGGAAGACTGCAAACCAGTTGGAACTCCTATGTGTACTGGATTGAAACTTACCAAGGATGATGAATCAAAGGAAGTGGATCAGACATTGTATAGATCTATGATTGGAAAGTTGTAGTATGTAGTGCACACAAGACCAGACATTGCTCTTGCAGTAGGAATTGTAGCAAGATTCTTAGCAAAACCAAAATAAAATCACATGATGGCAATCAAAAGGATCATGAGATACTTAATAGGAATTGAAGATTATGAATTATCCAATAAACTTGGAGGAAATCTAGATTTAAAAGTGTTCACCGATGCAGATTAGGCAAGGAATGTTGATGACAAAAAGAGTACAAGTGGAGGAGCTTTCTTTCTTGTAAAGAGGTTGGTTTCTTGGACAAGTAAAAAGCATAACTATACATCCCAGTCCATAGCAGAGGCTGAATATGTTGCAGCAACAGTAAATTGCTCAAACATTGTATGGTTCAAACAATTATTGGAAGGTATGAAGCAAGAAATCAAAGAACCTGTTATTATGTTTTGTGACAACACAAGTGCAATCAACATATCCAAGAATCCAGTGATGCATTAAAAAATAAGGCATATTGCTATAAAGTATCACTTTGTTAGAGAATTAGTACAAGAAAAGGAAATCAGATTGGAATATGTCCATACAAAGGAACAAATTGTTGACATATTCACAAAGCCTTTACCTAAGGATGCATTCTTGTATCTAAAAGGCAAGTTAGGGGTCATTCCCCTATTTAAAGCTCACTAAAATACAGTTTTAGTGATGCATCAACATGAACAGAATTGAAGATCTATCAGTTAATGTAGCAAAATAATGAAGACATTGCATATGAATCAGTGCATTAGGTACAATGCTATTCATTTTATTTGTGTTGTCTTTGGCATGTGTTGTCAAGAGGGAGAGTATACTATCATATCTTTCTAAAATTTGCAAAAATAATAAAGAGTTTGTGTAAGAGGGAGAAATCATTATGAAAGAGGGAGATCACTGTATTTTGAGGAAGAAGGTGAAGTATTCTATCAGTAAAGACCTGTCTTCAAATTTCATTCTGCTATGACATGTTGTGTTTCCATCAATGCCAAAGAGGGAGATTATTGGATACAATTGTTCAATTGTGTGTTGTCTTTGATGTTACACAAATGTCATATTAGTCATCAGACAAAGTCTACCAAGCTCAGTTGGTCAGCAAGGAAAAAGATAGAGTCTAACAAGCTCAGTTGGTAAGCAAGGCAAAAGATAGAGTCTATCGAGGTTAGTTGGTCAGCAAGGCAAAAGATAGAGTCTACCGAGCTCAGATGGTCAACAAGGAAAAAGACAAAGCCTACCAAGTTTAGAAGGTTAGCAAAGAAGGTTTACAATGTCTATCGAGCATTCTCAGGCTTGACCTTGCACAGGCAATTGCTACCGAGCTTTCAAGGTATAGCAAAGGAAATTGAGTTGTTACTGAGCTCACTCAGTCATCAAGATAAAATAGTGCAAGAAACATTTCTAACCGAGCTTTCATGGATAGAGAAGGAAATCTAGTTCTTACCGAGTTAACTTAGTAGCCAAAGGATTTTGCAGCTTTTGCAGTGTTAACCAACTTAAGATGGTTAACTCAGGAAATTATTTCTGGAAGCAGTATTTACTGAGCAGGGTTAGCCAGTGAAGGATTCCATTATTTTGTGAAATAAATTTTATTTGTTTAATGTAATATTTGTAGCCAACTGATATATGGTTTATTGGTAAATGTAACTTGTGAATGAGCCAACTTGATAATCAGAATGGGTATATACAAGAGGTCAAGTTGCAAATTCTAAGTGTGTGATGGATATGAATGAGAAAGAAGGACTAAGAGTGAATTTTCAAGGATTATTAGAGATCATTGAGGAGCATAAAAGCTATATTTGATTAAGAAGGATCTAATAGTGTAGAATGGAGATCTATTATCAGCAAGTTTAGTTGCATCTTATTCAGTCAATTCATTGTTACTTTCTAACCATTGTAGTAGTGATTTCAAATCTCTTAACAGAGTTGGTTTAACAACCATTTTGTAAATCCTCTAACAAGGTGATAGTTCAGTTGAATTGTTCTACAGACCTCTAGCAAGGCCACTCCTAACAAGGTGATTAAATCCTCTAACAGGGTCACACCTAATAGTGTGTATTGTAACCTTTAACATGGTTGGCTCCTAACATGGCTCACTTCAGAAGAGTGAAAAATTGGTAGCTAGTTACTTGGTGGTTTTTCCCATATTAGGTTTCCACGTTAAATTTGGTGTCTCTTGTGTTCATTTTATTTAACTTTTGCATGCATATTAATAATTATGAATGCTAGATGATTAGTAACCAGTTAATCTACCGAGTTATAATAGTCTTATAGTGTTTACTGAGTATTAGCAATAAATATATATTTAAGACATCTAAGGGATCTATGGATTTGTTTTTGTGGTAACTGATTCACCCCCTCTCTCAGTTACTCCATCTATAATTCCAACAATACATTCCTTATCTTTAGAACATAACTCTTCCTTAGTGACAAAGACAATTCTCTTTTGTTCCTCAACTTGTAATTTCAATTCTATAACTTGTTGATTTAATTCCTTTGTTTCTTTTTTAAAGTTCTCTTTTTCCTTTAAGAATTTATTTTCTTGAACACTTAAATTCTCTTTTAATTCCTTGATTTTTTTAAGTGCATAAATAAATTCACATTCTAAATCAGCCTCAACAAGTTCAACATCATCACCACTATCTAATTGTTGACAAGTAGTTTCTATAGCCATAAATGAAACTTAATTTTCATCACATTTAAAACTACTAGATTCACTATCTGATACATCAGCAATCAAACTTGTCTTCTTCTTAAAGAACTTCTTTTTGTCATAAAATTTCTTTTTACTTGATTTCTTTTTCTCATCATCTACTTCACCATGACTATTATAAGGACATTTTAGATGCAAAGTGTCCTATTTTACCACAATTAAAGCATTTGAAAGGAAGTTTACCTTTGTATTTACCTACTCCTTTATTTAACTTCCTTGATAAATATGCTTCAAGAACATCAAGATCTTTTGATTCTAAAGAGACTTGCTTCACTTTCTTTTCCACCTTGAATGTTTCTTCTTTGCTTGTGGATTCCTTCTTGCCAAACTTTCTCATTTCATAAGCTACAAGTGCTCTATGAATATCTTCCATTGTATACTTCTTAATATCTCTAGTTTCTTCTATAGAACATATCCTAGAATCAAATTTATCAGGAAGAGATCTCAAACCTTTCTTTACAAAATCAATATCATTAATTTTTTCACCTAGTCCTCTTATGCCATTTACAGTTTCATTTATCTTAATGAGATAATCTTCTACCTTTTCATCATTACCCATCTTTGTTGGAAATATTATGATATTCTAAGTTACTGAGAGGGGAGAGGTGAATCAATAACTAATAAAAATTTATCCTTGATTAGCAATTAATCCTTTATGTAAATTCTAATCTAACTACATGCATGAGAAATTGAAAACATGAAAGAATACACAACACTTTAACACACAAGATTTGGTGATCTAGAAACCTTCCAAATAGAAAGTAAAACTAGGGTGGGGATGATACACACAAAATATAGTATTGCAGTATAAAGTTGGGTTGTTAAGGCTTACAATGATCACTTCTGATGATCTACCCTATTAGGAGCAATAAGATTGCTAGGTCCACCTTGCCAAAGGATTTAAAAATATACAATGAAGTATGCACTCGGTAAAGATATTTACATAAGATTGTTAGGTCCACCTTGTTAAAGGATTTGACTGATCCACCTATTAGGATGAAGCAGTAGCTGATCTCTGATCCATGCTTTGGTTTGTTGAATGAGATTCCTTTAAGTTTACAAATCACCTTGCTATGATAGATAAATCTTTGTTGCTTCTTATACTACTATAGCCTTTGTAATTTTCTCTTTTGATCTTCTCTGATGATTACATTACTTCTCTTAAATATATATTTGGATGTGATACAATTTGCTACATATATACCAATCCAATTACACAATTAAAAAGTTGGCCACAATACAACTTTACACAAATATTACAAAGTCGGCCAAAGTGTAGAACCTCAAGTTCTAAAGACTGAGTCGATGAGGTTCTGATACTTGGCATCCACTATCAATTCTTGGTATTGTCATGCACTTAGTAGACATAGAAGCTAGATCCATAGTGATCACTTCAAGTAGTTTTGAACTCGGTCTGCACTAGTGATTTGGCAAATACTATGAAACTCAACATATAAACTAAATCACTTGATTCATACAGCATAGCTCAGTCAATACTATCACTTCAAGCTTGATATAAACCGAGTCACTTGGTTAACACTGAGTATCTTAGTTAACACTAGACTTGCATCACATTAACTATGAACTCAGTAAGCATTGCATAACTCAGTTTGCACTGGTAAACTCAGCATACACTGAGATGCTCGGTTTACACTACTGATCATCAACTTTGTAGTAACTACTCAGTACAAAGTAAAATTTGTCCAAAGGACTTGGTAGAAACCATAGAACTCAGTAACAAGTGAAATTATTGGTTAACACTTAATTATATAATATTCTTGGTATAAGCTTACAATCTAAATAAGTGTATGTCACTAATAACAAACATGAATGGATTGTCAGCAATCTTAAGGTCTTCAAATCTTGATTTCAAATGTTGTATCTTGGCTTCTTTAACTCTACCATTACCATGATATGTGTTTTTCAATTTTCCCCATAATTCTTTAGAAGAACTGCAATGCATTACCTTAACAAAAACATCTTTAGATAAACTGTTAAGTATAGCAAATTTAGCTTTCATATCAGTTTCATAGTTCCTCTTTTCATCAAGATCTGTAGGTAAAGTATTAGGAACTTTATAACCATTAACAATTGAATCCCAAACATCAACATTAATAGATAAGAAATATGTTTGCATCATTACTACTTCCCAAAAAACATAATATGATCCATCAAAAATAAGAACCTTTGAAGAACTGTCTTGATCCATGAAAGATAAGTATTCCACTCAACCAAAATCTACCCAAAGTTGTTAAACTTGATGTAGGTAACCTTTCTCTCATACCACTTGTTGGAATACAAACACCATCGAGAGGGGGTGTGTATTAGTGGTTTAAAATAATTTTCAAAACTTGAAACAATTACAAATTATACAAATTTAACACATGAGTAAGATAGTTAATGAATAAAAAAGTGACACAATATTTTAACATAGAAAACCCCTTAGGGTAAAAAAACCACTTTGAATCTAAAACTTTATTGGCCTCTTGGGGAAATATTTTAGAGCTACAACTCTGGGGAGCACCACTACCCTATTTTAGAAACACCAATTTCAAGGAACACCAATCTCTTACACCTGAATCACCAACTTCCAAAATGAACAAATGAGATATAAAATCAGAGGATCATCTCTGTTAAAACACAAATCATGAATCACTAGTTTCAAATTCTTGTTGAAAACATAATGCAAGATATACTTCTATTATCCTCAAAACATCCAATATCTAAATATATTTTCTTTTTCCATTAAAATATTTGATCAAATATTGATATGAATGAATGAAGAAGAATTATATAATCCTTCTTCTACCTTTGATAAACTTCTATAATGAAAATCAAATCACAAATATGAAAATAGAAACATAAAGCATTACCCTTTTTTTTGCTGTTAAAAATCTAACTGCAAACTATTTGGTCTACAAGGAATTCCACACAAATCCTGCAACTTCTGTCAAAACCACCTATTTGATATTTAAGAGGAATGTATCATCTACTTATAAACAAGTAAAGTCAAAATTTTGGAGGTAGGTACATACCCAAAACTTCCATTATACCAAAACCACTCAAAACTGGTAAAATTGTCATCACAATTTGGTAATTGTTTCTAATAAATAGACTTTTTCTCTTTCAGCACATGTGGTACACAAAAGCTAACAAAGACCCATTTTAGCTAACTCGGAGACCTTTCCAAAAAGGCATCATAGGTGGAGACTATCTAATAAAAAATCTTGTCGACTTTCTCATAGACCAAAACTATTTTTTAAAACTGTTTTCTAAACCAATGTGAACATTAAGTGTTCATTGCTTAAAACTTAAGTGTTTGTCTTGAATATGTTTTCAAAAGTATTTAAGGACATAATATAAGATAATTACATGATGTTAACCATACCATATGCTCATTATAATTACATTATTGACATCAATGACAACAATCAAAGACTAAATACCAAGGGTTCAACACTAAAAATATGTCTTAAGTCCAAAGAAAACTACGGTTGGGCATTACAGCCACCCCCCCTAGAATTAAGATTACTCTTGGAAGCCTTCTACTATGATTATGGTAACAAAAGGTCAAAACATACTATCCAAAAACTATATTAAACAAGTTAACTATGTATACACTTTCAGTCACTAAGAGCAATATAATTATGGTTTAAGAGTAAGCCAAAAATTATATTGATCCAACATTCATCTATTTAACAATTAAAAAATAAAATTCTAGATCAATAAACCTTCTCTCCTACTACAATCAAAATCAATATCTACATCTTAGAATCTCTTATAAAATGTAAAGATACAATGCATAGAAATGAAGTGAGATTCTAGAACATAGATGTAGTGAGTTTCCAAGTTTCACACTCAAAAATTCTATTGTTCCAAAATATGTTGTTCAATAGTTTGGATCTAAGTTTGATGTCAATACATGGGTATGTGCAGGATCATGGTGTGTCAAAAAGTGGCAATTTGAAAAATCTATAGTTCTGAAATATCTCAAACCATTTCAAAATCTATTCCAACATTTTTTCCACCCACCCTAATACTAAATGAAAATAATTAATATGTTTATAAGGTCTACTATATCTTTTGATACCAAACCTATATGGTCAACTTTAGAAACATCCTAAAAATATGCTTTTGGTCTATTTTTATGTGATTTTTACTTCAAACATGTAGCTGATGACTTTTTTTTCACCAAATTTTGATGAAATGAAAAGAGTTTCTTAAGAATGTTCTTATCTTTTCATAAATGTAAGGTTTGTCAAATTATGAGTTTAGTAAGTAATTATTACTTATTTTCTAATGGAGTTATGTATAAAGTGTTGACTGACACACTACTTGAAAAATAACTATAACTTTCAAATGGTACAACATTCTTTAAATCCAAAAGATGTATCACATTCTATGCTTCTTCTACTATAAGGGAAAAAATGAAAAATTGAATTTTGCAGAGTTTTGAATTAGTTAAGGTGGTTAGACACAAGAGTTTTTTTATTCCAAAAATACTAAAGTCAAAAATTAATTATTAATTAGTTATTTAGAATAAAAATACCCAAAAATATGTGTCACATACAGGCATGAGTCTACAACTTTTATCTAGAATATTATTAAAAAATATTATCATTTGATTTTGATTAAGGTGGTCAGACGTGCATCTAGTTCTTATTTTTGTTCTAAATTTTTGTAATGTTGCATTAAAATTCAAAAATTTGACCAATCAATTTTTACTTTTTTGAGATAAGTCCTAGTAATTGAGAAACTAGATTCAATTTGCTAAAAATGATTTTCTCTCAACTTTTTGATATAAAGTTAATAACAAGTAGAAAATTGCACATCAAGTTGACATAACCCTGATTTTCTAATTTTTTATTGCCACTTAAGAGCATAGTTTGGTTGACCATGATCCTACACATACCCACATGTTTTCTATTTAATCATATTACACATTGTACTAATTGTTTAACTTAAGGCGCACAATATGCCTAGAGTTCCTAGTGTTGAAACTTGGGCTTTGATAACAGATGTAATGCTCCGCTCGAGAACCGAAGAGAAATAAATCTAACATATTACAATGTTACTAAACTATTTTTTTCCTTTCTAAAGTTTATACAACATCAAAGTAACAATGCGAAAGTAATATACACATATACATCATTTACATAAATGTAATTACAATATGAATTTCATTCCTAAAGGGTTCCTTCACTTTGAGCTACGTTTAAGATTTTTTATTAATTGTTTGAGTCTTAAGCACAATGTGCATTATCATAAAAATATAACATATTAATCTCATAAGAAAAATCATGAATACAACTAATATAATGAAGTACATCTAATAGATAGAATCTACTGCACATGTTAGAGGGTATGCAATAATAGATACATGATAACATATACTTACATCAATTTAATAGAAGTCTCCAAGATAGAGATAAGAATGATAAAAGTATAACTGCATCATCAAACTTCGAACATCTATAAATATGAGGGGGACCCAAATGGTAAGAAGTCACTACCTCTTGACTATGTGGTTACCTACTTAGGATTCCACTCCCACCATGCAAGGAAGATAATGCATGATTGGCATACAACTAATCAAACCATAAAACATTCTTAGGCAATGAATCCTAATAGGCAAATCTACCTCAAGGGTAACACAAACTATTCAAGAAGAAAATATAACCAAAGTTGAAAGAACATTCACCCAATACCAACATCACATACCAAGTCAACATACATATAGAAAGTATATATCAAGTACCAAAATCATGAGATAAATTCCACAAAAGATATGCACCTCAAATCAAAAGACACATGTCAAAAGCACAATCACCATGAATCACCAATCATCATCAATGAAAGTAAACACTAAACATAAATGCATCCAACAATAAGAAGAACACCAATAACTGCAACACTAGAGGAATATACAAAATCTATGGAGGTGACTTAGGCTACATAATAGGGAGTGTCATCACATGGCCAAACTACTTGAGTTACCCTAGATTTGTCTATCATTAGACCCCAAACCCTCAAGCATTGAGTTACCTTGGACTAGTCACTCTGAACCCCAAACCCTCAATGTGACACATGTAGAACTAGAATAACCTCTCATTAAGATAAGGAAAACTAGTCATACCTCTCACTAGGTATCATCCCACTCACATCCTTAACCTATATAAGCATGCAGGGCATGATCAAGGCACATCTCTAACTTATATTTTTAATGTATCTCAAGGAAAAAGAGTTAGGCAAGATATTTTAATTACTATGTTATCACTTATTACACAAATTACAATAGGTTACCCTGGTATTGACCACTTTGGGTCCTAAGCCCCTAGTGCAGCCACTCCCAAAGACACATACCTAGACAACCTCCCCTAAGCACATAAACCACAATTTTGTCCCAAACCATAACACCCATAATGAAATAATTCAACTCCTTAATAGGAAATTATAAAATAGTGTGGCTCTCAAAACCCAAGTCAAATGTTCAACAACATAAAAATCATAAAACATAAGTATCAATTTTGAATCATAAAGTACATCACAACCTTTAGTCAAATAACCATCACAAAAGAAATCTTAAATGCCTCTGGTGCACATCCTAGTTTGACCAACTAAATAGTTTGCATAAAAGCCATCACAAAAGAAAAAACCACATTAAAATTTCCAAAACCCATCACAAAACAAATATCACAAAACCTCAATTAGACACACACCAAAAAAATACAAAGTTCTATCGAATGATTTAGATTAGACTGTTTTCATAAGTTTTGTTTGATTATATAAAGGATATAAAATTTTAGATAAATTTAGTTTTTTAATTATCTAATAAGTTTAGAATTAAATATTGTATATGTTAAATCAATAATATTTAAAATAAAGATAAAACATTTTCAAAGTTCATAACATTGAGTTTTTATGCATTTTCTCTATGTAAATCAATTGGTATTTTAAATGTTATAATCTCATATGGAATGGTAAAGATCTTCAACCTATGTCGATGGAAATATAATTAAATTTCACATATTATTTGTTATTACCAATCCTAAAGAAAAGTTCATTTGAATGGTGTAAAATATGAATCTTCCTAGTAGCACTATTCAGATTTGAAGGTTACCAGTTTAGAAGAAAGAACATAACTTTTGTTTGAACTGTTTGATCTTCATGAAAGTTAAGAAAAATATTCATAATATACTTATTTTCAATCACAAAGAAGACATTTTCCTAAATATGTATTTTTAAAAATTTATAAGTAATTGTTCATGTGTCTCTAATTGAAAAATCAAGCTCAAATAGGCCATGTTTAGCATGATAGTCATTCTTTGACTATGTTTGTACAAAAGAATCATCTATGATTTTTATATATATCATATAAAATCCAAATGAGTGCCTAAAAGTATCTTTATATTTTTGATAAAATATATTAAATAAAAGTTATAGCAAAATCACATGTTTCAAACCCTCAAACTGACACACAAGTAGCTGTAAACAGATTTATTCATAATCAGGAAAACATGGAGAAGACAATCTTTCCAACATAAATTCCAAATATATTTTAAAAGCCCTACCTTCGAACACCAAGTTGATTTGTTAAGAAGAAGAAGACAACCCAATTATAGACTTTACTCCCAAGCTTTAAAAAAATCTTTTCCATCAAAATCTTAGTGCATAACCTGTAACTTGTCTCCTAAGATATATGTTCTAAATTATCTTATTGTTCTCCAAAAATATTCTCCCCCACAAAAAGACCAGAATGACCTCTTAATAAATAAATAATAAATAAATAAATAAAACTAATAAAATAAAGGTTTCTAAAATAGGTAAACTTACAAAAGAAAGTAACTCAACTAAAATAAAATAATAGTTTCTTTTGTTTTCTTATATTTAAAAATAAAATAAAAAATCACTTTATTTATTTTTAATAAAAGAAATACATAATTTCTACTTTTTTCTCCTTTCTTTTAATATTAATTAAATACATATTCTTTATTTATATACTTTCTTTTCACAAAAGAGATTTATCTTTTTATAATAAACTAAATAAATATCCTTTCTTTTAAATTAAATAATTTATTCCCCACTAAAAAATCTTATTAATTAATGTGCAATTAAATTGTATATAATTATTTTAATCATTAATAATAGTTAAAGCCCATTAATTATGTGCAACTCTAATTTTATTATCAATGATTAAATATTCATGATAAATCAATATTTAGTCTTTAATTTTTTAATTTATCATTTTTTTCCAACTTTCATATTTAGACTTTTAAAATCAAATCTTTTAAATTTTTTAAAAAAAACATTTAATTAATTTAATTTTCATCCTGACGTTATAATTCTTCTTTTTATTTAAATAATATTTAATAATTCTAATATTATGTGATTGATCTAAATATCACAATTAAACCTTTTACCAAATACATAACATAGTCAATTCCACATAAGCAAAACTATTCAAAATCCAAACTCAAACAACACACACAAAGACAAACTTGGGGTTTAAAAAGGGGTAGAGTGTCAAATACGAGTCATCCGTACAGGACAAGTGTTTAGGCTATGGTTGGGATTAGATCTGGTCATTATCTTTCCATTCTTACCATTGAGTTATTGTGATAGGGCACGCTCATCCTCGCAATTTAGGGAAGTTGATGCCCGATTCCTACAACCTACATAAAAAACAAGCATGTACATATATATATATATATATATATATATATATATATATATATATATATAAACTAGATAGACAATGGTAGGGAGTGGTACATCATGTAGATCCTGACTAGCAGGTGACAATGAATCCCTCCCTTAACCACATCAGACATGTTAGACATAAAAGTAAAATAGACATGCACACCATACACACACAAGTATGGGGTAAGTATGATAAAAAATCACAAGTCAACTCATCAAATGCTTAGATATAACAATGCATTACTATGAATGTAAAACAATCACAATTAAAGACATATCATCTGACATCATTATGAAAACAATCAATTTACTAACTAAGAATCATTAAATCAACATTAACACGTAAGTAATCATAATCATTATACAACACATGAAATATAATCAACTATGTAATCATAAATGATATTTTCAGGTAATGAAATAACATCATACCATATATCTCTGAAACTAACACATGTATGAAATAGGTTTAAAAGAGTTCAACATATATAATGTAAAGAAAACTATGGATGGGCATTAAATCCACCCCCGCTAGAATTAGGCTTACTCCTAGAAGCCTGCTACTATGATTGGGGTAACAAAAGGTCAAAACAAACTATCCAAAAACTATATCAAACAATTTAACTATGTATAAACTTTCAGTCACTAAGAGCAATATGATTCTGGTTTAAGAGTAAACCAAAAACTATATTGGTCCAACATTCATCTATATAACAATTACAAAAAAAAATCTAGATCATGAAACCTTCTCTCCTACTACATGCAAATCAAGATCTACATCTTAGAATCTCTTATAAAATGTAAAGATACAATGTACAAACATGAACTGAGATTCTAGAATATAGATGTAATGAGTTTCCAACTTTCACACTCAAAAATTCTATCATTCCAAAACATGTTGTTCAATAGTTTGGATCTAAGTTGATGTTAATACATGTTTGTTGTTTAATCATATTACAAATTTTACTAATTGTTTAACTTAAGGCACACAATATGCCTAGAGTTCCCAGTGTTGAAACTTAGGCACTGATACCAGATGTAAATCCCCACTCAAAAACCCAACAAAAATAACCCTAACATATTACAATGTTTAATAAACTATTTTTTTTCCCTTTCTAAAGTTTGTACAACATCAAAGTAACAATGCAGAAGAAATATACACATATACAACATTTAGACAAATTCAATTATAGTATGGATTTCATTCCTAAAGGGTTGCTTCATGTTGAGTCACGTTTAAGATTTTTTATCGTTCATCTAGAGCTTGAATTATTTCCATTCACATAAGGAACTATTGTAGTTGGTCTTTTTGGGTCCAAAATGTAATTCTTTTCAATTGAATCTTTGCTTTTATATTTTTCTTCATGTGAATATTATGTTCAATTATTTTGGGATAGAATGAGAAACATCAAGCTTTTTATAATCTATAATGACAATTCAAAATAAACAAAGTTTAGTGGATTGCTTGGTTTCCAATTACTTTCTCAGCTTAAAGCTCAACATCTCAAAGAGGCTGATTATTCTCCTCTAGATGAGAATTGTAAAGGCTTGAAGAAGGAAGGAGAGCCAACCACTATACCCCTGGAGTTTCTTTTTATGTTTTGATGATTACATAATGGAACTGAATAAGTTTGTGTTTGAGTAGTAAATTTAGCTTTTGATGATCAAAACTATAAGTTCATAAATTGGAAGCCATTTTACTTTTGATGTCATTAGTGAGATTTTTTTTCACTAATGAGGTTAAAGGAATTTAAAGACTCTATAAGGGTTGAAGTTGTATGGAGATACCTTGGTATTAGTTTTTTTTCTCTATGCTTAGTACAATTCATTTTTGAGCATGATGTAATAGAATATAGATAATTGAGATGGTCATGGATTCTTGGTAGAATGTGAGGAGGAGAAACTATTTTAATTAGATATGTAGGGGGTGGACCAACAGGTATATACCATTGGAAGGAATGAAGTGATTCTTCCTCAAATTAAGTGTAATCCTAGGATCATCAAGACTGACTTCTTTTGTCTATCACCTTAAGCTTGATACTCTAGAATATCTATACAACCAAGATGCAAATTGAAAACTCCAATAATTTTCATTTTCCAATTTGAATATCAAGGCTTCCCGGACTCAAATAATTTAAAAAAGGAAATCGATTATCATAATTAAGTCATTTTCCATCAATTGAAAACAATATTGGGACAAAATGAAAATGGGATTACTTTCTCAAAATCTACTAGAATATGTCTATTTTTTTAGTTCAGGGGAGGCACCTACTCATCCTTAGAATTAGTGCATTGATGAAGCATACCTCCAGATTCAAACCCAATACCATGGTGAACTAACCACAACCTTAAGCCTCGTCCATTGACCATCCAATTTTTTTTTCCTTTCAGCCCAGTGGAATATGCCTCCTATTGCTATCAAATATATTTGTTGTGGATTTTATTTTAATTTTATATTCCCTTAAAATTTGGAGTAGGAAATTAATTTCATCCCAGCAACCTTCTCTCAATCATGGTAATGATGGCATTCTTAGCTCTAGTCTTGTACATACCCTATGATTCATCTTTCATAGGGGGCATTGAGTTCACGAAGTGCCCAAGTTTTGAAAAGTTGGGCATGGTGTTAATGAGCCCCAAAATTTTTGGAACATTTTTTCTTATTTTCCAAAACCCTTTTAGAGAATGTGGGAATCTCACAGGTCAAAGTTTTTTGGGCTTTCTCAGAGATCAAGATTTTATGGGTTCTTCCTCTTTCTAATTGACTTTGGTCTTAAAACATATCTCAGACTCTTTGATGGATTTTACAATTCATTTCAAATACGTTTTTCACTATCTATACTTGTAAATTTTCCCTGGTATCAATATGTGTAAGATGTCTTAGTCTCATGGCATTAATTCTTGCAGATTTGCATATCACTACTACCATAGATTTACTTCACAATCAGACATATGTTTGACTTCATATTATCTAATAATAATGACCTTACTCTTTGATTTTCCATTCCTCTTTTCTACCAATTAAGATGATGCATATTATAATGCTATATTTTTTAGCAATGTGACTAGTTGATCAGTTAAGCATATGCATCATGGTTTAGGTTCTCTACTAAGACAATATCCTGGCACATGAATCTTGTTTCTCAGCATAACTGAACTATCTCTTAATCTATTTCTTTTGTATACAATCTCATCCTATTGAGGTGTGTACTCTTCTATTATATACTTTCATACATCGTGGAGTAATTATGGCTTGATTATGACCAAGGATGTAGCCCCAACTCAACATCTTGATTGCGATGCTCCTAATTTTAAAGGAAGAAAAAGAAATGGAAAAGGTTAGGAAGAAAAAATATTTCTCAAAGATTATTTCCTAATATTGAACTCATGTGATTGTCTTTGACTTTGATTTATGTTGTGGTGTTAGTATTAGGCTATATTTCATTCAAATGTTGTTGCGATGCCAATCATTGAAGACTTTACTAATGTGATAACCAGTGTTGCTTCACTCCCAAGCTCTCTCAAGGTCTCCTTAGGTCATATAGTTGATCAACTAGGGATTCTATTCACCCTAAGCTCCTTATGACTCTACACAATAGTTCCTAACCATTTAATTGGTACACATCAATAAGATAGAACAACTTTCTTGCTAGTCCCCATCAACACAAATAACCCCATATGCTCATTTAAATTCCAAATGGATGGATGGTCACCTTGGAATGTCTATGGACTTCTTTCAAGATTCCAAACCAAAAAAATCATTGAAATCCTAATCGAGTTCTAACCCACAATTGAAAATGCATTCAAATATTTGTAAAAAGGCTACTAGAATTAGCCCTCCAAATGCACTAAGAGAAAAATATCTTGTAAAAATCCTTAACAAAGGGTAAAAAAAACCACCTTTCTAAATAACCTTTTAAAGATCTTAAGGAATTTTGGAGTCTAGGGTTTCCAAATTGTCCATACTATATGGGCAGAATTTTAGCTTAAAATCAAGGGTTTTAAGGGTTTGCATGTTGTCTGATGGAAAAACTTGCTTTTCACACCTTAGGGATCCCACTAGAACATCCCATTTGGATTGGGGTTATACCACTCCTTCCTTCAACACATCCCATTCTTAGGTTGAAGTATCCACACATTCAACAACTACTATTTTCTTTGCAATAGTTTGTGATCCCTAACCAAGTTGCTAGGACTTACCTAGGGAATCACTGCAATAGTAGCTATTCAACATTCTATGGCCCCATCTCCACTATATAGAATGTACATGGATTCATGTTCCAAATCCCAAAAAATTGTACTATTCCTATGGTGGTAAATGGCCCTGTAACTCCATTTGTGCAAACAGTTTGTCCTAGGACATCAGACTAGTAAAAATAAAAATATTTAATTCAAGCACACAAAATCTTAAAAAATAAAAAACTATGTATCTAAAAATATCAAATAAATCTAAGCTAACACTTCCAACACTAAAAATCCTAGGTCTAATCTATCTACATGCCAAGAACACTCAAAAACACAAAACTGTTATTCATATCTTGTTGTCAAGGCCGTACAATGCAAAAATTCACTTCTCCAACCCCTTGAACAGGTTGAGAATGAACTCATATAGGATTTCCACCTATGCTCCTAACTATTTCAAATAGTTAAAAGGCTCTATCTAAAAAAATTCTCCTTTGCAAGAAAAGTTTTCATGATAACATTGACAACTTTGAGCAATTTTCTCAATTTTAAGCATCTGACCCTCAAACTTGCTCTAAATAATTTCAAACCATGAAAAAGGCCTTGAATTAAGAAAACACATAATAAGGTCCTTAAAACACTTATTTGAAATTTTTAGCCTCCAAAATCCAAAAATGCCCTATATAGCCAAATTAGCAATTTTGAGCAACTATGAACAACTTAGCCTACACACTCACCTTAGGATAACTAGCCCTATTATTTATCCAATGGTGTGGCTAGCACCACTATAAGAAAAAATATCAAAGGGAACCCTTGGTCTTCCTTAGCCCACCTAAGTGCCCCTTCACCATACTCCCCTAGAGAGAAAAAGTCATGTCACCTTGTGGATAGTATGTTTTTGTTGATGCCCAATTTCTTGAAATCTTCCTTAGAAATCGAGTGGTTTTTGAATTTGGTATAGTCTTCCCCTCGACAAGGTGCTTGATGTAGAATTTTTTTTCTAGTAGTTTTCTTGACTTTGGAGTCTAGCACCTTGTCAACATCCAACTTGGTAGTAGAAGGAGCCACTACAGGGTCCAAGTCATTCTGAACTCCTTGACTACTGTGAGAATTAATAGGCAACGGTCCTTTAAATTGAACCAAATCTTGGACATTAAAGACTAGAGATATTCCCAAATTCAAGGGTAAATCAACCTTGTAGGCATTTTCCCCATATTTTTCTATGATCTTGCAAGGTCCCACTCTCTTTATCTGTAACTTAGTAGGGACACCTTTTTGTAATATTGCCTTGTTTAAATTCACCATGACATAATCTCCAATTGAGAACTAAACATCCTTCTTTCATCCATCTTGGCTTTGAGCTTTTTGGTATTATATTGTATAATCCTCTTGACTTGGTCTTGTATCTCTTTCATGGTTTGGGCAAAATCCTTAGCATGTCCACTTCTATGCTCCATTCCTCCAAGATCCCTCAACTCAAACACACCTCTAGGATGTATGCCATAAATAATTTCAAAGGGACTTCTACCCATGGTTCTATTCCTGCTATCATGGTAAGCATACTCTGCTTGAGGAATGATGACATCCCAAGTTTTCCTAGACTCCTTAGTTAGGCATCTTAAGAGATTATTTAGAACTCTATTGACCACCTTAGTCTGACCATTAGTTTGAGGATGATATGCTGATCCAAATGAAAATTTTGTGCCAAGTCTATCCCACAAAGTCTTCCAAAAATGACTTATAAATTTCACATCCCTATTTGAAACTATGTTTAATGGAAGGCCATGAATCCTTACCAATTATTTGAAAAACAAATGGGCAATGTGACTTACATCATTGGTTGTTTTACATGGGATGAAATGCCCCATTTTGTTGAATGTGTCAACAACCACATAGATACTATCACAACCTTGTTTTGTCTTGGGAAATCCTACTATGAAATCCATGCTCACACATTCTCATGGCCTATTAGGGACTGGTAAGGGTTGATAAAGACCCACATTACTCGTCCCTCCTTTAGATTTCATACACACCATCCATTGTTCTACATACTTAATTAGTCACATCTCTAACTAGTTTAGACCAAAAATAAAACCTTTGGACTAGCTCTAATATCTTGATGACTCCAAAGTGTCCACTTAGACTTCCATTGTGTTTCTTGTAAATAAGGTTCTCTCTTATGAACCCTTGGAACACACAATTAATTACCTTTAAAGAGAAGTCCATTCTGCAAGGTAAATTCTAAATATTTGTCATGAAAATGATTCTCAAAATTAGAACATATCTTGTGTGCTTCCCCAAAGTCTTCATCTTCCTTTTAGAAACTCTTAAAAATATTTATTCCAATGCTATACAATTGTACCTCTTATACGATCAACACTCTCCTACTTAGTGTATCTGCCACTTTACTCATTAGCCCTTTCTTGTGCTTGATTGTGAAGGTGAATGCATGCAAGTACTCCATCCACTTTAAGTGCCTATTGCTTAATTTTTCTTGAGTGTTGATGTAGCTAAGGGCCTAATTAATATTAGTGAATACAAAAAATTCTTTGGGCAGTAGATAGTGCCTCCACTTCCTAAGGGACTAAACTAAGGCATAGAGTTCAACATCATTGGAAGAATATTTCTTTTTTGACTCATTAATTTTTTCACTAAATAAGGCTACTAGCCTACCTTCTTGATTCAAAACTCCCCTTACTACTAGGCCACTTGCATCACATTCTAGGGTGAAGATTTTTTCAAAACTAGGTAATTGCAAAACTAGTTGGGTAGCCACTTGCTTCTTGAGCATCTCAAAGGACTTTTCAACTTCTAAGGTTCATCTAAACTTGGACTTGACCCCACCCTTTATAGTCTCTAACAATGGTGCACATATGCCACTAAAGTTTGTAATAAAATTCCTATAGAATTGAGCAAGAACATGAAAACTCCTTACCTCAATAGATGTAGTAGGTGGTGGCCAGTTTAGGATTGCAGCCACATTCTCTTGATCCATCTTTAATGTTCCTTGGGACACCACAAAGCCTAGTTACACAACTTCTTTCTTGAAGAAGTCACACTTCTCAAGATTGATGGCAAGTTTCTCTTCATGCAAACTATGCAATACTGCTTCCACATGCTTGATGTGCTCCTCCTTAGTTTAGATGAAGATGAGTATATCATCTAGATACACAACTACAAATCTTCCTGTGAAGTCTTTAAGCACTTCATTCATGAGCCACATGAATGTATTATGAGAAATGGAGAGACCATATGGCATCACTAGCCACTCATATAACCCATTTGCAGTCTTCCATTCATCTCCCTCTTTAATCCTGATTTGGTGGTACCCACCCTTTAAATCAAACTTAGTGAAGTACATAGCTTCTCCAAGGCAATCCATGAGATCCTCAATCCTAGGTAGGGGAAAAGTATACCTAATTTTGATGCTATTTATGGCTCTTGAGTTTGTACACAATCTCCATTTCCATCCTTTCTCAGTTGCCAACACAATGAGAAATGCACATGGGCTTATGCTCTTTTGTATCAGACCTTGGTCCATTAGCTCTTATACCTACCTTGCCACTTCTACATTTTGATCTATACTGAGCTTGTATGCTACTTTGTTGGGTAGGGATGCACCTGGAACAAAGTCAATTTGGTGGCTTATTATAACCCTTCTAGGAGGTATTATAGCAAGAGCCCCATCACTCACTATGTCTTTGTATTTCTCAAGCAACTCCTATACTTCTTTGGGAATGGATCTTTGACTGCATTTTCTTCTCCTTTAGAATTCAACACTATAGCATCACTCTGACTTTCCTCATCCATGAGATCCTTAACAAATTCTTTACTACTAAAAAAAAATACACTAGGTACCTTCGCCTATGGCTCCTCTCCCTTGAATAAAGATTAGATTTTCATTGTCCTGCCTCCCTTCTTAAATGAGATGGAATTTTCCTTCCCATCATACACTTCTTCCCTATCAAATTACCAAGGTCTACCTAATAGAAAATGTCAAGGATCCATGGGTAGGATGTCACACAATAATTTATTCCTATACCCTACAATGGATAAGTCCACCCTAATTTTCTCATTCACTAGTATGCTTTGACCCTTATTGAGCCAAGTCACTTTATAAGGATTGACATGAGGTATCTTAGTCAACTTGAGATTGTTGACTTCCTCCTTTGATATAATATTGTCACTAGGTATAAAATCTACAACCACTTTGCTCACTTTCCCTAGGATCTTACTGTTAGAAATATGAGGTAGGCAAGGTTACTAAGAGGGGAGGGATGAATCAGGAACCAATAAAACTTCTTCTACTTCCTTCACCAATTAATCATCCATATAATATTATGATTTAATTGCATGCACGAAAGAATGAAAGCAATAAAACATTCATAACATTTAACACAAGATATGGTAACCCAAAAACCCTCCAATAGAAAGTAAAGTTGGGGTGGGGATGATACCCACAAGGTTTTGTATGATAGTATAAAGTTAAACTATTAAAGCTTATAATTAATCACTTTTGATGATTTGCCCTATTAGGAGCAATAATGACTGTGAGGTCCACCTTGTGAAAGGATTGACAAAACATACAATGAAGTGTGCAGTCCATTTAGTCCTTTTACAATATACCTTGTTAAAGGATTTAACTAATACACTTGTTCAGATGAATAAGTAGCTGATCTCTAATCGACAACTTTGATTTTTTGTTTTAGATTCCTTGAATTGTAATGATCACCTTGATGTGATAGATACATTTTTTTTGTCCCTTATATTGCTTTTAGCCTTCTTAATTTTCACTTTTTCTTATTCCATGCTCATGTGATACTTCTTTGGATATGATACAATGCTTTACATATTTACCAATCCAAATCATAACTTACTAAAGATGTCTACAATAAAAGTTTTATTAAAATACACAAATTCAGCCCAACTATTTTAATGCGGATTCTGAAGAAAAACTCAGTGATGTTTTGATACTTGACAACCACTATCAACTCTTGGCATTGTTTGGCACTCAGTTGATGAAAAGGCTCTATTCATACTGATCACTTCTAAGTAGCTTGAACTCAGTCAACATTGTGTGACTCAGTGAAAACTGTGAAAATCAACATATACTAAATCACTCGGTTGACACTCCATGGCTCAATCAACACTAGATTCACATTGCTAACACTGTGAGCTCAATAGACACTAGAGGACATGGTTAACACTATGTAACTTAGTTGACACTATAGAACTCAATTAACACTAGAGTTTCAATCACTTGTGCTGAATAACTTGATAGATATTGCTATACTTGGCATGAATTGTACATAGGTTGTGTAGCTCGGTAGCAACTATAGTTTGACTAAGTGCGAGTCACTAATAGAAAAATTGACCTTAATGTCAACAATCTCCTCCTTTGGAATTAGTGACAAAAGCACTTATCATTCCAAAAAATAAATACTCAAAATTACAAGTCAAAACATTCTTTTATCACCATTCTCTATCTACAACTTGATAACATACTCTATTTTTTAGATTTAGGAAAATTTCTTTTGTAAAAGATGTTTTTTGCTTATCTGTTCATGTATATGTATAATACTATATTGCTCCCCCATACATAAACCTTATATATCTGTAGTACTACTCCCCCATATATATATTCTTTACATGTGTCTTTTCATATACTTCACCCTCTTTATACATATATACATTCATCTATTTTTCTCCCCCTTTTTGACATAAATGCCAAAGGTGTATACCATATGTTAGTATCAAAATGTGACAAGAATTCAAAGTGTACTTTCAATATTAATGACATTGTATTGTCCGAATTTTCGTGTAACACCTTACTTCTATGGAATGCAATCTAAACTTCTATTGATAACTCCATCATGTGATCAACTACAGAGAAGTTATTGTCATGGATGAGTGTCTTAGCATGTGCAATGTGTGTTTGCAATGCATCCATGTTTGGAAGAATCATGCCTTGGATTTCTACAAGTGTGGCCCTAATCTTGGCTTCTTCCTTTAATAATTCTACTTACAAATTTATCAATAATCTAATCTTTGAATAGTGAGTAGAACTATAGCTTGGGTCAAGTGACAATTAGTGTGAACTTGCCTTCATGTCTTCATCTATCTTTGGTAGTTTTTCTTTAATTCCTTGTGGGAAGATAGATGTATTACAAAACTTAACAAATAATGAAGTGACATTATTTATAGATGTCTCCAATGAAACAAGAGTAGTAGACAATTCTAATTGGTTTATTGCAATTTTTTACCCCATTTTTTCCAATACCTTGTTCTCAAACATTCTTTTTTCTTTTTGTAGCAACTTATCCCATCCATTCAAGTCTTCATTAAATTTCTAGACAACTTTTGCGAATCGGTCCAAAATAGGTTGTGTAGTATCAACTTCAATACTCAACACATTTACAAATATGTCCTTTATATCTTCAAGCACTTGGGTTTTCATTCTCTTCTCTTCTCCAAGCTCCTATTGCTTAGCTCTTTTTTGAAATAATTCTCCTAGGGTATTCATTTGATCAGGAGTGAGGGTAGAGATATCCCAATTCGGAATAACTATATCCTTGTCTAGATCAATTTCTTCTTCTTTAACATTACCCTTATCTTAAACTTTAGTCCTTGGTTGAGACTTGTTCTCAAATGTCATTGTACTAGATATGGATACATGTAGAATATCTAAACAATAGTAGAAATTGAGGGGCTAGCAAAAAATGTAGATATGGTAAAAATAGTAGAAATATCTTGTTGCTGCATGAATAAACCTGATGATAGAGGCATTATCTACTCGGTAGATGAAGTGCTGGTCACTTCAACCAATGGAATACTTAGTTGAACATGTCATGAGCTTGGTTGGGTACTTGGTGTTGTAGTGGTAGCCACAACCAACTCGGTAGAAGATTTCTCTAAGCTAGATTGAACTAAGGCTTTGCTTAGAGAATGAAGAAATGAGGCCATTACTACTGTTGCAATCTTCTCTGCATTAGTTTCTTCAATGATTTAAATCTCTAGAAGACTTCCTCTAGTAGCTTCTTGTTCTTCCTCCTCATCATCCATATTTACATCATCTGCTTCATCATCTTTTGTTTCTACATTCTCTTCCTCATCATCATCATCTTTTTCATTAACATGAACAAATAAATCAGTAGGCTGATGTAGTTTGTAGATGTTCTTCCATGTGTTTGTAGCTTCCATCACTACATATTCAATGTTTTTGAGAAGTATGATGCAACTGTTCAATTTGAGAGTGAACCTATGTTCATTCTCCTCCAAAGATTCTTTCACCTTATTTTCATTGAGACTTGACATGATTTTCCTTAGACCCTATTCAAATATGGCTTTTATAGTATTCTTTGCATGCTCCCATCTAGGCTTAATTGCTTGCAAAAGCTCATTACAAATTTTTTGAGTAAACTCATTAGGAGAATACTTCCATTTTCCCAATTTAGTCATAATAGTATCTTCAATCTGTCTTTTCTCATCTACATTCCTTGATTCATATTTGAGGAATTTGAAACATGCCATGTCAGTTCCTTCTTCCAATTCCTTTAACTTTTCTTGAAGTTTAGGTGTAGGCTTTTTGAAGATAATCTATTTGACATCCTCTTCACCTAACTTCATTTTCTTTCTAGATTTTGGTGCCCTTCTTGTGAATACATCAATGGATGACTTAGTAGGCTTGGTTATGATCACCTTAATTTTCTTCCTTATAGGCTCTTCTTCCTCAGATTTGGTTTCCTCATCTTTATCCTTTGCATTATTCTGTTCCACATCATCACCATTTCCTTCAGTTAGTAGGAGAGTATAACTTTATTGTCTTAGTTTTTCTATCCTCTTTCTTCCTTTCTCAACTTCTTGAGGAAACTTAATTTCAAGTTTTATTCTTGCCTAGGCTTCTCCATAAGTCCCAAAATAAGGTGCTTTAGGATCCACAAGCTCATTCAATAGTGCCTCAGTCATATCTTTGGTGTCTTCAATGTTAACCTCATACTCTAAAGGCTTAACCCATGCCACTTTAGGTATGACTTCCTAAATACACACTTTGTCATAGTCCACCATGAAACAAATATCATCTTTGTAGTCTTCTACAAGCTTCTTAGGTATTCTATCTTTATTTTGCATCTTCTCCTTGAATGTTTCAAAGTAGTTGTCCATGATGCTATCAAAGTTTTCATCCATTTCTACTATATAATCATTTATTTGATATAAAGAAAAGACATCTAATCTCCATACTACTGAACCTTTAGAAGAGAAGAATTTTTGCACAAAGAAGAATAAACAAGTCAAGAGTGATCCAAAATTATGAAAACTTTGATGCTCTCCATGTTCCTATTGAACTAATTCAATAATAACTTAGCAAGGTCAAATGCCATGTTATTCTTCACTGCTTTGAGAGCTAGATCAATTACCTCACATGACACATTGTTGAGATGACTAGAGCTATAGATCTTATGAGCAATCATGTAAATTACAAAGTTTAGTTCCATGTCTATGATTCCACTTATCTTCATTCCTCTACCATCCCACTTGGCAAGAGTTCTCTTCGATAGTTCAAGTTGACCTAGGGTTTGGTTGCTTTGGCTTTGTTCAACATTGGAAGACCAATGATTCTGTGAATCATTTTCTTTGATATATTAATATGTTGTTCCAACCATAATTTTCCATTATACACACATCTTAGGATATATCTTATCCACTTGACTTGGAAGTCTCTTGGCATATGTGATATGTGAGTCAAGCCCTTGGCTTCCAAATGTTGATGCTCAAGTTTTAGAATGCCATTCACACACAACTCATTCAATGCTTCATTCATCTCATGAGTGCCTCTAGCTCCTAAATAGAATAGTGATAATATAAATGGATATCATGCATGAGAAATACCCTGGGTAGAATTTGCGATTATGCACTAGTTGGGTCAAGTGCTTCTGCGATTGCCAAACTCAACTATAAGTTTAGTCCCTTGCAATTGACTCCTCAAACCAACATTTCTGATCTTTTCTTGTTTTTACTACTAAAAAATGCCATGCTTGGTAGGGTTTTTGAAAACTCAAAATTTCTTCAACAACAAACAATCAAATCATTCTTAAGCTTTGAAATTATTTTTTGTAAAATAGCTCTTGAAATTTGTGGTGAAACAAAGCATTCAATTTATCCCTCTTAAAAAAATTTCCTTTTTACAATCACCATTAATGCTTGGTACATTTACTTGCTTGGTGACAAACTATCTTCTATTTCATTCAACCTTCAATGCTTGATAGACATTCATAGTTGGGTAGAATCATTATCACGTGGTAGAGTCTTCAACAACTTGGTGTCCACATAGAATACTTTAGCATATCCCAACCTTTCTTGGTAGGGTCCTATGACCTGACCTATCTCAGTAAGGTCTTGAATTTCCACAAACACTCGATGATTCATGTGCATCTTGAATGCTGATATGGATCTCTTCTTCTTGCTAGCTGGAACTAATGAGGGATGTCTTCTTCAGAATCTCAATTCTAGTTATTCCCATAGGGATTCAAGTTGAAATGTTTGAGTCACCCAATTCTTGAGTGAAATTTACTTCATGACTTGGGCTTACATTCTCAAGAGATTTTGGTATCCTTTGCTACTTCATCTACTTTTTGATATTATCAGCCTTGGCTTTCTTTTCATCTTTAATTCTTCATGTGTTCATACTATTCTTGGAGAGATGTCCAAGTTCTATACAAATGAAACATCTTTTAGTGATATCTCTTTTCCCCATTTGACATTTCACATAGTTTTCTCTAATGTGCCCAAATTTACCATAGTAGTAGCATCTACACCACATGTGTTGTAGTCCCATCCAAATATTTCTTTTACAATCTATTTTGCTAGATTCAATTTCTTGGTTTTGCACTCAGAAGATTTTTGTCCTTGTTTATTGCTACTATAGCATTTTCCTTCAAACTTGGATTTCTCCTTGCATTAACTTGCTCTATGTCCATGCTTATTGCAGCTATAACACTTACCATTAAATTTTTCTTTTCCATTACTCCAACATTTGTTTAATCTATGACCTATTTTACCATAATGATTGTAGTTAGGCCTTTGATTCCTTTAAGCTCCTTTCTTGGATGATTCACCTTCTTCTGTGTATCCTATTCTAGCTTTTCATTTGTGTTTGTACTAACTTTTTTCATTCAATTGATTCATGCTTTCTTCAAATTTCATCATGCTTTCATTGATTTTCTTTTTAGTGTTTAGACCATTCTGTAATCTTTAATTTTTTGACCTTAGATTCATAAGTTCTTCATTTGCATTAGTGAGTTGGTCAATGAAGTCTACTTGCTAAAGTGGTAGATGTTGAATTTCATTGTTCTTTTCTTCTATCTCTTCTTTGGCTTTGTCTTATTCTTCCACGACTTCACATAATCTCACTGATTGGATTTCTTGTTCTCTTGTCATCTTTCTAACTTCTTCTTGAAGATTGGAATTCTTTTCTAATATGTCTTTGATTGCTTCATTAGCTTCATCTGAATTTCTCTTAGGCTATATATCTTCAATTCTTTCTTTAGTGTAGAGATTGTCATTCATTTGTACTACAAGATCTTTCCTTATTTTCATTGATTGAGAGAGTTTCTCCTTTTCTTTCTTCAGTTGTCTAATGGCCAATTCAAGATCCAAATTTTCATTGTCAATAGCCTTATCTAGCCTGTATACCTCCATTGCCTTTGATCTTTCCTCAAGCTATTAAACTTCTTTTGTGAGAACCACACTTCTTTGATACCAATTGTTGGAGATATGAGTTAGGCAAGGTTACTGAGAGGGGAGGGCTGAATCAGGAACCAACAAAACTTCTTCTACTTCCTTCACCAATTAATCATGCATATAATATTTTGATCTAATTACATGCATGAAAGAATGAAAGCCATAAAATATTCATAACATTTAACACAAGATATGGTAACCCAAAAACCTTCCAAATAGAAAGTAAAACTTTGGTGGGGATGATACCCACAAGCTTTAGTACTATAGTATAAAGTTAACCTATTAAGGCTTACAATTGACCACTTTTGATGATCTACCCTCTTAGGAACAATAAGGGATGTGAGGTCCACCTTGTGAAAGGATTTAGAAAACATACAATGAAGTATGCACTCAGTAAAGAGATTTTACATAAGACTATTAATACTACCTTGTTAAAGGATTTATTTGATACACCTATTAGGATGAACTAGTGGCTGATCTCTGATTTGCAACTTTGATTTCTTGTTTGAAATTTATTGAATTCTAGTGATCACCTTCCTGTGATAGATAAATATTTTTTGTCCCTTATACTACTTGTAGCCTTCTTAATTCACAATTTTTCTTATTCCATGCTCATGTGATACTTTTTTGGATATGATACAATTCTTTACATATATACCAATCCAAATCATAACTTACTGAAGTCAACTACAATACAAGTTTCATTAAAATCCACAAAGTTGGCCCAACTCCTATAACTTGGGTTCAAAAGACAAACTCAGTGATGTTTTGACACTCAGAAACCACTATTAACACTTGTCATCATCTGACACTTAGTTGATGAGGAGGCTTGATTCATATCGATCACTTCCAAGTAGCTTGAACTCGGTCAACACTATGTGACTTAGAAAACACTACAAAAATTGACATATATAAAATCACTTGGTTGACACTTCATGGCTCAGTCAACACTAGATTCACATCACTAACACTATGAGCTTGGTAGACATTGGAGAACATGGTTAACATTATAACTCAGTTGACACTATGGAGCATGGTTAACACTAGAGTTTCCATCACTTGTACTAAACAACTCGGTAGATGCTACTATACTTGGCATGAATTGTACATAGGTTGTATAGCTCGGTAGCAACTATATGATGACTAAGTGTGAGTATCTAATAGACAAATTGACCTTAATGTCAACACTTACATCTAATTCTAAATAGAGATCTTCTATACTTGGGCTCATCAAGAGTAGGCTGTTTAATCAACACCCTTCTAAACATCATATTCTCTTCCTTTTCTAATTCAATGTGATCAATGTCAGAATCCTTGCTACAATTTTCCTCTTAAACATATGTTATCCTCTTGTTAGGATTAGATGAAGAAGGCTTGTCAGAGCATCTATATGTTGGATGGCATAATTGCCCACAATTATAACATTTCATAGTGACAAAATAAGAACTACTCCTACTTGATCCTCTACCTCTATTTGAGCCTCCTTGGTTACTCCTACCTCTAGCATAACCTCCTCTAGAAGTTCCTTCATTTGTCTATAGAGTGAGTTTTTTCTCACCTTGATTCTTCTTCTTATCACCTCAACCTTGGTAACCTCCTCTTTGTCCTCTCTGATTTCTACCCTTGCCTTTTTCTTTGAAGTTGGAATCCCCTTTCTTCTTGTTCTTTTCCTCCATCTTTAGAGCTAGTTGATGGCATCTTTGAATAATGGTAGGTGACCATAAACAAAGATCTTCTTGGATATTCCACTTCAAACTTCCTCAGTGTCTATCCACCCTTATTGGCTCATCTTCTTGTTTATTGAATATGAGATACAATCTCTAGAACTCTTTTGTGTAAGAAGCCAAATCTAGGTCTTGTTGCTTCAGTCCTTGTCTCCTTTTATGGAGCTGAATCTCATAATCTTCTAGTAGGAAATTATCCCTAAAATTAGTAACCATGACATTCCAATTGGCTATAGGCTTCTTCCCCATGCAGATCCTCCCATCTTAGACATATTTCCATCATGTCAATGCTGATCCTCTAAGCCTTGACTTAGCCACTTTGACCTTCTACACCTTTGACATCCCTTCACACTAAAAATGGTTTTCCATTCCATCTATCCAATCCATCACTACAAAAATATCTAATTTTCCAATGAATAGTGGCACACCTTCCAAAGATTTCCCTCCTAGGTCTTTGATATCTTTTAAGAAGGGCTCTTCATTTAAGATAGGGTCAGGTTCAAGTACCACATCCTTTTCTGCTACCTCTTTACCCTTCTCATTGTCTTCTTCTTCTTTCCTTTTAGCTACATTAGTAACTTCCTCTAATTTTGTCTTCACCTCTTCAAAGGCTACTTCAAGGAGCATATTTTTCTTCTTTTATTCATCAACTTCTTTGGCTAACTCTACATTAGTCACCATGTTGGGCTCACCTAATGACTCTCCAATAATCAAAGACATACACCACTCTTTCCTAAGTCTTTAACTTTATTTGATACCATTCTAGTGTGACAACCAATATTTCTTCTCCCCCAAGATCTCTTAGGGTCTCCTTAGGTCATACACTTGACCAACTAGGGATTCCATCCACCCTAGGATCCTTAGGACTCTACACAATAGTTCCCAACCATTCAATTGGTACACAACAATAAGGTAGAACAAATTGCTTTCCAGTCCCCATCAACACAAATAACCCAAAATGCTCATTTCACTTCCAAATGGATGGATGGTCACCTTGGAATGATTATGGACCCCATTCAATATTCCAACCCAAAAACAACACTAAAACCCTAATCAAGTTATAGCCCACAAGTGAAAATGCATTCAATTGTTTGTAAAAAAGCTGCTAGAATTAGCCCTTGAAATGCATTAAGAGAAAAATATATTGTAAAACTCCTTAAAAAAGGGTCAAACAAACCACCTATCCAAATACCCTTTTCAGAGACCTTAAGGATTTTTGGGCTCTAGGGTTTCCAAATTGTTCGTACTGTATGGGCACAATTTTAGCCTAAAATCAAGGGTTTTAAGGGTTTGTATGTTGTCTAATGGAAAATATTTCTTTTCACACCTTAGAGCTCTCACCAAAACTTCCCATTTGGATTGGGATTACATTACTCCATTCAATACATCCCATTCTTAGGTTGAGGTATCCACACATTCAACCACTACTATCTGCTCTACAATAGTCAGTGATCCCTAACCAAGTTGATAGGACTTACCTAGGGCATCACTGCAATAGAAAATCTTTAGCATTCTATGGCACCATATACACTATAGAGAATTTACATGGAGTCATGTTCCAAATCCCAAAATACTATACTATTCCTATGGTGGGAAATGGCTCTATGACTCCATTTGTGCAAACAGTATGTCTCAAGACAATAGACTGGTGAAAATTAAAATATTTAATTCAAGCACAAAAAACCTTACAAAATAAAAAACTAGATATTTATATAATCTCAAATCAATCTAAGACAACACTTCCAACACTAAAAATCCTAGGTCTAATCCATCTACATGCCAAGAATACTTAAAAACACAAAATTGTTGTTCATATCTTGTTGTCCAGGCTGTACAATGCAAAAACTTACTTCTCCAACCCCTTGAATGGGTTGAGAATGGACTCCTATAGTCTTTCCACCCATGATCCTAACTATTTTAGATAGTTAAATGATCTAACTAATTTTTTTTTTCCTTTTCAAGAAAAGTTGTCAAAATATTGTCAATGACAACATTTATGACTTTGAGTAATTTTTGTAATTTTGAGCATTTGACCCTCAAAATTTCTCTAAATGATGTCAAACCATGTAAAATACCTTAAATTGTAACAAAAAACATAATAAGGTCCTTCAAAAACTTAGTTTTATCTTTTTAGCCTCTAAAACCCAAAAATGCCCTATATAGCCAAATTAGCAATTTTGAGCAACTAGTAACAACTTAGCCTACACACTCACCTTAGGAGTAAACTAGCCCTATTGTTTAGATAGTGGTATGAATAGAACCACTACAATGCAAAATCTCAAAGGGCACCCTAGGTCTTCCATAGCCCACCTAGGTGCCCTTGCACCATTTACTTTCCATATTGGCTAAAAACCCTCACATCTCCAACTTGGTCTATCTTTTTGATCATACTCCCTTGATTTTGTTTTTTGAACAATATATTATTTTGTTTGTACATATCACTATGCCTTCAAAAATTTATAAGTCAATTTAATATTGTAAGTTATCATATCATGACTACAACATTGCTTTCACACTAGTAAATTTGGACCTTTTTTTTGATGATTTTCCTTGAAATTATAACTAAAAAAAATCAACAACTACCATCACTAAATTGTAGTTGAAATTTTGATGTTGAAGACGAGTGTTGATAAATCAATGGAACAAATTGTCAGAAATTATTTCCACCATTGTCCCATGGCAGTGCTAGACAACTAGTTCTGAACGTTGAACTATTGATGCCTATGAGAGATGGTTCAATGGGTAGTCCACATCATCGACGAAAGTAGTCAAACTATCAATGATCTAGAGATATGTTGTGATAATTTTATCATACTCTCAATGGTAGTATCCATCAAACTATTGATGACCTGTAGATGTGTTTCGACAAGTTTCTTATACCGTTGATGACAATGGTTGTCAAAATAGTGATGGTAGTCAGAGTTTAAAAAAAAATGTAGTAGCAAGTAGAATTATATAAAATAATTGATATTGAAATAATTTTTTGACTAATTGTTCTTCACACCAAGCTATCCAATTGATCAATGGAAGATTTGAGACTACAATTATAATTTTTGTTTACATTCTACTTTCCATATCCCATGTGGTTGTAGACATGAGATGATTCTTTGATTCTAGCATGGCAATTGGCTAAGTGGATTTTGCAAATTGAGGAGCATCTAAGATCTATTGGAGAAGTTCAAATCCTACATGTATATCATGAAGGGAATAAAGCGGCTAGTAGACTAGAAAATCTAGGGATTGAAATCAAAGAGTTGAAAATATTTGATTGCATAGATCTCTTGCCAACGTCCATGTAGGAGATTATTGAACAAGATATATAGGAATTCACTAGAAAGGTATAGTTTAATGTAGAAGAAGTTGTATCATATGTTGAAAGGAGTGTTTCTTGTAAACATAGTCCTTTTGTAGTTTTGGTCCACTACTTTTCTAGAAGGCTTTAGTGTCTTGACAACAAGTTTGACTAAATATCTTGTTGAGTCTTGGCTTAAGAGCTAGTGATAGTTGGTTTATTTCCTTTTTAAAGGAATTGCGCTCTTTCTTTTGCATTGATCAGATGGCATTTTTAGGGTTAAGGTGCAAATGTATGCAGGTTGTAGACTTGGTAGAGGCTCTAGAGGAGCAAATTGTGAGACTTTTTAAGAATGCTAATGATCAAGAGAAAGTTACCATTATTGATCTATTAGGGGTGGATTATTGGTTGAATGGGCATGTGCATGATGGGAAACTAATTTTTGATCATTTTTTGTCCTATTGTCCAAGTGTTTGGTCACCTAGTGCTTATTAATGGTATTAGTTATACAATGTTGGCAGAAGATATTTATATGGAGGTATCTATTGTAATGGATCTAATTGATACATGATTATAAGGTGGAGGGATTCTAAGTTTATTTTTTATGGAAGGGGCAGGCAAGAAAAAGTTGATGAAAAAAGCCTGGAAGGTGGTTCAGAAATATGTGGTGGAGTTTGACATGAGAAAGTTTGAGGCTCTTTGTTCTTTGAATGTGAACTTGTTCCCATTAGAAGTGTTAAAAAGGCTTATCTCTATTGGAAATGGGATAGGTTATCTATTTCATTGAGGTAGTAGGATGAGTTTATTTGTTGAAGTGGTTTTGTATTGGAGAGTATACTCCTTTTGATGTAATCCTTTTCTCAGTAATATAATGTTATCAATATTATGTCACAAATACAACATGTAAATTATATGAAATTTTGAGATTTTGTCATTGTACACTTAAGACCAAAATGAATATTTTCACTTGAGATCAATCTTAAATCTATCTTAAATCCTAAGAAGACAATGAAAATACAAGTTTAGATCAAAATCCAAATTATCAATATAATAGTGTGGGCCAACATTTCTCAAAATGCACTAAAGTAAATATATCTTAAAGCAATGAGAACCAAATCAGCATAAATTGTAAATTCATCAAAGATAGCATCCCTCCACTTAACACTATGTCCTTTGATAAATATTAGACTAAAGAAAATAAATAACATCTTTGTGATATGATTATATATAGATTGATTTGATCTTAAGATATTTCAAACATAATGTGGATATATGGTATAGATAAGTTTCTATAAAATGTCAATACTCACAAGCCATAGAGGAAGCATTGGTACAAATTACTTTCCTACAGTATGATTACTAATCATAGCAATATCTAAATGAACTAGTTGTTGCATCAACTAGAAATTTTGGAAACTCTCTTGATGCTCTTAATAGATAATGTGTATTGAGATATAGAACAAACAACCAAATAGAAACTTCCATGTTGGAAACACTCAAAAATATAATATGATGCATTCGTAATGGGCCAATCTAGCTAGAAATATCCCACAACCTCAATCTTGGATAATATTAATAAGATCTTCCTATGACATAATAATACAAAGTGTTACAAATGTAGCATATTTCTTAAAAGCCATACAAAAGAAAAAATAAGCATCATAACTTCATAAATATTATTGCACATTAAGCTACTAATCACCCAAGACCATATTGATGTTGATAACTTTAAGTCTAGCACACAAAACATATAAATAGATTCAAGTATTATTATAAACTCACCATTTGATATCTATGAAGTAAAAAATTATACTTACAAGGTGTGACTAAATTTTTAGTAAACATAGAAGATTAATATACCTTAATATTGACAATCAAATAGGTTCTCCTCCTTGGTAGAAAAGTGTGATATATAATCTCTTACGAGAGTAGCTTCGTGTCTACATACAACTTATAGAGAAAGAAACATGTTGTCCATTTCTATTGAAGAAGCAATTGGTAATTAGCAATAAATCATAATTTGCATATAACTTATAGAGAAAGTAGCATGTTGTAATTCATAGTACTTATGTTAAGTTCATTTTAAGGCATTCATTTGAACCTGCTATGTTCACCCACCAAAAGTAAGTTGTTGGAGACTTCAAAGTTCGAGCATCCCCATGATCTACAATAATAACAATAATGCATGTTAGAGTCAATAATACACATACACATATGTATACATACATACATATACACATATATATACACATACATATATATGTAGAGATATGTATATACATACATACATACATACATATACATTGATCAAAAGGGCAAGAAAAAAAAATCATAGATCCTAGTGTAGGGGCCCTAGGTCCTAAATAAGGTGGTCAAACACCATGTAGGATAGTATAGAAGGTTATCAATAAGCACCCAAGTTGACACAAGATAGTTTAGAAAATCTCAAACATGCATTTAGGCAAGTTGTTTACATGTTGTAATAAGGTTATAGGCAAGTCAAATGTTGGTCAATGATTGTTCAAACATTGTGAGTTGACCAAAAAATCCATTTTTATGATTTATAATATTTTTGAATATTGTGGTATAGTTTTGAAGGCATGTGGATTCTTTTATTTGAAGTTTGTATAAAAGTTGTAAAAATCGCAAAAAATGCACTAAAAGTTGTCATGCAACTTTTTGTAATTTTTCTTGCAATCTAGAAGTGTAATAGTTAGATCATCATTTTGATCGAATATTGGAAGGATGAAGTTGTAAGATCAAGAATTCTGACCTATAAATTGATTATCTTCAACCTAGTTTGGGGTTGGAATAGTACTGTATGGATTTGGAATGAAATAGCAATCCTTTTGGTGGAAAAATCCTTACTCTTGCTGATTTGGTCTTCATCTCACCACAAGATTTACATACATATACATATATAAAATCCTTACTCTTGCTGATGCCTATATAAAAAAAGTTTTGATTTTTTTCTTAAGATGCAAGAATATCTCATTTGATGATTTTATTGTAGGGGACATGCAGACATACACATTACCATGCACTACTTGATGAAAACAAGTTTGGTATAGACATTATTCAAAATCTTGTCCACACCTTATCATATGTGTAAGAGTAAAACTGTCATCGGTATAAAAGAAGTACACCAATAAGTATTTTCAAGTTACTTGCCTCTTTAATAGGCTTTTGAAGAAATTTCAGTGACTTTTTCTATTGAATTTTTGTTTTTCAAAGTTGTCTTTCAAGCATTTCTATAGAATTTTCATTTCGGAAATTATGATTCTAATGTTTACACTTGAATTGTAAATTGAAAGTTCATGGTTCCAATGTGTAGACAAGTTCCATAGCCTATAATAATCAAGGTTATGTATAGCATATTGTAAGATTTTTCTTCAAAAAAATGGTTGGTTGTAGGGATTTATGCTTGATGTTAGAAATACAACTAAGGAAGCATCAAAATTAGAACCAATCTCTATAGTCTAATAGGTTCAATCAATTAAAACTTTTGGATATAATGAAGATGCAAAAGAAAGTCCTATGGTTCAATGTAGAGCTAAATTTATGTCTGACTTTTTGAAATGACATTGAAAATGCTTTTCCTTTACCTTCTATTCTCCTTGCAAGAATCTTGTAGCTGATATATAATTTTTTTGTGGGCATAATGAAACATGTTATATGTAGAGAGTCCTACTGGATTGGAATTCTCATATTCCATACTATTGCATGTAATAATTTTAATGATACACAATTTTGTAAGAGTGATGTGTAGTGCCTGCCCCTAGATCGCATTTCTGTTATCATTGTCAAATTCTTTTAGGTTGATTTTATGCTTTGATTAGCTTTAGAGATACTAGATTTGTAATATTATGATATTATTTCATGACTTTGATTACAAATGTATCAGTTATTGTTGCTTAGTTGATTTCATTCAGGTGTCGTTAATGATGTCTTAATGATTCCTAATTAGTAAATGTGGTTTCTTTTGTAACAATGTTAACGTGATATCTTTAATGATGATTATGTTGTATTGATAGAGATGCATTATTACATGTGCACATTTGATATTAGACTTGTGATTTTTATGATACTTACCCCATACTTGCATGTGTATGGTGCGCGTGTTTATTTTATCTTTCTGTCTGACGTGTTTGATGTGGTTAAGGGAGGGAGTTGTAGTCACCTGCTAGTCGGGATCTACACGATGAACCACTCCCTGCCATTGTCTATTTAGTTTAGATATATTATATACATGTACATGCTTGGCTTTTATGCAGGATGCAGGTACCGAGCATCGACTTCCCTGAATTGCTAGGATGAGCGTGCCCTATTACAAATACTCAAATGGTGAGAATGGGAAGATAATGATCAGGTCCAATCCTAGCCATAAGTCTATAATACTTGTCCTGCAAGGAGGACTCGTAATAGACTGTCTACCCTTTTTAAACCCGTGTGTATTTTGTGCGTATGTTGTTTTGTGAGTCTTTGATGAATTTCTATTAATTAAGTCTAATTAATAGATTAAATTAATAATTTAATTTAATGAAAAATTATTATGATATTATGAATATTTAATTATATTTAATTAATTGAGAAATTAATTAAATATAAAGAATTAAATTGAAGATAAAAGTTTTAAGAGTAAATTTAGAACATGATAATATTTATTTAATTTAATAATAATATATTTAGAGTTGATTTTTAAATAAATGCTAAATATTATTGTTATCTAAGTTAATAAATATTTATCAAGTTAAACGTTCAAAAAAATATTAAAAGGAGAAAGATATTAAATTATGAATATGTTTTAAGTTTGCATGAATAAGTTTAAAATATAGAAATTAATTTAAAAGATAAAAACATGTGAACTTGAATAAAAGTATTTTAATAAAGTACACATGAGATTAAAATTATAAATTAACTTTAAAAGTAAAGTAAAGTGGAAAGTTAAATAAAGTAATTTAACAATTCACTTAACGTGCATGAAAGGAATAATAAAATAATAATTTAATTAAAAGGGAAATTAATTGTGCATGAATGAATTAATTAAATAAAATAATTGTAATTTTAGAGTTGTGGAGTTAGAAACCCTAAAGGGTAATTAGATTCTATATTAGAGGGTTTTTGGGTCATTATGAGGGACATAGGTTTATGGAGAGCAACTCGAAGGATTTGGAAAGAAAAGAATTTTATGTGGCTTGAAAGATTTTGCTTGCGATAGGAATTTGCATCTAGTTGTCAGAGGTTAGCATCAGATCCAGGTAGGATCTCATGGCTTGACTGTATAGTGGTTTTCATTCTTCAAGTTTCTATCTGCTCTGTGTCTTTTGCATGTGTTGTTTTTCTGGTATGCAATATTGTTCTTGTTTCAGAAATATCTGTACATGGCTTAGATGGATACTTTGTTCAGTTTATTTTAGAGGATTGTATTTGAATAAGAAATTAATTAAATACGAGAATCTATTGGATATTGAAATCAAGCTTGAGATTTAAAAGATAAACGTCCTCATTCAATAGATTTTAAGAACGAAAATTAATTTGAGAAAAAGTTTGAAATGAAAAAAAAAAATTTGAATGGTTAAATTTAGTTTATGTTTATATGTTTATATATATATATATATATATATAAAATTGTAAATTGATTAAACAGAATATCATAAATTTTATTAAAATAAAAATTATAAAGTTATAAAAAAAATTGTTGAAATTTCATAAAATTCATATTTAAATTTAAATGAAATGAATAAAATAAAATAAAATTATAATAATAAAGGTTTGGGGTTTGCACCCCACCTTTTTAATTGGGTCAGCGGCTGTCGTACCTGCAGGTGGTGCGTGCGGCTTTAAAAGCCAGCAAGCGATTTTAAATCACATGAAGATAAAGTTTTGTTTTTATATAAATCAATTTGTAAGTTTATAACTTATAAAGTTATATAAAGTTTTATTAGTATAAGTTTCTTTTTATAAAGTTTTCTTATAAATCGATTTGAATGTTATAAAGTTTTAATATAAGTTTTTTTTTCTTATTAATATATATAATGTTTAATATTAAATTTTAATTAGTATTTAATAAATACTTTTTATTATTCATTATAATATTATATACTAATAATTTTAATATTATATTTATTAGATTATTGATTAATATTAATAAGTAATAATTAAATAATGTTATTATGAAGTTTTAATTATTTAATAATTAATGAATATTACTTATTAAATAATTATTAAGAGTTATAATTAAATATAGAAATTTAGATTATTAATGGAGCTGATTCGAAATTAATGTTAATCATAGTTATTGTTGAGATTATTAATGATTGGTAATATAGCTAATACTTGTATAATTATTAATTAATTTAATTAGAATTAGAATAATTGAATTTAATTAATAATTAATATTGTTAAGAAAGATATAGAGTGATTTTGTCATTATCATTAATAAAATTGATTTTTAATAACGTAGTATTAGTTAAATATCAATGATTATTATTTTTAATGATTTAAATCAATGGTTACCCTTGATTAATTTTTATTAAAAAAATTATTTAAATCAAATAGGGGTAGTTGCGTAATTATTTAAATATAGAATTGGCTTGATTGTAAGGGTTAATTGCAAAACCTCTTACTTGAAACATACATTGAACACAAAACTAAAACTTTTGTCTTTAAAATCAAACCCAAAACTATGAAAATTGTATTGTTTTGCATATATTGTCTATGCTTTTGGTTTTTGGGGTTGTTTAGATCTTGAATAGTCTAGGATGTACACTAGAGGCTTTGTCGGATTTCTTTGATGCTATTTTTGTGGTTGGATGTCATGATGTGCTTTGTGATTCAAATTGGGTTTATACCTTGTGGAACTTTTATGTGTACTTGGATGGGAGATCCATCTTATTTCAGGTTGCCTGTTAAGGAACTGAGTTTGATCTTTATGGGTGTTGTGGTATGGGACACAACTATGTTTTTATGTGCTTAGGAGAGGTTGTCTAGGGACATGACTTGGGAGTGGCTTGCATAGGGGTCTGGGACCCAAAGTGGTCAGTACCAGGGTAACCTAATGCAAGTTATGTAATAAGTGATAATCTAGTAATTAAAATTTATGGGGGGAAACACACTAAAAAGATAAGTTAGAGATTTTTGATCTACCCATGCCTTTAGTGCTTGTATAGACTAAGGATGGGAATGAGATGAGTGCCTCGTCTTCTTGAGAGGGCTTTCTAGTTTCCATATGTGTGATGTTGAGGGTCTGGGGTTCAGAGTAACCAGTTCAGGGTAACTCAACGCTTGAGGGTCCGGGGTCTATTAAGAGATCAGTCCAGGGTAACTCAAGCAGCCATGTGATGACACTCCCTAGTATGTAGCTGAGTCTCCTTTGTAGATTTTGTGTATCTCTAGTGGTGTACTTACTGTTGGATGTGGTGTATTTATTGTTGGATATGTTCATTATGGTTATTTACTTTCATTGATGATGATTGGTGATTCATGGTTGTTGTACTTTTGACATGTGGCTTTTGACTTGAGATGATTATCTTTCGTTGACTTTATCTTATGATCTTGGTATTTGGTTTATACTTGGTTCGTGTATGATGTTTGGTTATGTGGTGTCGGTATTCGTTTGAGTGTTCTTACTTTTGGATTATTTTATCTTCTTGAGTAGTATGTGTTACCTTTGAGATAGTTTTGGCTAGTAGGTATTCCATGCATAGGAGTGTTTTATGTTTGATAGCCGTTTGTGGATTGTTCATTATCTTCCCTGCACGGTGGGAGTGGAAGCCTGACTAGGTAACCACACGGTCGGGAGGTAGTGCCTTCTTACCATTTGGGTCCCCTTCACATTGCCAGCTGTTGGATGTTCATTGTAGAAGATGTACCTTTATCATTCTTATTTCTTATCTTAGAGACTTCTTTTTAGATGATGCATATATATGTTATCATGTATTCTAATGTGTTGTATCTTTCTCACATACCCTGCGACATGTGCAGTGGATGTTATTTAGTGGATGTACTTTCATTGTATTAGTTATACTTATGCATTTTTTTATGCGATTATGTATCTATTATTTCTTTATGATCTTGAGACATTGTACTTGGAACTTAAACTAATTAATTTAAAATTATTAAATGTGACTCAACATAAAGGAACTCTTGAGGAATTGAAACTGTATCTATATTTACATATGTGTATTTGATGTGTATGTTCATATTGCTTCCGCATTAATGTTATCTTGATGTTGTTTAAACTTAAAAAAAAAAATAGTTCAATAAACATTGTAACATGTTAGGTTTATTTCTCTTGGGTTTCCGAGCGGGGCGTTACATGATGTGCCCCTTGCTATTATACTAAATGTTTTGAGTACATACCTAGTATTAGTATGAGAGCACTAATTCTAAAAATATGCTTAAAACAAATCAATGGCATGTATCATGTTACAACTCAAGACAATTTGAATTCCTTGTTGGTTGGTTGGAGAAATTTCTCGAGCTAAAAGATGTAGATATTTACTTAGTAGGAGAGACCTTTGCAGGTATGCACCTATATTCTTTACATTCCCTTACTAATTAGGTCTAACTTTCATAATACATTATAACTAGGTATCTTTCCTTGAGATTAGATTATTCATATAACTAGTCATTCACAAGAACACATCACCTATGAACTTGAATTGCATAAATGAACCATCTTCCATGAGTGGTGCATTGTTAGAACCCATCAATCATGAGCTTAGATAATCCATTTGGCACTTAAAAGGAAGGTTACACTTGTAGTGTTCTTGAGAATCTATGAAGGTATAGAATAATTCATCTAGTTTGTTAAAATGATACCTGTATGCAAGCAACTTTGTATAAAACTGATACTGTGGACTCTAAAATTGATGTTTGTAGATAGGGAATCCCCTTATGGATTTGGAGATAAGTGAATGAAGAATACTTGTGGTCACATGGTTTAATATCAAATAGCTCATACTTAATGGATCAAATTGTGTGTAACAATTTGAGATGTTTGAATGAATACTACCAAGATAAATGGTCACAAGCTTGTAATGACATAAACAACAATATAAAAGTTGATATAGGAAATGCAATGGATATACATGATGTCACATTAGGTGAATGCTTAGCTGAAATTTCAACTCAGGAAATGTCATCAAGAGATAAGGGGAAGATTAAGACTTGTACCATGGTAAACTATCAGCACCACCTTTTTTTTCATCCTTTAAACTCAAAAGGAACCTTGCACTCCATCTTAAATTTAATCAATAGGAATAAAAATCTATCAAAGCCCAAATACATTTTTTATTAGAGTAGCTAAAAAGAGATACATATGATGACATAAATAATCTAACTGCACCTAACCTAATTAGGCATTTTAACATATATTTTGCTTGACGCTATTTTTTCACCTCAATGTGGTTGGCTACTATTTCTCATCAGACTTTGCAAAAAATAAATGAAGTTTTTTTGCTGCATTGGAGATAAGATAGTGACTTATCTAAACAGAGAGGAACTTCATGCCAATACAACTCATCTACCTTATCATTGGGGTCTCTATGAGGGGTATATCACTTGGATCCCTAAATCTATTACAATTCAAATATTTTTTTCCGAAGATAATATATAATTGTATCTTAAAAGTGTTTTCAATCTCTTAAGGGTAAATTATAATTATAAATAGGAGAAAATGGTTGTTGATATTTGTTGGCTATCAAATATCCAAATATTTTTGGACAATGAATCTGTCAAATTTTTTGAAGTTCTAGTTCATTGTTCTCTTGAAAATGAATTAATGGAACCTAATTTAGCTTCTTATCAAATATATTAGTGGAGATTTTTAGGCCATTGTGCATTAGGGCATCTTCTAATTCTACACAAACAAAAGTTTAAAACCAAAATCCACAGCCCAAAAAATAGAACTAGAGAACATAGCTTCTAGGGCTACAATCATATTGGAGACCTTTTTCTTTCTCTTCCCATCATCAATCATCACTTTTAACACAATTTTATGTGCAAGAACTATGTTTTAGTTTAATTATCACATTAATCTAAGAAATAACAGGCTATGGATTCTTTCACCTTCACCTTGAAAACATAGAAATGATTACTTTTCCCTGAAACTAAATATAATGAAACCCTAAAATGCAAGGCATCTTTCCCTAAAAATGATAGTGGATGAAGCATCCCATATCTATCAAGAAAAAACTAAACTAACCTGCTAAAATTAATGAAAGTGCTAAAAATGAGGAAAAGAAAATTCACAATGTCAAACACAAAGAGGAACAATTCATCATCAATTTCTACCACACATAGGGGGTTGGCAGTGAAGAGAGAGTATAAGGGTTCTTGTGAAGAAGGTCACTAATAACCCTAGGAAAGCTTCTTAGTGGCATGAAAATCCTTCATGCTTCAGTCACACAAGCCCAAAGGAAATCATAGACACCTAGGGTGATCAACTTAAACATGGGAGTAGTGATTGGATGCCATAGAGTGCCAATGCCAAATGAGTAGGAAGGTGAGGATGAGGAGATGAAGGGAGCTTAGAAAATAGTCCACAAAACTTTAGGGTCATTTCCTAGCACCCGACGTTTTCTGCAACTTGGATGGGACAATTGTTGGTCGAGAATCTTGTCCTTCCAATGTTTTACAAATGAAACTAATAAAATTCTCATAGCACAAAACTCCCCACCATACGATAAATGCTTGACCAAAACTCAAATATGGCCACCATAGTGGAATAGCAAACAAAACAAATGTAATATCTTCCTGATTTGATAGTATATAAACTCCAATAGTGGCAAAAAGAAGGGTTTTTTTAAAACAAAATGTAACTACTTCTCTTGGCTAGCAAATTATTGAGTTGTTTAGAAACCCTTACCTTTAAAAGCTGCTATGAAACTCTTCCTCAAGCCTCCCTCCCATGCACCTACAGTTTTCCACGTGAACAAATGAAGTTTCACTTTCTTTATTTTTTTTATATCTTTGACGATGTTGAAATTTTGACTCCCAACTTAACTTGTGTCAAAATTTCAACATTATTAGGATCATTTTAAAAAAAATAATAATTTGATGTACGCCAAATTGGCTTGCCCTGAAAAATTTAGGTTGAAAATGACCCCCAAATATACTAGTGTGATAGGCCTATGATGCATACTACTGCATTTAATTTCTTATCACTATTGTGTAATGAATAAGACAAAGAAAATATGTCTTTCAATCTCCATGACTTGTGTGCTTAACTCAAATCCATGCTATGAGAGTTGTCTCAACACTTATAATGCCTTTGGTATAATAAGGATAGTCATTTATAGTCAAATGCTGATATTGCTTAGAATCATCTAAACCTCTGCATGTTCATCACATCTGAAGCTTTATTACTTGTTTAAAATTTAGAGTGTGTGTGTAGATATGCTTCTAATGCATATTTCCTTTCTATAATTCATTGATCCTTTTCCAATGTAAAATATGGATTAATATACTTCAAATCTAAATATGCGTTTTTGACATACAAACTTCCACTACTTATCACATACATATTATTTGTGGAAATAGCATCAATTCATCTACTAAATGGTTATCCTAGTATCCATAATAAAATGTGTATAAAAGTTGTTGTATGAGTTTGGAAGTCGCTTATGCAAGTGCTGGAAGTCATATTCCATGCTGCTTTTGATATGGAGAATGTGACTATTTCTAGATATTGTTAGTCATTTAGGGCATAATGATTTATATAATTACATCAACTAGAATTCATTTCCTTTTATTATATACTCTCCATCTTTCAGAAAGTGTCATGGAAATTGCACTAGTTTTATGAAAATATTGTAGATTCCTATCAAGGTTGGGTATATTTTTGAATGTTTACATGAATGAATGGTATTACCAGCAGGTTTTCAATCAAAAAATACAACTTATCATTCATTCATTAGCAATAGTTAATTTTCAACAGTATACCATCCTTGGAAAAAGGATTAAATATTTTTAATCACTAATTAAAATCCTTTATAGGGTAGAGGTAATTGTTCTTGATCTCCTTTTGCAAGAACACAACTGATTCATTGAGTTTGCACAATGTTGCAACATTACAACTTTTCAATTTTTGCAAAATTGATACTTTTTGACAACATTTGGCTTCATTGCCACAAATGGATACAAAATTAGTTCCTTATGGTGTTTTAAGACTTATCAGACCCTAATTCACCTATCTCACTCCTTGGACCCCTATTTGGGCTATTTGACTAAGCTTGATTGGCTTTTCATTGGCTAGGAAGCTCTTCCAACTATTTGGAGTATTAGCAAGGAATTAACTAAAAGATGCAACCAAAACCACTAGTCAAAGAAAAAATACACACTTGGGTTTCTACTAAACCTTATTATATTTCCATGACCCTATACACATGATCTATTTACTTTAGGGTGAGTGGCATCGTTCTAGAGAGAACAAGTTGTAGCTAAGTTTTGAGATGGCCAACAACTAATTAGCATGTTCAAGATTTTACTTATGTTGGATCTTGGTGAGTTGATTTACAACTCAAGGCATGGTGATGTTTTTATTAGAATAGAACAACAAAAACTTGATGGAAATTTGCACAATGTTTGAGGACTCATTCAAACTACTTCTAGTATAGTTAAAGAGTTAGTACTTGCAATCATGGTGGAACATAGAGTCTACAAAAAATATTCATTCTGGTAGCCAAGTTTGGTTTGGGATCTTGAAATTTTTTAGAGTACAATTAGTTTGATCACACCTTGATTAAGGTCAAGCAATCTTTCAACTAGAGGGTTGTAATGCCCATTTTATTTAAGGGAAATATTAAATTGGCCCCATTTCTTAGACTTGACCTATTTGTTGCAACTTGTAGTCCCATTGACCACCTTCTTTATTTAAATACAAGGAAGACTTGCTTTTTCAAGGGGGTGTAAACCTCATACGTTTACTACTTTCTTGGATCCTTAATCATCAATAAACATCTCATTGTTTTTCTACTTGTAATTCTGACTTGGAATCAATTTTCTATATATTATTGTTTCAGAGGTGCAAGACCCTAGTCTACTGAATCAATTTGGTAAAGTCTCAACTGGAGATAAAATTTCAAATTTAGCAATAGATCTTTATAGAGAAAATGTTGACCTTGGAAAACCTGCAAGACAATATAATGTTGGTCTTTTGTACTTGCAAGGTACATATGGGGTTTTCTCTAATTCAATACATGAGTCTCATCCTTGAATAATTTTGGATTATATGGAAATATTAAAGCTTCATCAAGTGCAATATTCAATGTGAAAACCTCACAACTATCATTAATGTCAAAGAATCCCTTCCACATAAAATTGTGCTAATAATATGGATTTTGTTTCCTTGAAGAAATTTATGTGTCAAAACATTTTTATTAGCTAAAATCTTTGATTAATAATGCTTTAGAGGTTCTAGTTAATTGCACAAGATAAATGTTGCTTTAGATAGTTCAAAAGACATATAAATTAACAATGTCCCAAACCTAGCTCATCTCCAAACGTGAAAAACATAACTTTGAGGTATATCATATCCCACCCAAACAAGGGGAGTATGGCCATAACCATATGGAGTGCCACTCACAAGTGGACTGGCATATGTGTGTAAGAAGAGTATAATTAGAATAACAATATAAAATTCAATTGATGTAATTAGATGTAGTACAAACTAGGAGTGCTTGAATATAAAGGCCTCTAGACTGACTAGGAGTCAGCACACTGATAAATCTCACAACTAAGTACATGTCCACCAAGAGTGGATTATCCTCCATTATGCATAGGAGTTAGTGCGATGATGAGAGGATAAGCTAACATGAGTGTGTCACATAAAATTATGTTGTAGACACCATGTGCATAATTAAGAGTGTGAATAACTTTGTTATCAACATGACAACTCAGTTAATTATGCAAACTCTAGTGTTGTAGACACCATGTGCTAAAATAGAGTTGCTAACTCTTGTGTTTCCAACATGACAACTCATATGAGCATGCATACACTTAGGCGTCTAACCTAATAAATAATAAAATAATGCATTTATCCTAAGTAAACTTAAGTAGAGTGTAAATAATAATTATTTACACTAACACCCCCCCTTAAATGCAACTTAGGGGAATGCACTTAAGCTTAGAAAAGATATGATGAAATGCATAATGGGTCTCGGCTACTAGGCCATGTTAGGTACCCAAGTACAAATGCAATGAAATCTCTCTGAAAATGAAGAAAGAGGGAAAATCTCATGGGAAAAACCCTCCCCCCAAAAAAGAGAAAAGTACAATAAAGAAAGATGCATGAATGGATGGAGTAAACAAGACCCCCCATTATGACATACATCATGCATATACAATAGAGAATCCCTTGATGAAATCACCTCCTTAGTGAAGAATCTCGTAATGATAAGTGCTTGAAGACAAAAGAAATTCCAATGTTGACAAACAAAGTTTCTCCCTTGAGGAAGAAAATACACCAAGTATAGGTGCAAATATGCTTCCTATTGTAGATAGGAAGATGGAAGAGGGGTCTATATGTAGTATGGTGTGGATGCTACCTCTAAAGTCTGTTCATATGTTGACAAGTCTTTGATGAATGAATATGCCATGAACCAATCTAGTGAATGCCCAAAATAAGGTGGCAAACAAGGTAACATGTCCATCGATGAAACTAAATCAACCTCCAAAGATGATGAAGCATTTGGATAGGAAGATGTAGGAAGAGAAGCAATGCCACATTCCCTCAATAGTGTAGGCACACATGTGAAAGAAGCTCCATGATGACTAAAGAAGCTACACCATGAAAGTTGAATGATGGTCCTCCTTGTAGGAAGAAATGGTACCATAGGTATAGTAGAGAATGCTCCCCAATTGGTAGGAAGAATCCTTGGAAGATACTATGTCTAAGGAAACTAAATACAGTCTCCAAAGGGTATGTGCAGGATCATGGTCAACCAAACTGTGCTCTTAAGTGGCAATAAAAAAAATAGAATATTAGGGTCATGTCAACTTGGTGTGCAATTTTCTATTTGTTATTAACTTTATATAAAAAAAGTCGAGAGAAAAGAATCTCTAGAAAATTGAATCTAGTTTCTAAACTATTAGGACTTATCTCAAAAAAAAAAAAATTGATTGGTCAAAATTTTGAATTTTAATTCAATATTACAAAAATTTTAGAACAAAAATAAGAAGTAGACGTATGTTTGACCACCTTAATCAAAATCAAATGATAATATTTTTTAATAATATTATAGAAATAAATAGTAGACTCATGCTTGGATGTGACACATATTTTTGGGTATTTTTATTCTAAATAAATAATTAATAAATGATTTTTCACTTTAGTATTTTTGGAATAAAAAAGTCTTGTGTCTGACCACCTTAACTAATTCAAAACTCTACAAAATTCAAATTTTTATTTTTATTCCTTATAGTAGAAGAAACATAGAATGTGATGCATCTTTTGGATTTAAAAAATGTTGTGCCATTTGAAATTTATAGTTGTTTTTCAAGTAGTGTGTTAGTTAGCACTTTATACGTAACTCCATTAGAAAATAAGTAATAGTTACTTACTAAACTTATAATTTGACAAACCGTACATTTATGGAAAGATAAGAACATTCTTAAGAAACCATTTTCATTTCATCACATTTTGGTGAAAAAAAAGTTGTCAGCTACATGTTTGAAGTAAAAATCACATAAAAATAGGCCAAAAACACATTTTAAGGATGTTTTCAAAGTTGACCATATAGGTTTGGTATCAAAAGATATAGTAGACCTTATAAAGATATTAATTTTTTTCATTTAGTATTAGGATGGGTGGGAGAAAAGTTGGAGTAGATTTTTAAATGGTTTGAAATATTTTAGAACTACAGATTTTTCAGATCGCCACTTTTTGGCACACCATGATCCTACACATACCCTGAAGACAAATATATCTCCTCTAAAGTGAAAGAATCCTTTTCCATCTACTGTAAAGAAATATCCATAGTCATCTTAGAATGATCAATTGGTTGAGGGTTAGAGTGTTCCCTTAGAATGAGTGAAGAAGAAGTCTCCTCAACAAAGAGAAGATTGATGTCATCGATGATGTCTCCCACATCTTCAATGTGAGATTCCACAAATAGCCCTACAATGTCTGGAAGGAAGTCATCCCATGAAGCTGAAGTAGGAAGACATGGTAAATCCTGCTGCACCAAATTAGGAGCATCTATTGCTAAAGCTAGATTAGTAGAAGCAACATGAGCATTAGGAGGTAGGATCTCATATAGAGTTGAAGATACTATAACTAGAGTGACTGAAGATAGAATGTCTTCTGGAAATGGAGGAATTGTGGGATCTCCATATGCTTTCCAAAGAGCCATCCAAATGTCATAAGGATAATTGAACTTGTTAATGACATCAAAGCAATATTTACTGGCACTGAAAGAAATGACATCTAAAATTATTTTAACATCAGATGGCAGTTCTTTGGAACATAGATAAGGAAATACTTCCTTATCCTCCCTTCTTAGATGACCAATTATCAAGGCACTCTATTTTTGATAGTTCCTTTTTGTCAACCTTAGTCTAACACCAAACCGACATGTGAAACAAAGCTCCATGAGATCAATAAATGTATGCACCCCCCAAAATGAAAAAATAATCAATCAACCCCTCTAATGCATGATTTGGCACTTTATACTTAGTGCGATTACAACAGGACACTTTGTAAAAATGGACTTAGTGGACTTTTGACTTTTCTATTTACAACCTCCTTTTATAGTTCAAATCTGGAACTTTACAATGTAGCTCAGAAATATAACAATTTTGAAGCAATATAATGCAAAGAAAGGACCTATTTCTAAAAGTGCTATTTTTGTCCACACAAGCCTATAATTTGATTGTAGAGTTGGAAAATAGACAAAAAGAAATTAACTTCCAATAAAATGGAACTTGTTTATGTGTCCAGATGAGCCCATACGGAGGATTTGAAGTTGCAAAATGCATGATTGGATAGGTATAGTCACCAAAAACTACAATTTATGACAATTTTGTGCACCAAAACTAGAAAATAATAGCACCACTAAAAATTCAAGAAATTCTAGCCAAAAAATAAATAAATTGTATCTAATTTGGAGCTAAGACGACTAAGATATGGCCTCTCGAAGTTGGACTGTGAAATCAAAACTGAATCAGGAGAGGGGTCTAATTAGCAAACTATAAGGTTAAATTTGACATCTAAACAGTCATCATGGTAGTGCAATCTGGCCTGTTGATGATGGTCAAATGGATGTCAAATTTAATAATGGGCCTTGATGACATCAACAAAAAAATGTCCTCCCTGATGATGTGGCAGGTGACCTCATTGCTAATGTCTGTTGTATAGATGAGATATGTGGCTGCTAAGTTGGCAGTATAGATTGTACGATCATTGTGTTGTGGTAGTACAGAGGTCTTGCATGACACCTAACATGTTGGGTGAGTTGGAAGACACATGGATTGCTTACTACAAATGTGGCAGGAGTTTGACAGGTTGAGTTGGCTCCATGTGGCATTGGAGGTGCAAACTTTGACATGGCTAGCAGGAGCTTTAACGTCACTGGAGTGTTGAGCAACAGGGGTTAGAAACAAAATCTATCAAAGGATGTTTTAATGGCACCAAAGGTTTTCAATCACTAGCAGGGGGTAGAGGTTGGCATAGGGAAGGTAAATAGCTGGCAAGGGGATGTGGGACTTTAGTCCCACATTCACCCCATTTAATGAATGTGGCTATATAAAAGAAAGGGCACTTGATAAATGAAACAAAGCACAGACTGCCACTTAAGTGTTAATGCTAGTTACTTGGGTGTAGTCTATCAGTGTTTGGTATGTTGTAGTTGGGAATTTGATAAGGAATATACCAATTTGTGATGGAATATTCTACCAAATATCCTACGAGGGCTAGGATTTCACCACCCAATTCCTACAAAAAAAAATTCTCTATGCTAATTTTTTTTCAAAAATACAAATTCAAAAAATCTAAAAATTGCAGAATAATTACAGAGAAAATAGATTTGAAATTAAATTAAACAGATCTAAAAATGACCATACCGAATTTGCAAATTAGGCCTTCGGGTGCCAGTTTGCAAAAAAAATTACCTCAAAATTGACTATGGCCCAACATTGGCAAATTTATACTCAATTTTTACCTAATTGATGATTCGGACACAATCTTGAGGTCCAATTTGGTTCTAGATGCTCCCAATAGCTGTAGATACTTTGGATCTAAATTGAGGTGTCCTCAAAGAGGTGAAGCAAGAATGGTCTCCAATGGCTATGAAATGACACCTCTATGGCTCTGATACCATGTACGAATTTACCTTAAGGAAAAATCACCCAAGACAAAGAGGCTCAATAACTAGCACAAAATAAACCAATAGGGTATGATTAGAATAACAATATGAAATTCAATTGATGTAATTTGATGCAGTATACACTAGGAGTGCTTGAATATAAAGGCCTCTAGACTGACTAGGAGTCAACACACTAATAAGTCTCAAAACTAAGCACATGTCCACCAAGAGTGAATTGTCCTCCATTATGCACAAGAGTTAGTGCGATGATGAGAGGATAAGCTAACATGAGTGTGTCACATAAAATTATGTTGTAGACACCATGTGCTTAATTAAGAGTGCGAATAATTGTCTTGTCAACATGAAAATTTAGTTAATTATGCAAACTCCAATGTTGTAGACACCATGTGCTAAAATAGAGTTGCTAACTCCTATGTTGTCAACATGAAAACTCATATGAGTATGCATACTCATAGGTGTCTAACCTAATAAATAATAAAATAATGCATTTATCCTGAGTAAACATAAGTAAAGTGTAAATAATAATTATTTACACTAACACTATGAATGTGGTGTCCCTTTCTAAATTATCTTGGAATATTGAAATAATGATCTCAAATCTCAATCACAATAGAATTATTTATTAGTAACTTATACTTAGTCCTCAAATTTTTTATAATGAACTTATATGTGATTAATATTCTTTTTGAAATATGCCTACTTCCTTCTCAAATAAATTAACTTGTATTGAATATTGTCTTATGGTGCTTTGAATATGTTAGGAATTCTCGTCTACTCCTAATACATATTTGAAGGATGTATGGATTTGATGTAATTATCTAAATCTTTGTCCTTTATATTGATTCTTATACCATTGTGTGTATGCCAACTATATTGATCAATGTGAAGGTATTTTGTAGATCAATTTGGTAATATGTTAGAGATTCAACACTCTTTATGCAATAATTAATAATGTTCTTGATTTTTGTCGGTGCTATGCATAGTGTTGTTCTAGATATGGTTGATAGAATACCTCCTTTAGTTGGTGGTTGTTTGATCTCCAATAGTAAATATTCCTCTAAATATAATTGCTAGATATATTTGAATGTCTATAATCTAATCTTGTACAAGTTTTGTGCCTTATCTTCTTCTTTGTCCTTGTCAATAGTTGACTTTGATTGCTATTGATTTATTTTCTTTTAATTTTGTCATGATTTCTCCTCTTGTCTAAACATATCTTGGAATCTCTGACCTTTTTTGTACTTCTTACTTTTGTAAATATGCAATAGTTAAGTAAAATGGCTAATTGTTCAAATACATAGATCTAATGGATAAAAGGGGACTGATGCCTAATCTCATATCCTCTCCAAAATGAGATTGAGAAGCTTTATATCTAGTCAAGATGGAATGATGAGTCATGTCCCATATTGATAAGTAGGAGATATTTTCCACAGCAAGTCAAATTGTGATATTGCTATTAGGATTTAACTCATAAAGCATGGGTCAATGAGTTTGAGTCAAAAAAATTACATAGTTAAATTCTGATCGTGATATCACAATGTCCCATATTACTAATTGCATGGCTACTTGGATTTCTAACAAGTATTACCTAAGGGTAATCAAATTAATTAATATTATTTGGTTATTTTGTGTATCAATGTCTTGGTGTGCATTTGTAGTGGTAATCTTATTAGTTAGCAATTTGTATGATGCCCGTTGGTGGAATTATCATGTGGCAATGATTATTCAAAGGGATATCTGTTATATTATTATTAATTATGTGTCTCACTAGGAAATTGATAAGGAGATGTCCAATGTAGATGATTAGTTCAACATTGATTTATTGCATCCAGCTAGAAGCCACGTTAGCAATATAATGTTGAACCTTTATTTCAATGTTCATGTCCCATTGTCTCAGAATAATTTTTTTCTATCTTTTCTCTTTATGCAATGTTGCCTAGCCAATTCCTATTATGCTTGTTTTATGGTAATCTTATCCTTATTAGAATATTCATGTGTAGCTCTGTGAAGGCTTCCCCAAATTATATGAGAGAGCAAAAGAAAAGTTTGCCAAGGCTGAAAAAAGTGGTCACAAAGAGCCACTTTTTATTCGTCCTTCAACACAGTGGTATGCATGTGAAGAGAAGCTTGATATTAAACATTTTATATCTGGCAAAAACAAAACATTTCAATTCACAAATTCAGTAAGGGCTAGAGAGCTTGATGATGAATTAAGAATCTCCACAGATCATGTAGAGGACTTCACACAATCATCTGGAAGGATAGCTTTGCATATCAATGAGGAAGTGAAGAAGCCACATGTAGGAAGTGGCCATTCAGGAAATAGTGAGCATCCACTTGACTATACTGACCATCCAAGTCCTAAAAATATGGCACAAGTGACAGTGAACAAGTAGGCTGCATGCAAATTTACACAATGGAAGAGGGCTCCTTGAGTTTTGATAGCCATTGCAAGCATCCCGGGTCACTTCATGAAAATGTTTGAAAAATGTATAGATCATTACATGTACCAATTACTCAGCTCCTACCATCATTATTGGACCTTACAAATATCACTAAGCACCCTAAAATTTGAAACTCTCAAAGTTAATCAGATGAAAAGAAATTGCTGTGGCTTCTCATTCAAACTCCTTTCCTATTCATTTGCTAGATGAAAATTGGAGTCTAGATTAAGATAATAGAATTTCATTCTATTATTCATTATTATAATGATTATGTAAATTACCTCATTCTATGTACTATGATAATTATATTTTCTTATTAGGAGTTTATTCATGACAGTCAATTGCTTCAACTCAATGGGGCTAGCTATATACTACGTGAAACAGTAAGTTGTACTCCAATGTAGTCCAATTTGAAATTTAGTCACATATTCATTGTTCAAAATCTATGATCATTCTATGCAATATCATATTTTTTTAAAAATCAAGTGCATTTAATATTGACTCAGTCTTCATGCTTATTATCTAGAAATAATATTAGAAAGAAATTGTGTAAAATATGGCAGCATGGAGTTCTTGACATTTGCTATAGTGAATGTTTAGATGGGAGAAATTCATATGCAGTAGCTAAATGGTTATTATATCTTCCAGATTAACAAGACCTAAAAATTAGTAATGCATTTAAGCGCCATGCTTGAAAATAGTTGTTCATTTGTCTTACTGTATCAGTTGAATCTTTTGAACTAATATAAATTAGATTCTTAGTTTTTGGGGATTTAACAATTTATCAAATTTCAAAAACCATATATTCTAATTAGTATTCATTACATAAATATGTACACAATCTAAATCAGACAATAAATGGGTGCTACTCAAATTACTACTCAAATAAATGGTAGTGGTAAAATATTGAAAACTAAATATTCTAATGTAAAGGCATTCATTAAATTTTTGTTAGTATTTTGAGTGTATTCTTCATTTATTGTTAATGTTTTAGACATAAATAAATAATGCTATAGACTTAACATATTCTTAATGAAAAATCTTTTTTCCATGAAGATGGAACATGACCAAAGAGTTGGGATTAACATGTTAGTGTTCCATACTTGCTTAATTATATACTATTGTAGAGCAACCTTAAAAGCCCCATATGTTAGGATTAATCTTAGAGATAAATAACAATTACATGCAAATATAAACAATATCACAAAATAATAAATCACATAGAAGAGAACACAAGACACCAAGATTTAACATGGTTCACCCAAACCCAAGGCTACGTCCACCAAATAGCAAGTCTAATATTATTACGATCTAGTGATTATAACCTAATTACAATCCGTAATCCTTTATAGCTCAATATTGCCACAAGAAGCAATTTTTGCATCACCCATAATGAAATAATCCCTAACCCTAAGCCTTATATACAAGTATTTTTTTCACTTTAAGATTAAAATTAGTTACAACATGTTGGCCATAAAATGTTGATAAAATAGATCCGAACCCCATCGAGGAATTATGGAGTATGTGTAGTACTTCCCTAATCAGTCACCACAATTTAACAGTCTCCCTCTTGAGGACTAATCAGACTCCACACTAAATAGTAATGTCCCACTTGGAGACTGATTCTATAGCTATGTTGCTACTCCATGAGGCTCCCACTGGATCAAACCACCTTGGACTTTGATGTTCTTTTATTCTATTTAGTCTAGAAAACCAACTGAAGCTGAAGAGGAGTTCAACTTCTCCCTTGTCACTCCCTTTGTAAACATATTGATTGGATTATCGTGTGTATGTATCTTGTCCATCATTAACTATCCATCATAAAAAACTAATTGGATGAAGTGGTACCACAACTGTATGTGTTTCGTCTTTGAATATAGAGCTGAATTCTTTGCAAGATGAATGAAACTCTGACTATTTGTAAATAGATAATTATCCTTCTGAGGGTGTCCCAATTCTTCCAAGAAGAACTGAAGCCATATCATCTCCTTGGTTTCCTTAGTAGCAATGACATACTCTGCATGTGTAGTGGATAAAGTCTTTCACCTTTTGTATTCTAGAAACCCAACTCATTATTGCCCTACCAACAATAAATACATAACATGTAGTACTCTGCTTGGTATCATTATCCCCTACCAAATCTAAGTCAACATATCCCTATAAATTATTAGTAGAGCCCCAAAAATGTAGACATTTATAAGATGTATGCTATGGATGCTCTAGTCTCATTTTCAACCAAGCATTTTTATTTCTTAAAAGTATGAAATACATCAGATTTATGTCTACGAAAATAAACCCATATTTTTCTAGTTGCATCATCAATAAATGTAAAATAATAATGAGAGCCATCGAGGGAAGATACTTGAGTTGGTCCCCATACATATGTATGCACAAGCTCTAATTTTTCACTTCTATTTTCCTTCCCAGTCTTCATAAAAGTCACTCTTTTTTTTTTCTATACACATAACTTTCGTAGAAATTCATGCTAAAACATTTTAGACCTAGTAAAATTTCTTTGAGTGAAGTAATTTCATACCTTTCTCACTCATGTGCCCAAGTCTATTGTGTCATAATGCTATATCAAAATCTATAGTGCAACAAATTGTTCTCCCTACTCAATGACAACAATTGTTCCTGAACATCCATTTTTCTCTAAAATAATCAAAGTAGAAGGAACAGTATGACCTATACAAAGATATAACGTGCCTAATTTCACATCTTTTGCTACTACAAGAGAACCTTTTGAAACCTTCCACTTTTTATCATTAAAAGTAACTACACAACCTTCATCACCTAGTTGCCTTACTGAAATTAAATTCCTACTCAGCCTTGGAACATGTCTTACCTCATGTAGTATCCAATGATTCCCATTCTACAACTTAATCTTAACTTTTCCCTTTCCAAAAATTTGACAGGGTTCATAATACCCCAAATAAACAAGCCCAAAATCTCCTTGGACATAATTAATGAAATAACCTTTATGAGGTGTAGCATGAAATGAAGCACCAGAATATAAAACCCTTAAATCATCAACACTTTCTAAAGAAAGAAGAAAAACATCCTCTTCTAGTTTGTTACTTAACACATTTGCCTCGTTGTCTCCATCTTTCTTTTCTCTTTCATTTTTATTTTAAGTCCAACAATCTTTCTTCTTATGCCCCAGTTTCCCATAGTACTAGCAATCATTTGGTCCTCTCGATTGATACATTTTCCCCTTTTATTTTTCTCTTGATTTCCCACAATTTTGAGAATTGTTTCTTCTCTTAGTTGTTCTACCTCTACTTTGTGCATTCAAAGCATTTCTTGATGTAAATCCACCTGACGTCTTCCTATGAGTTTCCTCACTCAAAATAACACTGATCACATCATCATATTGTAGGGTATCATATCTAGAGATAGAATTACTCAAATCATTATCAAGCTATTCCAACTTTTAGGCAAAGAACACAAAATCAAGAGATTCCTAATTTCTTCATCTAAATTAATACCCATAGAAGATAATTGACTAGTAATAGTATTAAAATTATTTAAATGATCCACAATAGATCCACCTTCTAGAATTTTCATATTAAATAAATGTTTCATGAGAAATACCTTATTTGAAATGGAGGGCTTTTCATATAGTGTCACTAGGGTTTTCATCAACTCTTCCATCATCTTCACTTTTGTAATGTTAAATGTCACTGATGGTGCCAAGCATAATTGAATGCTTCCAAGTGCCTTTCTATCTTAAAGATCCCAATCCTCATTTGTCATAGTTCCCTTGTTCTTGGTTTTTCCCTCCAATGACTTCCTTAAATCCTTTTGATAAAGATAGTCTTCTATTTGCATCTTCTATAACTAAAAGTTCTTACCATTAAACTTGTCAACCCTCAACTTACCCTCATCTTCCATCACTCCCACTCAACCATGAGACTTTCTTGTAAAGGATAACTGGAAAACATCCTTGCTCTAATACTTCTTGTTAGGATTAACCTCAAACATAAATAAAAATTATAGGTAAATATAAATAATATCAGAAAATAATAGATCAGACAAAAGAGAACACAAGACACTAATATTTAATGTGGTTTACCCAAACCTTGGGCTACGTCTACTAAAAAATAAGTCAAATCTTATTGTGATCTAGTGATTACAACATGATTACAATTTGTAATCCTTTACAACTCAATACTACCACAAGAAGCAATTTTTTCATCACCCACAATGAAAAAATCCCTAAACCTAAACCATTTATACAATTTTTTTTTTATAACTTTAGGGTTAAAATTAGTTACAACATGTCAGTCATAAAATGCTAATAAAATAGCCCCGAACCCCCTTAAGGAATTATGGAGTATGTAAAATACTTTACTAATCCTTAAGTAAAATGAGGAAACCTCAAATTAATCTTAGTAACATGCATTACCCCACTTGGGGAAGCTCTGGTAATGGAGGAAATTCAAGTGGCTCCACTGCAGGCTCTGGAAGTTCACATCATAATCATATGCACTTCTTTGTGTCACACTCATGTCAATTTTTGGAGTAATAAATAGGTTGCTACTTTATCATTTCTCATTTCCAATTTTCTTTTAGCACACCTCAGTAATTGCTAAGTATGAATTTTTGATGTGGAATTGTCATGATCACACAAGGTATCCTCAATTTTTTTGCTAGGAGGAAGTTGGGTATGTTGTTCTCTTTAAATTTCATTTTTTTATGTCAAATAACACTATTTTTTGTCAAATGATCACATTTTGAGTTTGTATGGTGTAGAGGAGTGGAAAGTGTGGGGGAAAATGTGAAGGATGTTGAGGAGGGAGATCTGGTGTTACCCATGTTCATGTCACATTGCACTGAGTGTGTGGATTGCAAGTCAACCAAAAGAATATATGTTCTAGATAAGAGAGTAAAATTATAGAACCCATGGTAAATGACAATGGTAAAAGATTCAACATCAATGGGAAGCCTATATACTATTTTTTGGGTGTTTCCAGTGCCACCAAATACATTATTTTAGAATTTGATGTTGTTGTCAAGATAAATCCAATGGCTCCTCCTGATAAAGTTTGTCTTCTTAGCTGTGGGGTCACAATGGGTAAAGATACTACATTTTTTATTTAGTGGATAGCTTGTTTCAATTGGATTTTAAGACAATTGTAATTGTCAAATGCCATAGAATAAGTCCTTACTAGTAGTATTTGACTAAAGAATTGGAGCATTCCCATTGCTATGCAAGTATAGTGTGTTATGCAAATTGAAATTTTGCAATTATTTTGAAGAAATAATTACTTTTGTTGTTGTTTTTTTTTATTGTTAGGTGGGGTTTGGAAGGTGGGCAATGTAGAAAAAGGCTCCACTATGGCTATTTTTGGTCTAGGAATTGTTGGTATGGTTGTGATTCACTTACTTTTCTTACACTTGATCCCAACATCTTCATCCAATGAAAAATACATAGGATTCTATTTACAAATTTTGTAGCTATTTCATATGTTTTCTTTCTAACTTGTACAATTGCAAGTTGCGGAAGGTGTAAGAATTTGAGGTGCATCTAGAATCATCAGGGTTGATTTGAAGCCTAAAAAGTTTGAAATTGGTATAATGATGGATTTGAACATCTTCCATGTTAATTTTCATACTATAAATAGATCATTTTTATTACATCATGGGAGAACCAATCTATGGACTAACTTACAATCGAATACATGACAAATTATGTAGCTTAAGTGGGTAAAAGTACAAACATGTGTCACCTTTTTACAAAGAAAAATGTTAACATCAAAAAATGTGTTAAACTTCAACAATGTAAAAGTCGTATTTTTGTTTTGAAATTTAAGTTGGTGTAAATTGATGAAATATGTATAAAAGGATAAAGTTTATGTATGTTACTTTTATAAAATTTTAAAAAATAGAAATGATATACTTTTATAATGTTCAATGACCCTTTTTGAAAGTGTTAAAAATCAAGCAAATTAGGGGTTATAATTCCCACCACAAAAATAACTACAAATAAATGTTTCTTCTTCTAAATTTGAAGTATGTTATTGATGACATATGTATCTAGAACAATATTAAAAAAAAAAAAAAAAATTATATATTTTATCTATTGTAGCTATTTTAATTTGAGCTTTTCATAATTTAATAGTTTTTTGTTCCCACCATCTTTTCTCTAGTAAATCTATGTTAACCATTAAAAATGTTATATATTATCAAAGAGGACTCTCTCCTCTAGAACAATTCATCCTTTTTAATTTTTTTTAGTATAATCTACTAATTTTTATATTTTTCCAAATGTGCAGCATCTTCAATGTTGAAATACCTACTTGCATTATTTTACAATTATTGTAATCAATATTGTGTCACCTATATAAAAAATTATATTGGCATAATTCTAATTACAACTTCTATCTAGTGGTAAATTATTATTTTTGAAACCCTAATTCTAATGATGAAATTGGTTTCTAAAGTGTTAAGTTTTTCAGAATTGCAAAAAACATGAAAGAAAGTGCCATATCGATTGATACATAGACAATTTTAGTCGGATCCAATCTGACTAGACTAGATCCGGCTAGTCGATATGACCAAAAATTCATTAGCACAAGGTCACATGTGTGACCTCAATATTTTTATCTTCTTTCAACAATAAAATAGATTATTTATTTTAAAGGTAAAGTTTTATTTTTTTAATTGTTATATTTAATTCAATAAAATAAGTTTTATTTTTGAAAGTTAAAGTTTTATTTTTTAAATTTATTTATTTATTTATTGGTAAACAACCAAATCCTTTGATTATATTAATTTAATAAAAAAAATCAAAATATCTCCATTCAAGCGGGCACTAGTAGGAAAGAATGGAGAAGAAAATCTCCAGGCATGCCCAGGACTGTGGTCCTATATTATTACATTATTAAAAGGGGCATACCCAGTTACCAACTTTCAACATTATTTTTTAAAATACAAAATAAATGACCAAATATCCTCTCTGAATTTTGTAAGCTCCAATGATCTCTATAATGATTACTTATACTATTCATTATCTGAGATGAGTGTGAAAAATTGACAAGATCTTTATATACTTTGAAAAAACCTCTTGTTTTTTAATTTTTTATGATGGTTACTCCTTGCTAACCTATTGATCAGTGATGCAACTCAAAATGACCATTAGTACTATTAGTTAAAAACAACATTTTAGATATCCCTGACTTTCTAGTTGGAAATCACTATGTTTCTTTCATTTAACATTATGGATAAGATTACTAAAATCATTCGTAAATTTTGTGAATGATCTCACTTAAACTCTAACATATATTAAAAGTTTTGATGATATTATATTGTTTGTATCCTTATTATCTACATTATTCATAAGGGCTAATTTAACTAATAGGTCTTAAAGTTACATTATCCAGTTTTGTTTATTACTTCTATTTGCTTTTTGATAAATTTACTTATAGTTAAATATTAAGAAAATTTGACATCAACTCCTTTATTTGCTAACTAATCTGCTTCTATATTACCTTCCTAGAAAATATACCAAATCTGAATTTCTTCAAAATGGTCTAGAAGATATAGTACTTCTTCCAATTAAGATTTAGAACCCAATTTGGTGTCTCCCTTTTCCTGATGGCATTTAGGACAATATGTGAGTCTCCATCAATAATAAATTTTGATATACTTAGATCTAGGAAAATTTGGATACCTTCTTGAAGGGCTTCTAATTTAGTGATGTTGTTAGTAGTTGATCCTATAAATTTAGCCCTTTTAATGATCCAATTGCCAGAGTCATTATTAATGATGCATCCTATTGTAGCAGTACTAGGGTTGCCTCTTGAGGCTCCATCAAAATTTAATTTGGTCCATCCTGTCAGGGGTGGGATCCACCTACATTTGTTCCTTGCCTCTTTATTCTTATTTTTATACATAAGTGGAGGGTTAATTAGGTTTTTCTATCTTTTTTTCATAAAACAATCCCATTATGAAAATGATCCTTCCCCTTTCAAAATTTTCCTAAGGTGAGAGTTTAATGTTTCAACTATACAAGCTTTAATTTTATTAGTAATCTCACAAACCATTATATCTTGATCATGAAATATTCTCCTAGTCATTTCTTTCATACTTCCCAAACAAGGATAGAAGGACAAATATTCCAGAGGTTACCATAGATACAACTACTACTATTTGTGGGCCAACCTTTAAGTAGATTTTTTAGAGTTTCAAGCAAGGGCGTGGTCCAACCTAGCATATGTCTAAGCCATTCCCAACTTTTTTTTGTATATAGGAACTTATATAATACATGATATGTGTCTTCGTTGTCTTTATTACATAGCACAAATCTAGAAGGCCCCTCAACACCCATCTTTCTAGTCTATTAGAATTAGAATCCTATTTTGAGAGGTAGTCCATAGAAAGAAGCCCGCCTTTGGTAGATAGGAAGAGTCCCAACAAAGTCTAAGGGGAATGAAAAATTCTTCCCATATTTGAGACTGGGTGATTGCTTTATATCCATTTTTTATGATATATCTTCCATCTTTTGATCCTGCCCATATAAGTTTGTCATTTTTCACTAATTTTTTTATTTTCCCACTCTTGTTAATGATATTTTCATATATTTTTTGAATTGTTGCTTCTAAGTCAATATTATTTATAGTTTTCCATTCCTAGCTTATACTGCCATTAATATCTTTTTTGGTTTTATAATCGCTGACCTTGCATCCTCAGAGTTTGACTAAATGGTCTTTAAAACCAACTTGGATACTCATTTTACCTACTGGGGGATGCACATCCCAAGAGTCCTCCCAAAAGGGAGCTTTCTTACTATTACCAACATCCCATGTGAGATATTTGCTAATTAGGGGTCTACTTTTAACTATAAGATTCTAGTGCTTGGATCCTTTAGGAAGGATCCTCATTCTAAACAAGGAGTAAGGATCAAATCCATTTAGGTATTTGTTAAACAATTTTTTTTCCCCATTTTTGGTTTCTTTCTATGAATAATCTCCATGTCAGTTTGGCCTCTAATGTTTCATTTTGCCAGCTTAAATTTTTGATACCTAGACCTACTAGTTCCTTAGGTTTACATAATTTTTCCCATTTTATAAAAGCCTATTTTTATGCTCTTCCATGTCATTCCAGAAGAAAATTTTAAGTTTTTCCTCAATCTTCTTATTCAGACTTTTAGAAAGAGGTAAGCATGAACTTGAGGGTCTGTTTGAAGAGTCGATAAGACTGCTTTGATCTTTATAGCTTTACCAGTGTTTGTTAGGCATTTATCTTTCCAACCTCTTATCTTCTTATCCATTTTTTCAAAAATATTATGCCAACCCTCATTAGTTTAACTACCTTTCTCTAGTTCTATTCCCAGGTATTCACATGGAAATGTTCCTCTTTTATAACCCAAAATATTACAAATCTAGTTTTTTCTTTCAGGTTTAGTATTAATGAAAAAAAATTCTAATTTTTCAGCATTCACTCTTTTCCTTAAAGCTTCTCTATACTGTTGAATGATTGATTTGAAGTTTAGGGCCTCTTTTATTGTACTTTCTCATAATAGAATGGTGTCATCTGCATATTGTGGATGTGTTATATTAGGAACATTTTCAGTTACTAAAATTCCACTAATTTTATTGTCTGAGGAGGCTTTGGAGATTGCTCTACCAAAGGCTTATGCCATGATGATGTATAGGAATGGAGATAGGGGGTCTTCTTGTCTTATTCCTCTTGATGTATCAAAGAATCCTTTAGGAGTTCCATTGATAAGAATTAGAATTTTACTTGTTGAAATGTATTGGTATATAAAATTAATCCATTGGTTAGAGAATCTGAAGGCTTCTAGTGTTTTGCATAAGAACCTTTACTTAACCATATCATATGCTTTATGAATATCCAATTTCATGAACATGCTTGCCATTTTATTCTTATTGGTTGTCTGTAATTATTGTATAATGAATATCCCATCTAGAATTGATCTTCCTAGTACAAAACTCATTTGTTCTTCTAATATAATCTTACGTAAAATTAGTTTCATTCGATTTGCTAAAATTTTGGATATGATTTTATAAATGGTGTTGTAGAGTGCTATAGGTCTAAAATCCCCCAGGGTTTCAAGATCATCTCTTTTGGGTATTAAGGTGAGAAAGGTATTATTAATTTCTGAAAGTAATGACCCACCATTTCTTGAAGCTTCAATGGCTTTCCAGAGATCAATTCTGATAATATCCTAACATTTTTTATAGAAGAAAGCCTAAAATCTGCTTGGACCTAGTGAACTATCAGGATTCATGTTGAATATAACAGTTCTGACTTCTTCCAAGGATATGGGTGCATTTAATGCTTTATTTTCTTCTATAGAAACCACTTTTGGTATGTTTCCAAGCATTTTAACTCAACCTATCATGTTTGAACTATCAAAATTATTTAATACCTTATTGAAATGCTCTACAAATATCTTTGCTCTATTCTCTAAATTTTTAGTAATCAAACTTGATGCATCTTTAATTTTTATAATTTTTCTTTTCCTTCTATTGTATATAGTGTTGTTATGAAAATATTTTGTATTACAGTCCCCTTCTTCTAACCATCTTTCTCTTGATTTTTTCCTTCAAAAGACTTCTCCCTTTGTAAGAATGTTTCCCTGTTTTGCTAGTATATCTTTTTTTGAGAAAAAGATCTTGTTATTCGTACCTTTTTAAATTACTTATCTATTTAATTTTTTAAGGCTTTCCTCGATGTCTATTTTTTCTTTAAATATATTGTTGAATTGTTCTTTAGTCCACTTAGGTATATTCTCTTTAATAATTTTCATCTTAGATGTACAAATATGTACATTTTAGAGCCTTTAAAATTTCCTTGATTCTACCATTTTCTTATGAGTTCCATGAAATTTTTATCTAAAAACCACATTTTTTGCATTTAAGAGGATTTCTAACAAGTTTAATAGGCTCTCTAAATTCAATTCCGATAGGATAGTGATTAGATCCTGGTATAGGTAGTATTGATGCTTGCAAGTCTAACTCTAATTCACTTAATTCACCTTTGAACAAGAATCTGTTCAGTTTCTTAGCTATAAATGCAAATTCTTTACTTCTATTATTCCATGTGTATTTATCATTGTTAATAGGAATATCAATAAGATTATTAATGTCAATCTAGTTTTAAAATTCCATTGATGCTTGAAAACTTTTTTGGATGCCTCTAAATTTTTCATCTAAATTTATGATCGTAGTAAAATCTCCACCTATAAGAATGCACTCATTCCTATGGTTTTTTATAAATGTACTTATTTCTTCCCATAGAAATTTTTTATTATCTATGTTCTAAGTTGGTCCATATATGTTTATTAAATATAACTATAAGTTTATTTTTATGCTTTTAATTCTGCTATGCATCCAAGAATTATTCAAGTGTATTACATTTACACTTACTTTCTAGGATTCTAAATCATTCCTAATCCCCCTGAGCCTCCTTTGGATTCAAGTAAGTTGACATTCCAATTACCTAATATCTTTTCTAGCTTAATTCCTTCTTCCTTATTCAATTTTGTTTCTTGTATCATTATTATTTCAGAATCAAATTGTTTTAAATTATGTTTTAGTAATCATTTCTTGCTAGGTGCATTTAATCCCCTCCCATTCTAGGTAGTGATCTTCATGCTGCCTTGGGAAGGATCTTCCCCTTCCCTGTATTAAGTAACTATTTTATCTTTTATTGTTCTCTTGCCTGACCATCTGCTTCTCTAGGTTCTTTCAACAACTTTCTTTCTCTTTTAGCTTTCACTTTTCCATATTTAGGGGAATTTATTCCTTCTTAATTCATAAAAATACCCAATTTCTCTATGCTCTCTTGTGCATTTAAAACACTTTTAGATTGCTTTCCCTCTTTCTCACATTTTTCTTCATTTTCTAATTCTTTCATTATTTGTTCTGCCATTCTTATTTTATTCCCTGTATGAGTATCATTTGCTAAAGGTGTACTACACCATGTTCTATCTAACTCCATACCCTCTCCTTGATCTATTATTATTCCATTTTTGGTTGTTTGTAAGACTTTATTTCTCTTATCTTTATCCTCAATGATTGGCATGTCTCTTCTCAAATCTTCAAATGTGTAATTATCTCCACCTATTTTTAGTACTCATTGTATTAACTCCTCTTTATCTAAGTCACTACTATTATCAATATTGTTAAAGTTAAAAACTTAGATCAATTCATCTATTAATAGTTCTAGGTTCTCTTTCTCTGTCTCATCTGAAATTATCATTTCCATATCTTCATTCTTTGGTGCATCATTATTCAAGAAGTCATGAAAATCTTGTTTAATAATTCCTTTTGTCTTACTTTGATCCCTTCCCTTTGTATTGGGCTCACTCATTTTATAGAAAGGAGATTCTTGAGTTGTGGTTGTTGTCTACCAAAATTTGGTGCACCATTTTATTGCTTCTTTTTTAGTTGATGTGTTCTCTTTCACCAGTTCTTTTGTCTTTTTTTGTGGTGTTTCTATTATTCCTTTTAAGCATTTAGCATTTCTTTGTTTTGGAGACTCCTTAGAAAAAAGAAAGTTTTTTCTTCCTCTTCAAGATTATAATTGTTATTCTCCAATATCTCTTCCTCCTAGAATCTCAATTCCTTTCCTAACATTTTCCATTTCCCATTTATATCCTTGCTACTCTTAGTTTTCAGTGTTTTCCTCTTTTTTTTGCTTAATCTTTTGCTATTGTTGACTATCCTTAGCTTCTTTAATTTAGAAATCTTAACTTCTATTATTTATTCTTTTCTCCTGTTGATTTCTTTATCATTTTGATCTGCATACATAAGCTCTAGTGTCATCTGTGGGGTAGAGCCCTTATCCTCTTCTATATTTAACAATTGAATAGTTTCTTTATTGATATTTGGAATTAAGATATTTTCCTTCTCTATGTTTTGAGCCTCTTTTTCTTTTGATTCTTGTAGTATTTTCATTTCTTTCTTCTGATAGTTTTTGGGAGTCAGTTTTAAACTATTACCCATTTCTATAGTAGCAATGTAGTTGTTATTTTACCAAATCTTCTTTCCCCATCCTTGAATTCCATTTCTACTTTCCTTGATGTAACCTTACTAGGTTCCAGACAATATATCTCATTTTTTATCTTCCCCTATTTTTCTTTTTTGTTTCTAATATTAATCATGGGGAAGATATCCTTAAGATTTGATGTTGGTTGAAAATTTTTAACTGTTATCTTTCTCTCATTGTTTACTCTGATTATTTTGATAGTTTCCCTTCAAATCTAAGATATTTCAGTTTATATATAGAGTTTTTTTAGATTAACTTAATTGTATTGTGTTTCAAATTTTTATTCTTATCATTAATAAAAAATTCAACACTATTGCAATATTTATAAGAAGTATCTATTCCTATCAAATTAATAATAGAACATCCAATTTTCCTAAGAATATCTAAATGCATCACTTCAAGAGTTATTGATTGAATTGTCATACATGTTGGCATGGAAAGGTTTAACTGTTCTTCCTTACAATCTGGCATCCATTCAATGAATTTGATAGCATAATCTTTATAATAGAAATAAAAAATAAAGAAGAAAACTTTTAAATCACATACTCATTACTATAGTGAATATATATATATATATATATATATATATCAGAGTGGTGAGATATAGTTGATTTTCACATAATTCATTTATCTAGCCAATGAGATTGGTCATTTGTCTTGGCCCATTCCAAGATGTAAATACATCAACCTTTTGACATTCCTGTCATCGTTCTTCGCTGACCTGATTGCTTATAATCATAATTTGTTCTTCAGATTTATCATTAGTGATTTGTGACATCATAAGGGTTTGAGTGGGGGAATGACATGGGTAAATGGAGGGCCCATTCCCGCCATGTGGTGGGATATATGTAGATTTAATATGTGCTTGGGGTTTAGTATTCTTTGTCATTCTAAGATTGGTTTCAAATCTACATATATCCCACCACATGTAGATATATGCAGATTTAATATGTGCTTGGGGTTTAGTATTCTTCTTTAATCATACCAAATTGCAACATAAAATAGTTTATATCTCTTTTAATTGTCAAATCTCTTTTACTACTAGATAAAATTCAATGCATTGATTTTTAATTCTCTAGATCAATAATAATGAGATTCCCCTAGTTTTCCAATTGCATAAATGCTCTGATCAAATCTCCCTGACAACAATCTCAAGGCATTAGCTTTACCATTTTCTTCTCCAAATTTTGGTCATGAAAATATTCATCGCTTTAAACCCTAGATCCCTGCGTTCTACCTTGCGTAACTCTCAATAAATCTTAAGCTGCTCAATCTCCTCCTTTGGTAAACATTGCTTGAAGGCACCCTCTACTTACTATCTCTCTTCTTTGTCACATTAAATAGCTGATATATAAAATAATGATGATAGCACTGATGATGATTGGGAACTCCCTAGTGACATAAAAAACAATCTAATTTAGAGGTAGATTGAAATCTAACATTTTTTTAACTCCAAGTTTGTCGTTATTTAAGTCCAGGTATGAACAACACTCACTGATATTTTGTTGTAAATTCAGAGGAAGCTAAATTAAATTGTTATATTTAATTAAATAAAATAGGTTTTTTATTTTAAAGGTAAAGTTTTATTTTTTAAATTGTTATATTTAATTTGTTGTAAATTTAGAGGAAGCTAAATTAAATTGTTATATTTAATTAAATAAAATAAGTTTTTTTATTTTAAAGGTAAAGTTTTATTTTTTAAATTATTATATTTAATTCATATTTTTATTTGTAGTATTAAAAAGGTTGAGTTTACATGAAATTTTATTGAAGAAATATTTAGAAATTAGAATTTTAAAGTTATTTTTGTATTGAAATCGATTAAATAAATTTATTATTTATTTTAAATTTATTAAATAATTTGATTTAAATCAATTATTACAATGAATTTAGGTGTTGTAAAACATTATGAAAACTATTAAAATTATTAAATAGTTAAGTTATTTAATTTATTTAATATATTTAATAATTTGTTTAATCTAAATTTAGTAATGCTTTGATGCAACTTCTTGTCTTTAGATTTTGTAGTCTTATAGATAGTCAAATATAATAAGCTTCTAAAGATGAAAGTTTTTTCTAAATTGTCCATGATCTACTATTATTTATGTAGTTGAATTTGGAAGTCTTTTGTATGTAGGTGATTTCAAGCTCTCTATTTAGGTTTTTGTGCAATGGAGAATAAAGCGAAAAGAGCAAAAAGATATGATCAAGTCAGAGATGACCAAAAGAAAGGATGGACAAAACGTAATATAGAGCCAGCAATTGAATATCCATTGGTTGAAGTTGAAGAAGATCATGTTGAAGTTCTAGAAAGTAGTAGGACATTTGGAAAATATGGTTTATGGTTGGAAAATTTGTTGGAGATGGAAAAAGACTCTTTTTAGAGAAATTGAATCATCTGGACATAGGATGAATGAAAGTACAATTAAGCTACACTTGAAAAATATTTGGGAGGAATTTTTTAAAAATAAATCTCTGATTGGTAAAGAAAAAATATTTGTCAGACTATTTATGAAAAGAGAAATCGATCCTATTCTAGAGTTGTTAGGTGTGAACAATAAGAAAAGCTCAGAAGATAATGTCAAGGAAACAATAGTTCAGAATTTGATAGATGTATTAAATGATATTGATAACAAAAGTTGAGTAGTTGATTTAAGTGTTTCATGGAGAGCATTGATGACTATGATTATGAGAAAGGACTTGTTATAAAAAAACCAAGTTTGAGCAATTTTTGAAATGCTCAATCTATCTAGAAGAACTATTCAAAGATACATAGAAAGTAGAAATTTTCTTGATGAGAACATTGAAAAGAACTGGGTTAATATTTGTCAACTTCCTAAAAAGGACATAATTTTTGAAGATGTTAGAAGACAAATATTGGACCAACCAGTCATGTGTTTCTTCTAATAGAAGAGACACTATACAAACCAAAGATGAAGAGATAGGTATGAAAATAGCACATCGAAAAAACTTTGTAGACACAATACAAAGTGAATTATTTGAAGCTTTCAAAAGAATTTGCAAATGTGAAAATTCATCAAAGAATATTTGAGACGTTGTGCCCATGTTTTATACTTATAAATAAGGTATGTGAAACTTGTTGTTGTCGAAATCATGTTGAGTTTCATCTTTGTTTGCAATCCTTTAGAAAATCTATGGCAACACTTAAGTTAGATTTGATAATTCCTAGAAGCACAAGACAATTTGTCAAGTCATTGTTATGTGTTCATGCTGAAGAGTCAGATGAATTCAATGTACAATGCATAAAAGATGCATGTAAAAATTGTGGAGAGTTGCAAAAATTTCCATATGAAATAGACAATATGGATGTTTCAAGACTAGTTGTGTGGAATAGATTTGAGTGTGAGATATATCAAACAAAGAATGGAGAAGAATTTTTAAAAATAGCTTTGAAGGAGAGCAATTTTCCATATGGTGAGTTTATGGATACATTTAGAACAATGATTTATCCACACATCCATCAAACACATCCATCATTGTCATGCTATAAGATGGCAAGAAAAATAGATTCAAGATTCAAAAAATTATTTTCCACTAGGATATATTTTGTCAATTGTAGACTTCTTTGAGAACTATACTTTTTCCCCTCAATCTTAAATTCAAGCTAAATATTACCACTCAGATCAAATTGCAATTTTTGTACAAGTTACATATAGACATGCTCAATTTGAGGTGGATGGGGTAGAAAGTATCAATCTAGATGAATGCATTATCATCAAGGAGGTCTATTTTTATCTTAGTGATGACAGGGTTCATGATAGGAGCTATGTAGCTCATTTTTTTCAAATGTTCTTTGATGATCTCACAAATCATGGGATAAATACTTCAAAACATTGGATTTGGTCTGATGGTTATGTTGGTAGATGTATTTGAAAGTTAAAATTTAAAATTTCATGCACATATTTAAATTAACTAAACAATTAATTATATATAAATTTGATTACTTATTAATTTATTTTAATTTTTTCGTAGGGAAATTTAAACCTGTAAAAGCATTGAATTGGCTTGCAACACAACATGTGAGATGGAATGTTAAGTTTCTTTGGAACTTCTTCAAAAGTGGTCATGGAAAATGAGAACATGATGGAGTAGGACCATGTGTAAAGTGTGTGCTTTGGCAACATGAACTTTTAGGTATAATATTGTTTTGTACTAATAAAATTTGATGTATATGACCATCTGATAGATAATTCTTTAATATTTTGTTAAAATTGATGCAATTTTCTTTCTTATATAGGTGCAAAGATAGACAAAGCAAATCAAGTTTTTGAATGTTGCAAATATTATTTTTCTCCTTGTGATACAACATATAATAAACACTTTTTTTGAGTGAAAGGTAAGCTTTCCATTTTTCTTTGACATGATTACTTTAATATTTTGATTATTGACATAAATACTTGCCAATTTAATGTGTTACCGATATTAATCAATCAAATCCTTACAATTATCAACCCATTGTTGGAATTAGAAGATTACATCAACTGATGTCTACTAGATAACATAAGCCTCCAGTAATTCAAGTATGAGAAAAATCATGTTTTTGTGATGTCTCTATTCAAAACAATACAATGGGTCAATGTGAGAATATTGTAAATGGTTATGTATGTGGATAGACATGGACAAACACAATTAGAAGTATCCCTTATGAAGAACATGAAAATGACATAGACATTCATTATCCTATGTATGTAGCTGATTACAAACATGTTTATGATTTAGTTGTTCTAGGTGAGTTTCTACAAACATGTTTCATTTTTTATATTTATTTGTCTTCATATTTATTTATTTACAGTTTTCATTGTTTTGGTACATTTGCAGGTGACATGTTTGTTGTGTATGTAAATCCTCAAAATATGGAAAGTGTAGATGATTATTTACTTAGATGCACATGAAAGTGAAAATTAAGTTGACTGAATCAAGTATAGATGATGATAACCAGTCATATCCAACTGGTTCAATTGTTATAGAAGGTATAGATTATCTCCTTATGAGATGTATACAACTAATTAGAGAGTGAGAGATTAATTATAAACAATTAATATTTCTTTTCTATATTATTAAGAATATTCAATGAAGTACAAATCTTATTTTGTAGGCACCTATTATCAGAAAACAAAAACTGACCACAATAGTTTTCAATTTATTGAATACATGCTTGGCCAAAAAGTTTTGCATTACAGCCACTTGGTTTTAGCCATTAAGATTTAGTTTGACATTATGCCCAAAAAAGGACATAGCAAACCAAAGTGGAGGTTAGTTATTAAGGAGCATGAAAAGTTGTTGGAGATTATTAAAGATAGAGAGGATCCCAACCAAATGTATCAACAACTTTCTGATGATAGATAGGTTTGATGATTCATAAAATATTTCAAATTTATATATACATTATTTTTTTTTTGTTTACACTAGCTTTTTTGTTTTTTCAATATTTATACACCTTTACAACACACTAGGAAAATGATGTAAGGCACATTTTCATTAATTTATAAAACATGTAAATTTATTACACATTAACATTTATCTAAAGAATAATGTAATTATTTCTATTTACATTTATATTTTCTATAGACTTTTACAACATGCCTAGGAAATTATGTAAGACATATTTTCATTAATTTATAGAATGCAAAAATTACTTATATGTTAACAATTATCTAAATAATAATGTATATAGATTTGAAAAACATGTTTCCACTTTTACATAAAAGATATTCTATAAATGTAAATATCAAATATATTAACTACATATTAACATGGTCACATAACTCATGAAAAAATCATATATGTCAACTATAAATACAAATAGTCACATAGCTCATGAAAAATCAACTATGTCAACTATAAATGTAAATGGTCAAATAACTCATCAAAATATCTTATATGTCTACTATAAATGAAAATGGTTAGATAAATCATGCTAATATGAAATATCTCAACTATGAGCATGTCATAAATGTAAAATGTCCCATAGCTATAAATCTCAATGATAACATTATAAATCAATATCAAACATCATGTATATGACATATATGAATATCAAACATGACCATGTCGTGCTCCATGATGTGATTGATTGAGACAAGATCTCGAACCCTGTGTCCAATATAAGAACAAATTTATCATGAGCATGTGTATAAATTCAATAAATAATAACATAAGTACAATTCAATTTACCTATAACTCAAGATGACAAGGGTCGATAGTTGTCTCTCTATCTCCACCCTCACAAGCTATAGATATAGTTTATATGCAATAGAAGAAAGAAATATGTCACAAAATTTATACTCTACTAAAATTTTAAATATACGATCTTTAGGTCCAATTAAATAGACAGGTTTGTAAAGTTTTCCTATGTCTCCTGTTGCATAGGATGTGTAGGTGTTTGTGAGTCCCCATATGCCATTGTCATAAAAAATATATGCCTACCTATATCACTCAAGTTTGTATCACTAAAGGTCATATCTTTGATGTCAAGTGTAGGATCTGTGAGCATATCTGTGAACAATGAACATCGTGGTGGGTAAGAACCTACCTTAGTAGGGGGGCTGCATCCTCCTTAATTATGGGTTTTGGTGGAGCTATATCTATAATATGTCATGTCTTCCTACCTTGACCAACTTGTGCATCTAATGTACCTCTAATGATACCACTCACATATGATGGCACCACACTAAGTGGATGTCTAGTCAACAACTAAATAGCTTGATAGGCTGAAAGTTGATCAATGGACAAACATGTACTGATGGCCCTTAAGTGGTCTACTGAAGACTCCATGGAGACATATACTAGAGATGGGATGCCAACCTCATGATACATAAACTAGTACATTTAACTCTAAATTTTGACCTTAAATTTTGACTAGAAAATATAAATTGCTTGGTTGGTTGTTATTATAAAGGAAACTTTTTTTTTATAAAAATACATGCCTGTGTTGGTCTTAGTTGTGATCAATGCTTTATATTTTCTATTGGTCTCAATTACGACCAATAGGGGAGCATAAAGATTTAAAAAAAAAAGTGGCAAACACACCCATATTGAATTTGTTCTTTGTCTCCAGTCGAACTCAAAATCATTGTTGCAAATAGTCGCATGCTGGGATGAATCTATGATTGTGCATGTGGAGGATGTTTTCAAACATCAATTAATGAATTCACTATTCATGTCCATTTGATGAGAGTATTATATGAATGATTCAAAGTATAAAGGGCACTAGTTTGTTTAGCACCTAAGAATCTCGTGGTATTCCACTTGAGCATTTGATTTGAGCATTTGAGCATTTCTACTGCATCATTCACAGATTTCCTCAAACATTTCATTGCATCTACTACATCCTTCAAGCATTTCATTGGAGCATTTGGAAACCCTCGCTTGGCTTCGCATTGCAACCAGTTGTAGATAGGTATTCAATCATTGGGGTTTTCTTCCCATAGTAATTGCTCTTCAAGAGTTTTCTTCCTATTTGAGGGTTTCTCTAGAATCAAACTTGTTTTTTCATTTTGTGTGTTCTGTGTTGGCTATTATAGAGATTTTTCTATCCTTGCATGTTCTTTACCTTTTGTTATTACTACTTTAGAAAGGAGATTATTATGTTCCATATAGTTTTCTCATATTAGATTTGCAGTGACAAGTTTTATGGAAGTTCTCAAAATTTTGAGATATAGTTTTTTGAGTCATATAAATGCAATCTTCTCAATGATTTCTGATTTCTATGATGCTTAATGTATTTGCAATATATATATATAAAGAGTGTTTTATTGAACTGACATTGAGTCTTCTGTAATTAAATGATCATTGTATGTTGCAGATCTTTGTATGGGGTAGAATTTCTTTTTCTATTTGATTTGATGAACTAATAAAGGAATCATCTTTTAGCATGGTTGGGTTTTCGAACTATCCTCCAGCCTATATATAAGTATTTAATGCAATCTCAAATGCATCTAACAGTGAAAGACATTTTCATTTCTTGTTATCTGATAGTTCATCACATGCTGGCAAACATGATTTAAATACTGTTCCATTTTATTAGTTGTCTGTCTTGTGATCATCAAGTAGAATAGATAGATTTAATCTCTAGACAGTGACACAAGCACATACTTGAAAAGCATATTTTAGTATAGAAAAAATCAAAACATGAAAAATTGTTTAGACTTTAGAAAACAAACACAAGATTTTTTAGTTGCATGCTACAACTTTTATGCATGTTTTGAACAGAGCCTTCAAAATTGTTTCCCTATAAACATGATTGATCTGAAATTCATTTAATCATTAAGGATAGTGTCATCTGAGAATTAATCTATAAAAATTGCCCACCTTCAAAATTCTATATCACATCCCACCTTAACAGTAATATAAAATCAAAATGAGAAACTATCAACAACTATCTACAAGATTGTACTAATGGAAAATTAACTTTAATTCAACAAAATATTCAAAAAATAGTGTCTCTAGGAATAATTTTAGAAGATTGCAAGAGAGAGTGATGTAGGCCTTCATGGTATGGAGACAGTGCAACAATAGACAACACACAAATTTTCTCTTAAGAAATTTACAATACTTGCAATCAACTCTATTAGATATAATTAATTTATCACCAACTAGACATAATTTCCTATTAAATCAATATTTCCCAAGATAACTAGTGCATGCCTCTGGTATCCCTTCTCATAGATCTCAAGCTCCATCAATTCAAGGTGCATTAAATCATTTTTTGATAATGCAAGAATGTTTATTTATGCATTTTGAGTTTTTTTCAATTTTAACCCTTGATTGCATAGCATGGCATTTGACATACATTATAGATTGAAAAAATCCATGCATTTAAACTTAGTTATTTACCTTGTTTATGCTTTAAGGGATGCCCATGCCCTTTTCCAAAATTCCCATTTTGGCATAGGCAAGTAGAATGCTAGCAAGGGTTGAAAATTCATTACACTTACCAGCTGAATTTTCTCAAATATAAAAGTATGTATGCATATGTCCATGCATCTATCTATATTTTCAACAAATCCATGTTGTTCATATTCTTCAATCATGGCTTACCATGAGACCACAACTTTTTTAGGCTTTCTGTAAAATAATTCACATACCTTGTCTATGCTCCACATTTTGCATGCTTGTCTACCAGGGCAATTGTAACTAAAACACATATACCCTCAAAAAATATACTTTGTGCATTTACTGCAATCTTTGCAAGCCATGACCAGAATTCTTTTAGGCATTCTGTCAAGAAATTCTTATGCCTTGTCTATGCTCTAATTTTGTAAGTGTGCCTACCAGGGAAATTACAATTACAACATCTAACATAATTCCTTTATACTTTAATGAATACACGTATCCTATTTTTTCCAAAATTCCCATTTTGGCACAGACAAGTAGAATGCTAGCAAGGGTTGAAAATTCATTACACCTACCAGCTGAATTTTTTCAAATATAAAAGTATGTATGCATATGTCCATGCATCTATTTGTATTTTGAACAAATCCACATTGTTCATATTCTTCAATCATGGCTTACCATGAGACCACAATTTTTGTAGGCTTTTTGTAAAACAATTCACATACCTTGTCTATGCTCCACATTTTGCATGCCTATCTACTAGGGCAATTGTAACTAAAACACATATACTCTCAACAAATCTATTTTGTGCATTTACTGCAATCTTTGCAAGCCATGACCAGAATTCTTTCAAGCATTCTGTCAAGCAGTTCTTATGCCTTGTCTATGCTCCAATTTTGTAAGTGTGCATACGAGGGAAATTACAATTACAACATTTGACATAATTCCTTTATGCTTTAATGAGTGCATGTATCTTATTTTTTCCAAAATTCCCATTTTGGCACATACAAGTAGAATGCTAGCAAGGGTTGAAAATTCATTACACCTACTAGCTGAATTTTCTCAAATATAAAATTATGTATGCATATGTCCATGCATCTATCTGTATTTTCAACAAATCCATGTTGTTCATATTCTTCAATCATGGCTTACCATGAGACCACAATTTTTTTAGCTTTTTGTAAAATATTTCACATACCTTGTCTATGCTCCACATTTTGCATGCCTATCTACCAAGGCAATTGTAACTAAAACACATATACCCTCAACGAATCTATTCTGTGCATTTACTGCAATCTTTGTAAGCCATGACTAGAATTCTTTCAGGCATTCTATCAAGTAGTTCTTACGCCTTGTCTATGGTCCAATTTTGTAAGTGTGCCTACTAGGGAAATTACAATTACAACATCTAACATAATTCCTTTATGCTTTAATGAATGCATGTATCCTATTCTAAAGCTCTCATTTTGGCATAAGCAAATAGTATGCTGGCAAAAATTGTAGAATATACACAACATAGATTGTGTATTAGTACACAAGTATTAAAAAATTGTTAAGAACAATTTTTTTATAAAAAGGATTTTGATTCCTGGTCTTAGAGTTCCTTTGTACCCATTTCCAATTGATACATAACCTTCAACTGTGAGTTTTCCTTGCTCTATTAAATAACATAAGGACGTGGGTTTGAAGGAAAATGCAACTGAGATGAACAAGAAACTAAAGCCCAATCCTCTGACTAATTTACCAATTTTTATTCTTGTCTGTTCATAAGAAGGGGCAAGAAATTACATATTTCATAGAACTTTCTAAATGAGTTGGATGAATTACCAACTTCTTTCCCTAAACCTTTTGACTAGTTTGCCATTGAAATTTCATCAAAGATCATCCTTAAAGAAAACATCTTTATTGAAAGTGTCAATAGAATTAAATAAGAAAATTCAAAGATAATCTATTTATTAATCCTAACTCTTTTTTTCCATCTCTCTTTTAAGAAGCTTTATAAACTATCCCATTTTTTAGCACTTCAATTTTACTTCTAAAACACACAAGACTAAATTATCACATAGCACTCATCCTCATTGTCTCTCTAGTTGATGGATGTACAGTTCCAATATATTCCATGCCACAATACCTCACCATAAACTTCAAGCAATCAAGGTGTTTTGGATTACCACAAACCATAAACATATTGTGCACAAACCATCACTATGGAGAAACCATCATCACTTTGGGCTTTTCTCCTTGTACCTACATCAAACTGATTATAGAAATCCTTTTTAGATACATAGTTCATCAATATGCCAAACAATTATTTTTGGGGTGTTGGGCACAACCTTATAATAGCTCAAATACAATACATCTCTCTAAATCAATTGTCATCACTTTGTTAAGGTATTTCACAATACCACTTTTCACATTGACACAACCTTTACAATTAGATAGACACATTCTCTTGTTTCCAACCTATACCCTTTGCATCCCAAATCAGAACACACTTTTTCAAATAGACCTTTGCACACTGGCAACAATCTCTAGCACATCATATTATTTTCTAATCAATGCTAACTACTATACAACTAATTTAATATGCATTTAGTTTATTGGAAAACACTATATACCTCATCTAGAACCTAAATTAAAAATATGATTATTAACAACTAATACTTAGCCCATAAACTACAAGATTTTTAGAAATATATATTAAGATCTCCTTTCTTATTTAACAACTATTACAACTCTTATTTATCATTGATTGTGAACATAATTTTCATATATTAGAAAAACTCTTCTTCTTTCACAAGATTTATGCATGCACTCTCTCACTAATAAAAAAGCTATATTATCAGTTGAACTAGAATCTACAATAACTTTGCAAACCTTACCTCTTACCTTGCAGATAGTTATGAATAATGTTGTTATTTGGGGAGGGGCCAAATGACCTTCCACATTCATGTGGTTGGGCTTGTTTAGTAGAGAATATTAAACTATTCTCAAAACCAAGTGTAGCTCAAACTTTAAAGATAAGCTTATAGTTAATAGTGACAACCAATTAGCAAGTCCAAATGAAGTTCTTTATTATAGGTACCTTTTTAGATTTTAAAGCACAATGTCATGTTTTAATATTGTGTAGTTTTTTTCTTAAGTAAAAGTATTCTTTTACTATAAGAACATAATTTATGACCCTTTTAGTAACTATTCTAACATCAATTTATGACAAATCCCATTTTAGCAAAGATGGTGATAAGTGGTGCTATCTATTCCTTAGGAGATTGGATTGCACAGGTCTGTATCTCAAAATCATTTGCATGTGGTAGAAATGCATAGTTACAACCATTTCATTCTACATTTAAAAACATTGATGACACTCTAAACACAAAATAATGCTCATGCTATTGACCTGACAGTGCTATGAAGGCAAACCGATTTTTGAATTTGAATCAACCCTGATGTTTAGATCTGGTCTCCTTGGATTTAGTTTTCATGGTTCTTTGTCTCATTATTACTATCATCCTAGTGAGGTAACACCTTTGCCTTCTTTCTTAGTCTCTTACAGTTCATACTTGTTTAATTTGAATATTTTTTGAGTTCCTTGCAAATAGGGTATGACAAACAAATATAGTTATAGAGGCTCTATTTCCAATCCCTTTAAGAGTAAAGTATAAATTTCTTGTTGAATATTACATAAGATAATGGAAAAGAAATAATTCTTGACTGCAAAGAAGTGTCTTATTCACCAAAATGGAAGTCTTTATCTACATACATTGATGAATATAAAAATTAAAATGCTTGAATGGGAATAAACACAACTAATGATCCTTATAACCATGTTGTATTCTACTTTTAATCTAATTATTAGAATAATTAGAACAACCAAATTGAAATTTCTCAAATATGAAGATTAACACATAAAAACTAATGCAAAAGGTACCATATAAACTAAAAGATAATTGGGATTTTCAAATATTCTCTCAAGCTTGTGTGACCAAAGAAAAAGTTCCTATCAAAAAAATTGAAAAGCCTTATCAAAAGATTAGTTATTAGTGAAGAAAGAAGTTCAAATTCTTGCACTAATGTTAGCTCTTTAGATTATTAGTAGGTAACCAACACATGAAATAAAATTGCAATATAGGCCAATCTATTCCTATTGCTGATTGCACATGCATTTAGGCCTAATTAGCCCTCCATTAACAAAGAAACTCCCCTTTTCACTCAACCACAAGATTCCAAACCCTGTAATAGTCTTAGGAAATGTTTTAAATATAAGTATTTCCAAGTTTGTTTAAGAATCCATGCATATCTATGCACTCTTCCACCAAAGCCTCATTTTAAGGTCAATAACCTAGGGCTTTCTAGAAAAGACCCTTCCCCAAAACATAAAACCAAAAAAATGATTTAGACACCTTCAAATATACTTCCCCTAGTGTTCCCAATCAATACTTACTCACTCCATCCATTAGATCACTCCTATCCACCATTTGGTGCTTTCCAAGTGCACCTTCACTATGTGTGTTCACCAATCATTCATTGTTCTTTCTCTTGGTGCTCCACTCTGCATTCAAAACCATAAATGACACCTATAATATAAAGTCACAAATGAAGTAGCATCTTCCAAATGGAACTTCCAGCCTTGAAGAAGGTACTTTTCATTTTTCTCTTTGAACTCCCATAGAATCTTATCTTTATAATCTTTCCCTTCTTATCCAGACATTACCTCCACAAAAATGAGGATTCTATCTTGAATATCCTTGACCATTCCTCTTAACCGAATGTAGTCCTCCTTTGACTTGTAGATTGTGTAATTATAAACAAGAAGATTAAATGTGTCCACAATAGCCTCCTCTAAAAGATGAACCAAGACTCCACCAATAGGAGCTACCACTTGGCTTTCTTCAAAATCATAATGTGTAGGTCATTCCACCATCAACTCAATTCATTCCATTGTAGTGATGAAACTGATAGCTTGCACAATCCATTCTCACCATCCTCCTAGCCATCTTGGATGTTTTGTACCTATAGATTTGTTAATTGAATTCCTCCATATCATTGTGTCCAATGTTGGTGTGTCCTATCTTCTATTTTGAAATGGTCTTGGACTGTAGAAGCTCTCCTTTGACGTCCTACTTTATTTGAGCTTGCCTTGAAATTCCTCCAATCTTGAGACACACATACTTCTAAAAGGAAAACCTTGTGTTACAAAAATGAATAGATCCTTCCTAGATTAATTTGAAAAATGTTTTGAGTAGAATGTAAGAAATCTTGACAAGAAACAATCCTTAAAAGAGCCTTAAAAAAGAATTCGTAGAGAAATCAATTAATTGAATATTGTAAAATATATTCAAATGTTCACAAATGATTCATGGTCTTTAATCTCTAAGGAGATAAAATCCTTCCCATACTTACCAAAGTATTTGTTTCTTGCCTTTTTTCATAGATATTGAATCATAATGCATTCTAATTTTACTTCCAAAAACTTGGAAATTGACTTAGAAACTTCTTGTGATGCTTGATGCAGGTCTAGAAAATGTTTAATTCACTGATGGAATTTTCTCTAATCAAGATACAAGTTACCTTCCTTAAAAATTCATACCCTTGCTGCTCTTAATTGCTTAAAATTCACCTTCAATCTGATCTAAATTAGCACCTCTAGATCATGAACCTGATTTCTCTTGATGAAAATTACCCTTAATCTTTTGGAGTTTGCACTTGACCTACTCTCAATTCATTCTGAATGTGTTCAATGATGGTGAAGATGATGTTTTTTGATCTCTCATATATCATATTTGGTCGTGTAGGAGCACCCAATGAATCCAAAAGGATTAAGAAGCCATTATGGCTTGGAACAAGGAATCAAGGGTTTAAAGGACCTCATTATAATGTAATAAAGCCTATTAAGGCATTTGACTGTAACAAGGTTACTCAACTGATTGTAAGTGCTAATGGACCTAGTTTTTAAATTATGGCACAAATGTTGCCTAATAAGTTTAAAAGGGAATGTTAAAGCTTATTTGATGTAATAAGGCATGTAAAGCCATATGTTGTGTTAGAGTTGTCAGTATTTTGCACAATTGCCATTTTGTCAAAATGTTGTCAAAAGTTGCTCATTGAAGAAAATTGGTGTAATCATGGGTCTAGTTGGGTGATTTAGGTGTTATAATGCCATTATTGATGCAACAAGGGTAGGACAAGGCCTTTTATTTTGATGGCAAGGTTTTAAGGTCATTATGGTAAAAGTTGTCAAATTCAAATTTGAATCCTAATAGCTAGTTAGGTTCAAGTAGTAGTTTTGGAGGTTTGGTTGGTTGGGGATGCAAAATAAGTTTAAAATTATTGATCCATGCCTATATAAGGTTATTGAATATGGATAATGTGAGGCAGATGTAAGGAGATCAGGTTTGGGAATAAAGACTCACGGTTAGTGTAAGTTTGGTATGTATAATCTAAAAATACCTTGATTGTTTGTATTGTTCTTTCCATATTTGACTGGGGGAAGACCTCTGTGATGATACCTTAGTGTTTAAACAATCATTTGAATCCATTATAGAAGCATAAACATTTGTTTTTGGTTATTATATTTTGACTGTCCATACACAATGTTGTAGGTGATTGTTTTGTATTAGTTTGGTAGCCAAAATGAGGGATTAGGGCTCATTCATCTTTATGTTGCCACTATTTCTTGAGGAAAAAGTCTCTAACATTGTTTTATAACCTAACATATTGACAAGAATACAAGAAAAAAGTTGGAGTTGGTGATCACCTGTAACGCCCCGCTCGGGAACCCAAGAGAAATAAACCTAACATGTTACAATGTTTACTGAACTATTTTTTTTTTGAAGTTTAAACAACATCAAGATAACATTAATGCGGAAGCAATATGAACATACACATCAAATACACATATGCAAATATAGATATAGTTTCAATTCCTCAAGAGTTCCTTTACGTTGAGTCACATTTAATAATTTTTAAATTAATTAGTTTAAGTTCCAAGTACAATGTCTCAAGATCATAAAGAAATAACAGATACATAATCGCATAAGCAAATGCATAAGTATAAAAAATACAATGAAAATACATCCAATCAATAACATCCACTGCACATGTCACAGGGTATGTGAGAATAGATACAATACATCAGAATACATGATAACATATATACTTCATCTGAAAAGAAGTCTCTGAGATAAGAAATAAGAATGATAAAGGTACATCTTCTACAATGAACATCCAACAGTTGGCAATGTGAAGGGGAACCCAAATGGTAAGAAGGCACTACCTCCCGACCGCGTGGTTACCTAGTCAGGCTTCCACTCCCACCGTGCAGGGAAGATAATGAACGATCCACAAATGGCTATCAAACATAAAACACTCCTAGGCATGGAATACCTACTAGCCAAAACTATCTCAAAGGTAACACATACTACTCAAGAAGATAAAATAAACCAGAAAGAAAGAACACTCAATCCAATACTGACATCACATAACCAAACATCATACACAAACCAAGTATAAACCAAATACCAAGATCACAAGATAAAGTCAACAAAAGATAATCCTTCTCAAGTCAAAAACCACATGTCAAAAGTACAACATAATGAAACACCAATCATCATCAATGAAAGTAAGTAACCACAATAAACACATCCAACAATAGATACACCACCAACAATAAGTACACCACATCCAACAATAGATACACCACCAACAATAAGTACACCACATCCAACAATAAGTACACCACCAGAGATACAGAAAAACTACAGAGGAGACTTAGGCTACATACTAGGGAGTGTCATCACATGGCTGCTTGAGTTACCCTGGACTGATCTCTTAATAGACCCCGGACCCTCAAGCGTTGAGTTACCCTGGACTGGTTACTCTGAACCCCGGACCCTCAACATCACACATATGGAAACTAGAAAGCCCTCTCAAGAAGACGAGGCACTCATCTCATTCCCATCCTTAGTCTATACAAGCACTAAAGGCATGGGTAGATCAAAAATCTCTAACTTATCTTTTTAGTGTGTTTCCCCCCATAAATTTTAATTACTAGATTATCACTTATTACATAACTTGCATTAGGTTACCCTGGTACTGACCACTTTGGGTCCCGAACCCCTATGCAAGCCACTCCCAAGTCACGTACCTAAACAACCTCTCCTAAGCACATAAAAACACAGTTGTGTCCCATACCACAACACTCATAAAGATCAAACTCGGTTCCTTAACAGGCAACCCAAAAATAAGATGGCAAACCCAAGTACACATAATTGCTCCACAAAGTAAATCTCATAAATATAATTTCAATATGAATCACAAAACACATTATGACATCCAGCCATATAAATAGTATAAAATAAATCTCACAAAAACCTCTGGTGTACCCTCTAGACTGGTCGACATCTAATCAACCTCAAAATCCAAAAGCACAGACAATACATGCAAATAATATAATTTCATGGTTTGCATTTGATTTGAAATACACAATAGAGTTACCAGTAGAGCTTCAGTTTTAATTTGTGTTTCAAAGCATAAATTTTAAGTAAATAAGTCTCAAAGATCACCCATACAAATTATCTCGTTCTTAGTTTGAATTTTACCCTTATTGATTTTTAGTCAATTTCCTAAAAACAATCAAAGAATAATTTATTTAAATTATTAAATTAATACTTGCTGATTCTTAAAGATATAACCTATTACTTTTATCAATATTAAATACATTTGTCTCTTAACTGAACATCTTATATTATTAATTAATTCTCATTAAATAAAATTTAACTAGATTAATTAACAATCTCTAACTTTGTTAATATTCATTAATTATAATTTTAAACAAATTTAATATAATTAAATAAGTATATTATTATATATAATATTAAAAATTATTATTGAAAATCATAATATTTAAAATTAATAATTAATAATTTAATTTTAATATAAATTAATTTTAACTAACTTAAATAATATAAAAAAAAAATAATATTAAAACTTTTTAAAAGAAACAACCTACGGCTTAATAATCGCCGACCCTTATAAAGGGTGGCTGCCGTGGTGGCTTCGCTGCTGCAGTAGCAGCAGCGTACTGCCTTTACGGTAGTACCTGCTGCTACGGCAGCAGTCATAGCTACCGTGCAGCATACCTTATGCCGCCGATCCAAGGAAATGGGTGAGGTATGGTGGGGTACCCACCCAAAATTATATTATTTATTATTTTTTTTCTTTTTTTTTTAAATTTAATTTCATTTATAATTTAATACAATTGCTATATATGTTTTTATAAAATTATTATATATGATGTTTAAGAGGAGTTTTGTAAATTTATAAATTACAATTTTTATTTTATTAAAATATATGATACTCATTTTAAACAAACTCCACAATAATATATATATATATATATATATATATATATATATATATATATATATATATCACATTATTAATCTAATAGGAACACTAAGTTTAATTATTCGAATTTCTAATTCAAAATTTTCTTTTTATTTCAAACCCTTTCTCGGATTAATATCGTTCTTAAAGTCTATTAGAAAAAAAAAGACAACATTTATCTTCTAAATCTCAAACCCGATTTCAAAATCCAATAGATTATTGTATTTGCTTGATTTCTTATTAAATCTTATTCTTATTAAAAATACAACCCTCTAAAGTAAACTCAGCGAGGTATCCATTAAGTCCATGTACAGATATTTCTCAATCAAGAACAAATATTTGCATACCAGGAAAACAACACATGCAAAAGACACGGAGCAGACAGAAGTTTGAAAAGCGAAAACTACTATACAATTAAATCACAAGATCCTACCTGGATCTGATGCTAACCTCTGACAACTAAATGCAAATTCCTACCGGAAGCAAAATCTTTCAAGCCACGTAAAATCCTTTTCCTTCCAAACCCTTCAAGTTGCTCTCCATAAATCTGTGTGTGCCCTAAAATCTGTGTCTGAAAAACTTGTCTCCCCAATAATGACCCGAAAACCCTCTAATATAGAATCTAATTACCCTTTAGGGTTTCTAACTCCACAACTCTAAAATTACAATTATTTTATTTAATTAATTCATTCATGCACAATTAATTTTCTTTTTAATTAAGATATTCTTTTATTAATCCTTCATGCACTTTAAGTGAATTGTTAAATTACTTTATTTAACTTTCCACTTTGACTTTGCTTTTAAAGTTAATTTATAATTTTAATCTCATGCGTACTTTATTAAAATACTTTTATTCAAGTTCACATGTTTTTATCTTTTAAATTAATTTCTATATTTTAAACTTATTCATGCGAACTTAAATCTTTTCCATAAATTAATATCTTTTTTTTCCTTTTTTACATATTTTTGAACGTTTTAATTTGATAAATATTTATTAACTTAAATAACAATAATATTTAGCATTTATTTAAAAATGAACTCTAAATATATTATTATTAAATTAATAAATATTATTACGTTCTAAATTTAATCTTAAAACTTTTATCTTCAATTTAATTCTTTATATTTAATTAATTTCTCAATTAATTAAATATAATTAAATATTCATAATATCATAATAATTTTTCATTAAATTAAATTATTAATTTAATCTATTAATTAGACTTAATTAATAGAAATTCATCAAAGACTCACAAAACAACATACGCACAAAATACTCACGGGTTTAAAAAGGGTAGACAGTCTGTTACGAGTCCTCCTTGCAAGACAAGTATTTTAGGCTATGGCTAGGATTGGACCTGATCATTATCTTCCCATTCTCACCATTTGAGTATTTGTAATAGGGCACGCTCATCCTGGCAATTCAGGGAAGTCGATGCCCGGTACCTGCATCCTGTATAAAAGACGAGCATGTACATGTATATAATATATCTAAACTAAACAGACAATGGCGGGGAGTGGTTCATCGTGTAGATCCCGACTAGCAGGTGACTACGACTCCCTCCCTTAACCACATCAAACATGTCAGACAGAAAGATAAAATAAACATGCACACCATACACATGCAAGTATGGGGTAAGTATCATAAAAATCACAAGTCTAACATCAAATGCATACATATAATAATGCATCTCTATCAATACAACATAATCATCATTAAAGACATCATGTTAACATTTTTATGAAAGAAACCACATTTACTAACTAGGAATCATCAAAATACCATTAACAACACATGAATGAAATCAACTAAGCAATAATAACCGATGCATTTGTAATTCAAGACATGAAATAATATCATAATATTGTAAATCCAATATCTCTAAACTAATCAATGCATAAAATCAACCTAAAAGAATTTGACAATGATAACAGAAATGCGAACTAGGGGCAGGCACTACATCACCAAGTTTGGAGGAAAGATTACATGTTCAAGATCCATGGCCATAGTGGCTAAAGTAATAGATCTGGATATTTCCCTTAATGAGGGAAATATTTTGTGTTAGAATGTGTTTTCACATGGTGAGTACAAGATGAAATAACTCATGTTTGATTCTAGAAGTGTTGGGAAGGTGTGGTTTGAGGAAGCACTAGTTATGAGGGCCTAAATGGGAGGGTTTATAAGTTAATCCATAAAATGAAAGTGGCTGACCAAAATAACACCAAAATCCTTAATATGGGAACAAAACTAGTTACTGTGCAAAGTTAGGGAGTTGGGAAGTAATTCTAAAAGGTACTTACTTTCAAAAAGTGGCCTAGTTAGGGCTAATTTTGGGGCAATCAGCATTGCTCTGTATATATTGTCCAAAGAAAGATGCCACTTCTAATAAAATGTTGTTAACAATTGTGTTCTTGTGAAGCAATTGCCAAAATGTCTACATCTCAACAAGTGATGTATAAGTTCATGGGAAACAAGCCTCCATCCAAGATGGGAAACTGACACATTAAGATCTAAGATATATACATTGGTCATATGGATCGGATGCCTTTCTTTGATAGTATCAGTCAGATACCAGATTCAAGCACTACACAACTTTATTATTTGTTGGGTTGGTGAGTGCCAATGTTTTGGTTAGCATGATGGAAATTTGGGAAGCTGCAAGGCTACACCCGAAGAAGATAGGGACTTGCAGATTTGGAAAAGTTTAGCTTTCAAATAAATAAGTTCAAGAAGACACAATAGAGAGGTTGAAATTTGTGTCAATGGAAAACTATGAAGAAGTGAAGTAGATCATAGATCGATTTCATGGAGAACATTCGCTAATTCTACCAGATGATTAAGCTCAGAAGTTGGCAAAGTGGAAATGAGTTTTCTAGCCAATTTTTTGAAGTTTCAAACTCTAAAAAACAAAAAAATTTCATAGTGACCGAAATTTGAAAAGTCAAGCTCCATACTTGGCCATTTTTCAGATTAGTTTTCTAGAGTTGGGGTCAGGTTCAAAATTTTCAGGCCGTTGCACATTTTCATTTTTTTGCATGTAGAATCTATTTTTGGGCAATTTGCATATGTGGGTCATTTTTGCATGCCTTAGAGTTGTCAGTCAGTTCCGTACAAGCAAAGGTTTCCATGTGTAGTATTTAAAGAGATATATCCAAATTTATGTTTAACTCAAGACTAATAACAATATAATTACAACTTGTTTGCTTCCATATTTAGGCTGACTTTTGCTTGTATTTTACATAAATGCATGTTGTAAATAGATGAGAGTTCATGCATAGTCGTTACCAACTAGTTTAGGAGTGGATTTGGATAGAAAACAAGAATTCTAATTTATTTTTAGTTTCATGCATTGTTAAAAGTTATTATATATCCTCACTAAACTTAAAGACAATGCAACATATCAAGTACAAATATATATTGCAGTATGAAGATTGATTTAACCTGTAGGTCCAGAATACATATTATCAACACATGCCATTGAAGAATAAATCTGAAGATCCATACATCAGCAGCAAGATGATAGTGTCTAAAATCAGAATGATAATGTGAAATTTTACTTCTTACAATATTTCAGATTCTTGAGATGATGATGGAATACTATTTATTATTTTTTGTGAGTTAGTGATTTTTTGACTGGCATGAAATATAAGCTTCTAGTACTATATCCTATAGATGATAATGACAAGTGTTCAGAAGAAACATGGCAACTTGCTTGTTTGGATGTCTTGGATGATGGAAATGTGGCAATAATCAAGATCTTAGATGAACACTCATGTCTTATCATGGAAGAAGCGTACAAACATGGATATTTATGTTTGTATGCTTCTTCCATGATAAGACATGAGTGTTCATCTAAGATCTTGACGATTGCCACATTTCCATCATCCAAAACATCCAAACAAGCAAGCTGCCCTAAAAATTAAGGGGTGTTGGTCTCAATTTTGACCAACTATTGGTCTCAATTTCTACAAACATGTCTTCCCTTTTCTGTTGAGTGTATGGTACCACCATAGAAAATTCAGGGGTCGTGGTCTCAATTTCAACCAACTGTTGGTCTCAATTTCTACGAACTCTTGGTATCAATTTCTACCAACCATTGATCTCAGTTTCTACCAACTGTTGGTCTCAATTTCTACCAAATGTGTCTCAATTTTGACCAAAAATGGACACAAATGAGGAAATCAGAGTTTAGGCTAGACCAAGAAAATCGATGAACCTCTCATCGATAAGTCAACCTTTTGAAAGTCAAAATTTTGACGAGTACTAACTCTGATGAAAAATTGACTAAAAAAGATTGACAACAGTTTTAGTCACCTATTTGACCAACTATGGTTGCAATTTTGACCTTTTCTCATCAAAATTTAGGGCTAAATTTACTAGTGATATCATCACTTGAAGATGATGTAGTAGTGTGACCACTTGCAGATGTATATCATGAGCGTATTAGGTATCTATGCACTTGATTAGAAGACATCTCATGCACTTGGATAGAAACAGTAGGAATCCTCTCATACACATCTCTATGTGTATCATCTGCCACTCTATCTCTAGTTGTAGCTAACTCCAACCATTTTGGCATTACCAAAAGGTTTGGACAAATCAATGCCCATTTAGTAATGGGCATAGGAGCATCTGGGTGCCTAAATTTATCTAACAACCTGCCCTAACCCTACCCATCATGCCTAGGAATATTAGTGTAATCAACCTCTTGATGTAGATGAAATTTTGTAAATAATTGTTTACAAAAATATCAGGGAAACTCATACTTTTAGGTTCACATGTAATGCACAGCCAACCAACAAGGATATATGAAAGGTGCAGCTAATGGATCAGAACACCTCATAGCATGTTACCCTCTGACATTTTTTAGAGGTTGATAATGTGGGAACATGCTCTTCACACTCCCCACCAAGACCATCTCATCTATCTCCCTCCATCACAAACCACCATTAACACTACAGGATAGAGTGATATAAAATGTGTCCAAACTAACACTATCATAAGGGTTAAAACCCTCAACAATGTGCATCATGCTAATCAACTCATCTCTAATTGCAGTCACTATATCCCTATGTTGTAGGGTAGATGAAGCCTATAGACTCCGATCAATAGTATCAAATTCACTCTGTAAGCACTGAATAGTACCAATGAATAATGTCTCCCTATCTTGGGTACTAGTAGTCAATCTATGGGATAAACCACAATGGGGATGACCATGTACATTGGCCTCTCCAGAATCACTACCCCGTGATGCCATAATGATGAAAGATGTAAATAAACAAAACTAGATAGATGATCATAGAGATTTTCACATGCATACATATACATATATAAATAGATTATTACATAAACTAATTGAATCAAAACATGCTAAATGAATCTTGTTAAAAAAAACATATTGTACAACATATAACAATGTTTACTACATTTTTTTTTTTAGTAATAGGTAAAAATCAAAATTAGATAACAAGTTTAGGGATTATGGGGTTAGAGAGAGGTTTAGGGTTTATATGGGGTTTAGGAGTTAGAGAGAAGTTTAGGGTTTAAAAAGATGGGGTTTAGGAGTTAGCGTGTGGTTTAGGGTTTAGAGAGATGGGGTTTATGTGTTATAGAGTAGTTTAGGTTTTAGAGAGATGGGTTCTAGGAGTTTAATAGGGACAAAGGGTTAAAATTTTGAGATCTAGAAAGAAAGAGTTAAAGTTAGGGTTGGGAGAGATAAGTTATGCAAATTCTAGAGAGAGAGAGGTTTATGGATTATGGGGTTAGAGAGCGGTTTAGGGTTTATAGAGATGGGGTTTGGGACTTAAAGAGTAGTTTAGGGTTCAAAGAGATGAGATTTAGGAGTTAGAGAGTGGTTTAGGGTTTAGATAGATGGGGCTTATGAGTTAGAGAGCAGTATAGGGTTAAGAGAGATGGGGTCTAGGAGATAGAGAGAGATAAAGGGTTAAAATTTTGAGATCTAGAAAGAGAGAGATGAGGTTAGGGTTGGGAGAGATAAGTTATATAAATTAATTAGATAGAGAAGTTTAGGGATTATGGGGTTAGAGAGTAGTTTAGGGTTTAAGACTTAGAGAGCAGTTTATAGTTATATAATAGACATGGGGTATAGAAGAGAGAAATTTAGGGTTTAGAGATATGGGGTTTAGGACTTAGAGAGAGATTTAGGGTTTAGGAGTTAGAGAGTAGTTTAGGGTTTAGAGAGATGGGGTTTATGAGTTATAGAACAGTTTAGCGTTTAGAGAGATGGGGTCTAGGAGTTAGAGAGAGACAAGGGGTTAAAAGTTTGAGATCTAAAAAGAGAGGGATGAGGTTAGGGTTGGGAGAGATGAAGTTATTTAAGTTCTAGAGAGAGAGAGAGAAAAATTTAGGGATTATGGGGTTAGAGAGTGGTTTAGGGTTCAGAGAGATAGGGTCTACGAGTTAGAGAGAGACAAAGGGTTAAAAGTTTGAGATATAGAAAGAGAGAGATGAGGTTATGGTTGGGAGAGATAAGTTATGTAAATTCTAGAGAGAGATAAGTTTAGGGATTATGAGGTTAGAGAGCAATTTAGGGTTTACAAAGATGGGATTTAAGACTTAGAGAGCAGATTAGGGTTTAAAGAGATGGGGTTTAAGAGTTAGAGAGTAGTTGAGGGTTTAGAGAGATGGGGTTTAGGACTTAGAGAGTGATTAAGGGTTTAAAGAGATGGGGTTTAGGCATAAGAGAGTTTTTTAGGGTTTAGAGAGATGGGGTTTATGTGTTACAGAGTGGTTTAGGGTTTAGAGAGATGGGGTCTAGGAGTTATAGAGAGACAAAGGGTTAAAAGTTTGAGTTCTAGAAAGAGAGAGAGACGAGGTTAGGGTTGGGAGAGATGAAGATATGTATGTTCTAGAAAGAGAGAGAGAGAAGTTTAGGGATTGTGGGGTTAGAGATTGGTTTAGGGTTTAGAGAGATAGGGTTTAGGACTTAGAGAGAGATAGAGGTTTACAAGTTTGAGATCTAGAGAGAGATGGTTTAACGTTTAGGGTTTAGGTCAAAATATTTGAATTTAAGGTTCAATATAGGAGTTGGAGTCTAATTTGGTTCAATGTGAGAGTTTTAGTTCAAGTTTGACTAGGTTTAATGTTGTGGTTTAATTACATTCAATGTTAGGTTCTACATCTACCAAAAATTTATAAGGTTCAATGTTAAGGTTCAATTTTAAGGTTGAATGCTAAGGTTCAATGTTAAGGTTTCAATTATAATTTATTTGTGTTCACAGTAAGTGGTAGAGTTTGATTTAGTTCAATCTAATGATTTTAGTTACCAATTTACTATACTTTCTAAACTTTTACCTTTACATCAATTTCTAATAATTTCTGATAAAAATATTTAAATTCTCTAATATTATATCTAACTAATTTTCTATATTTAATAAAAAATTTCTTTTTTTTTTTGCAAATTTTTTAACTGTTCTAATATTTGAACTAAATGTTCTAATATTGTCTATATAACTTTCAACTATTTCTATAAATAATGTTTTACAATTAATCTAATTTCTCTAATAATATATAAAGTTTACTACATTTCAATACCTTTTCTAAACTTTATCTAATATCTAATATTATAGTACTTAAAACATAAATGCATAATAATATAAAAAAATTGAACTATTTAAAACAATCTACAATAAAAATACAACCATATTTTTAATTAAGGAAACATAAAATAAAACTCAGAACATATTAAAAATTTGGGGCAAAATACTAACACGCTTGATTCAGCTGAATGACTCGTATAGCTCTTTTGACTCCACACTTCCAACAATCATGTATGATGCAAATAACTACTAGATTTATCTTTCTGTTGCTTATATAATTTTTGGGGTTTCCGCCAGACTTGGTTCAACTAGATCCTGCAGATGTGTACACACCACTTGACGCCTACTCAATGCCATATGGTTCCGATTAGATTTGGTCTAGCTGGATTGATAAAGTTAACCACAAAGGTGATATAGCTCCATGCTTTCACTCAAGTGTCATTTACTACCAAGTTATACCCTCTACCTTGTAGATGGGATCATAGTTTTAGTACATTATATTTATGTGTCAATTATCAATAGTAAAACTATTCTTGTTGAATTGTGTGCTTCTATCTATTGGAGGACTATTAGTTGATGTTTATAAGCAAGCAAATTTCTCTTCATTCTTTAATCTAATTCCTTTTAGGAAGGTATTTAGTTGTCATTGCCTAATGTTATAGGCTTTTCCCAACTATGAAATCAAGACAAGTCTCAAATTATTACTATTGATAGCATGTGTCTAAGCTTATTGAAGTACAAAATTGGGGATTTTAATTTTCACTTCTAGTACTTCAATTGACAATACTTGTTCAATTTCCTCAATTTTTCTAATATGTTTCACTACTAAGATTTTTTGGGTAAAGGAGAATCTATGGGTATAGGATGCATTGTATGAAAATCAATCCAATGTTAATTGTAGCATGTGTCTAAGTGGCTATTCTTATAACATTTTTTGAAATTTAATTAAAATCATGCCTAAAAGAATAAGAAGCTTGATCCTTCATCTATATGCCTTCAAGTCCCAACATTCTCTTAACTTTCTCATCCTTGATGATTACTCAATTCAATTTATCTGTGATCAGTACTTATTGTGGTTGGAGTATTTGTCATATTGCATAGATTTGATCCAAAATCAAGATTTATTTCTTACATGTGAGAACTCAACATTATAATTTATCTATGTTGCTTCCAATTAGCCAAGAAGGAAATTTGATGTTACAATGAGGTGTCTTTCTAAGATGATAATATTAAAAAAAATATGTTTCTACATATGGGACAAAGATCGTGTGTTGAAGCATGATTGTACACATCCTTGATTCTTTAGAAATTATACTGTCATTGTTGTCCTTGTTAATTCTATGTGACACACTTATTGTGGTATCTAATATAATTTACATTTTGAAGTAGTCCACCTTTATTATTGAAATTAAATTTTTATTTCTAGCTTCTACCGTATAAGTATGGTTTTCTCTTCATTCCTTATTTTTGAACAATATTTTTATTACTAATAATTTTATGGTCACTATATCTAATTAGGCAAGTGATTGTTTATGATAACATCTTCATTGGATCAAAAGATAATCTTTGGAAATGGATAGGATACCCAAAGTTTGAACTCATTCATCATGGTATGTTTTTAGTTTTTTGATTAGATAGAACTCAATTCTCAAACATCTAGTTAATATTTTTAATGCATTTGATATTTATCTATATCATCTTTGAAGTTATCTTTTTACATTAGTACTTAGTAAAAAATGTCAAAAAAAGCTTAAATTTAATGAGTCAAGAACCCTATGTCACCAACCTACCTCACACCATTAACTTGGTGGTTCATGTCTTATCTCATCCTAGGATCAATTATAATGCACTCTAGTCTTTTTTCACATTACAATCTTTCCATAAACTCACTCACAAACTCCCACTCAATCAAACAAAACAAAATTTGTTTGACGTTATCATAGTCTCACCTTTGTTAGATTTTTTTTTTACCTCAACATGGACTCTTCCTTGGCTATTCCAATTATTTTGAATGATAACATTCAATTATGGCCATACACATAAATATTTTGATTGTTTCATAATATTTAAGACAACTCAATGCTCACCATCAACTTTCCAACTCTGTCAAAAGTTACATGTGTGCATGTCCATATTCACTATTCCAATAACACCTTTACTCAAATCTTTGTCTTATTTTGGCCTTTACACATTATACCTCTGATATATAATTATTATAAAGGATTCAAATCTCATTGTATTCAATACACTGCACAACTCCTTGACTATATATTTCCCAACTACCAAGCATTCAAACTTTAACTCTATCCAACATTTAAATAAATAGTTATGCCTACAACTTCCTTATAGAAATATTGACCTACATGTAATTAATCTAGTGCCTCCCTATTCTAAATCAATTATAAACCCTCATTCCTCATACTAACACATTCCTAATGCAAATGGGATTTATTGTTTAAATTCTCAAGTTAGATTGACCTTCAATAGTGTTGTCCAATCCAAGATAGAAAATTTGTTTGCCCTTGTTATTGGACTCACATTCCACCCAATCCATGAAATCTTACAAATAATATGGAAACAAATTATACATTTTTCCTTTTCCATATGACCAATTGTGGGGCTCTAATCCATGTGTAATGCAAATGAATTGTATTTTATTGCTCACTAGATACCCTAGATAAGGGTTTTTATAGTCTATGGAAAACATCTTATATCTTTGTCAATAATGCATGAAATAATGTGCCACAAGAACCAAAATGAAGAATATTTAAGAATATATCATCCACATTAGATAGATCATTAGATACACATCATTCTCACCATGAAAACACAAAAAATTAGATGTTCAAAATATGGATAGAATAAGAATTTTGACAACTTGCATTAAAAATTCAATAACTTTTCCAATATTTCATGGAATCAGGTGATTCAAAACCCAAAATGAAATTTATTTACACCTCCATGGAATCCAATAGATTTTAGACCTATATAATTAGTTTTTTGACATGAAAAATGTTAGCAATCAAATTGAAATGTGCTGCTAAATTAATGAAAAGTATAGAAAAGGATCTCTTATTGAAATTAGACTTGTTACATTGACCAATGCCCCATATTTTCAGGCATAAATAATATATATGGACATATTCCTAACTCTCAAAATTCTAGTAACTAGACTAACAAAATTTACCTTAACACTAGTTTTCTTGTATTTCACTTCAAATCTACCCTTCAATGTACCAATTTCTATCAGCCACTAGAACTCCATGATAATTTTTTTCATTTTATCCTATTTGACTAGCTCTTTTGCAAGTTTAATTTCAGACTCTCACAAATAAAGATTGATATGAGATAATATGAAGCAGTAAACCTGTAAGCTAAATCTATAGAGGTGTATCTTGTAGCATTTGAAGATAGTGGAATACCTCTACGTCAATAAATTTACAACATGATTTAGTAACTGTATAAGAAAAATCTATAGAGGCATATCTTATAGCAATTGAAGATAGTGGGATACTTCTACACCAATAATTTTAACTCAATATTTCACACATAGATATGTGTTATAAATAAGCTTTCTTATAACTCATTTATCAACTTTCTTGTATGTTTAGTTCAATGGACCAATCATAGTATCATGCTTGGCACAAGTGAAAATGGAAACAAATAACTTTTTGGGAGAAAAAAGTGCTTGCACATGGTAAAGTTCATCTTGTAAATAGTTAGATATAGATAGATACAACTTACTTCCGTTTACATACAATTCACCAACATCTTTCCAACTATGGGGCTTTATCCATGTGAGATACTAGATATCTACATTTTAGAGATTTACTTCTTACCCTAATCGAGGGTTTATGCTAGTTACAAAAAAACATTGATATCTCCGAGACCACTCAATCAAATAACATACCACCAAATCCAAAATAACAATGAATTATAGCTTTAACATCAATACTGATGGATTCTTAAGGACATAAAAAAGATTTGATAATATAGGAAGAACTTGAGAAGAATGTTTTGTCCCTTAAACGAAACAAATATATACCCTAACATACAATCTACAATACCTAACATACCCTTTTAGTTTGGATGATTCTATCTTATTATGAATCTTGGACAAATGGCATCATTCTTAAACATATTTGTATTTTGTTACTTTTTTGAGTATTTTCCCTATTTTATTTTTCTTTTATCAAATGATTTGATGATTTTTGGATGAACACTAAATCCCCATCCTTTAGCTAGTAACCATAGGTTATCATGAATCTATGTGTGACTCAATAGCGTAATGCTCTGCCAAGGGATCCAAAAGAATTAACCTAAATTTTTACTAAGTTTCCCAAACATTTTTTTTTGAACAATAAAGAGAAAACATACACATCAAACACATAGTAGTTGAAGCAATAACATACAATCAACTAAAAGCATGCATAACAGGTTACATTCCTTAAGGACCCCAAGATGTTGAGTCACATTTAAATTTAATTAATACCAAGTCCATCAAATACCACATCCATATCAAAGAATAATTAAAAATTCCAATGTACATTTAAATAATATACATTTTTTCTAAGTGCCTCTTGGAAAATGAAATTTGGAATGCTCAATCATCCACTGTACATGTTACAGGGTATGAAAGGCTTAAAAGAATATACATATGTAGAAATAGAATTACATCCTCCTCCTTGGATCCATGATAGATCCATCCATCATAAAAGATATAAATATCCATCATGAAATATAACCATCCATCATAATGATATATAGATAGAATGAAAGAAAAATCAAACAAGGAATGCTCCAGCCACAATGACTATGGATAGATCTCAATGGTAAGAGTAGAAAGCACTACCACCCAAACACATGAAACCTAAATGGACCACTCCCACTATGCTGAGGAGATAGTCTCAAGTCCCAAATAGGATATTAATCCAAATATTAAAAGTACTCTCTAAATCTAGGAAATCCTAAAAGCAAACTAACTTAAGGGTTCAAAAATAGATCGACATCTAGACCCAGAGGCACACAGAGACACATAGGAAACCTACTATGTAAGTGGGCAAGTGTCATTGCATGAATCACACTAGAGTTACCTTGGGAATCTCTCAGGACCTTGGCCCCTTAGTGATCCCTATGCAACCACTAGTATCTTCTCATACTAACAAGGCATACTACGGATGCAAGGTCGCAACCAAGCGTTCTTTCTACTCCCATCCTAGTCTGTACTAGCACTCGAGGCATGGGTGAGAACATACAAAGACTCCTATTAGGTTCATTTTATTCCCATTTAGTGTAGTGTTTTCACTTATTAAACAACTTACAATGGATTATCCTGGGAACCACTTAGGGCCTTAGCCTTTATCGTAAGCCACTTCCCAACATTACATGTAGATAACCTACCCTAGGCTCATAAAAGCACAAATCAATAATCATATAAAAATCACCTTAGTCCTACACAAGTGACTAGAAAGCATCAAAAGATAATTCCCAATAATCACATCAGTTCTTAATGAGCAACTGGAAAGAATCCCAAAAATACCGATCGAAGACTCATAATGGTTAAGTCAAAAAAGTCACGACATGACATTACCAAGAATAAGAAAACAAACACCTTAGTCCTATCAAAGTGACTGGAAAGAAATTCAATTATAACTGATTGAGGACTCAAAAACAATTAAGCCAAGTAGGTCATACATTCACCTTAGTGTCACACAAGAACACTGGAAATCAACAACAATCAATAGATCAAAAACATCATAGAGCATGCCAGACACATTACCATGGTTGGGTTTAAAGAATCGAGATCAAAACATCATAACATGACATTCACATAACTCCCAAGCCTCTGGTAACATCCTAAGACTGGTCAAGGCTAGGTCAAACCTTGAAACCCAAAAGCACAAACAACAAACAAACAATACATTTGGGTTTGATTTGAAAACATGAAGTTGAGTTATAACAGTAAGGTTTCAATTTTCATTTCAACATATATTCCATGTAGATGAAATTTTGAGTTTACCCCACCAATTAACCCATTTTAACCTTTGAAAGGAAAACAAAATTACCTCTATTAGTTAGAGTCATTTTTCTAAAATAACCCAAGGGTAATTATTTATTTAATTTATTAGAATAGTAATAATTGATTATCAAATAAAATAATTTACCCTTTATTTAAAATAATATTATTAAAATAATAATTTAATAAATTTAAAATGTCATTCATAACTTATAGTTCCAATTTATTTTGATAATAATTTAATTAAGTAATCTAATTAAATATCATTAAAATTTAATTATCTTTATTTTATTCTCCAAATACATAATAATAATAATTAATTAATTATTATTAACTTCTTTAAATACATATTCTATTGATAAACAAATAATTATTATTTAGATAATAATAATAATAAATAACGTTATTATTATTAATTAGCATAATAATTATTTAACACTTAATAAAATTTAATAATTTTAAAACATATAATAGTTTTAATATATTAATAAATTTAAAACATTTAATGTTTTTAAAATTTATTTAATAACATATATTAATTAAATTCTTTTTAAACAAAACATTAAAAAAAATAAAAAAAAATATTTACCCTAAAAGCCCTTGCAGCTACCCAAGGCAACTACGGGCTATCATTGGCAGCCACAGATTGCCAAGCAATCGCGGTCTACCTTTGACCGCCGCGGCTTGCTTTGGTAGCTGCCAACGCCAAAAAGGGAAGGGGAGAAAGGGGGGTGGTGGCCCCTGCCTCCCAAAAATTATATTATATTTATATATATATTTTAAATTAAAACTTTTAAAACAATTCCCCCCAAATGTATTAAAAAAAAAAAAATATTATCTTATTTTAAATTTAATTTATCCTTCCAACCAATTTCCCCTTCACTAATAATTTTAGATATATATATATATATATATATATATATATAATTTTTTAATAAACATTTACAATTACAATCTAATTGAAGAAATATCATTAACCATTCGAATTTCCAAACTAAAATTTTCATTATTAAATTCAAACCCTTCCCAATTTAATTTCTAGATTTTAATTCTACATAAGGAGGATTGCTCTAATGTTTTAATTTTCTTATTTATAGACGAAAATTGTGTGCATATAAAAATTCTAGATAACAAGATTACAAGATTCATCATAGTAAAACACAGACAAAAAAACCACAGTCATGAAGAAGACAAGAAAGGAAGAGTGTACTAAAATTTGAGGGAATAATCACAAGTGTCTCCCTAGACACTAATGCTAATTGGTACGCCCAAGAAAACTGTAGAGAAAATTCCTCCTCTTAGAAACTTCTCCTTCTTGAAAATTCCTTCCTTCTCTGAAATTTGCGATCCTTTCCAAAACTTCAGTCCCTTGAAAATGAACCCTCAATTGGTGATAAGGAGTTCTCTCCTAAAACTGGGGCACTAATTGTGCACTCACCCAAGAGGACTCCTTGCCCACCAAGACTTCAACTCTTTATTAACTTTTCTTTATCTTCCCTTTATCTTTTCTCTTTCTTTTCCATGCACGTTTAATGAATTATTAAATTACTTTATTTATTTTTCACTTGACTTCTTTTTAATTAGTTTATTAAATTTAATCTCATGCACACTTTATGCAATTAAAATATCATTATTAAATTTACTTGTTTTATCTTTTTAATCAATTTCTTATACTTTAATCTCATGCACACACCATGTGAACTTTATTTTTTTCATAAATTAATTCCTTTTTCCACTTCTTAATTTATTTTTGAAAGTTTAATTGATAAAATATTTATTAACTTAAATAATAATATTATTTAGCATTTTTTTAAAAATGAACTCTAAATATATTATTATTAACTTAAATTAATACTATTACATTTTAAAATTATTCTAATAACTTTTATCTTCAAATTTAACTCTTTTATTTAATTAATTAAATATAAATAATTATTAAATATAATCAAATATTAAAATATCATAATAATTTTCCATTAAATTAAATCATTAATTTAATCTTTTAATTAGACTTAATTAATAGAAAATACACCAAAGACTCATAAAATAAAATATAAAAACCCATCATAGAAGAACGCATTCAAAATCAAACTAAAGGGTTATAATCATGAGTTAATGTCATCTGACACATTCAAAGGGTACACAATCAGATACTTGTCCTAATTTTCTAGGAAAAATGGCTTAGAAGGTTTAGGATTTGGACTGAAGAATTTATCTCCCCTCTCTCTTACCATTGAGATAATGTGAAAGGGTACACTCATCCTTGTAATTCAGAGAAGTTGATACCCAGTACCTACAACTCACATAAAATCCATGCATGTACAAACACAATATTTTAAACTAAATAGGCAATGTCAGGAAGTGGTGTATTGTGTAGATCCCGACTAGTAGGTTACTACGATTCCCTTCCTTAATGACATCAGAATTTCCATACATAAAAAAAATATACACATACACCATACATACACATGCAGTATGGGGTAAGTATCCATAAGAAAACACATATGATAATCCATCTAACTAATTATCATCAATAACTAATTAAAGCATTGTAATAATCATCATGCATACATAAAGTATAGAGTACTAACTAATCTCATCATAAAATTAACTAAATTTAAAATAATATCTGATGATCTCAAAACAATGCTGCTAATCATCAAACATAAAACTGGCCTAAAAGAGTTCAACAATAACAATAAAATGCAAACTAGGATAGGTACTACAAATAGGAACTAGGCCAACATTGTATAAGAGTTATCTTCAATATTCTTATATAACTTTCAGAATAAAAAAGTTGCATTCAAAACATAGAGAAACATAATGTCTTCCCACATACAAAGAAAATAATTGTAGAGAAGTTTGGCCTTAATATTAATAGATACCATTTTCAATACTTATCACATGAATTATGAATATGAACACCAGCCCCAATTACTAATGTATCTACTATCTTAATGCTAAGGTAACCCACAGGGCTTCTTCTAAAGTAGAATTCTGATAATGAAGGATGATGATAATATTGAAGCACCTTGAAAGAATTAAGGAACCTTCTATATGCATATATATGTAATATCTCAACACACATTGCACTACATCTACTAAGTTTTCTTCTCTAGTTACAATACATGACTAGCAGCACAAAAGAAACATGCAATAATGATGAATTGACTTGTAATAAGGAATGAATGATTCTTTGATGTTATCCACAACTTAACTCCTGAGAACTCTATCTATAAATGGATAGAAATGATGTCATCCAATTTTCCCAGCCACCTATAAATCTTTTTTGCCATCTTCAAAATTCCTAGCTATGGTGCCAAATAATTGAATCATAGTTTATAGTTTAGAAAATTATTGGTCAAGAATCAAGACTTTAGTCTGACAACCCTCTCTACTTGAGGTTTCATGCCTAGATGGAAGAACTCTTCACACATTCACTTTTTTGAATTCACAGTGATGTAGTTTGTATTCAATTATTTATCAAACCCAAGCTTTGCTATTGAAGAAACCCTGACAAAGTCTTGAAATTTGATTCATATTCCAAACTTAGAGCAAGGTGACCACATTATTGTATAATTTTCACCATGCTATGCATGATTACCTGTGAATATCTTTCTTGTTGTCTCAATATTGAAGATTTTATTATATATATATATATATAAAATCTTCAATATTGAGACAACAAGAAAGATATATATATATATATATATATATCTTTTGCCAGTAATGTATGGTGATATAATGTTTGAGTCTACCTGAAATAAATATTTTTTTTCTGTGTCTTCTACTTTTGTTTTAAGTGTGTGTATCAATCTTATTATTTATATCACTTGATCACTAGCTATAAATGTGTATCCTTCCCAAAAAAATCTTAAAATTATCTTTCTATTTTGCTGATTAGGATCTATGTTGTATTTCCCCTTGAATGTAAAGTCATTTGTAGTGATAGATATACTTATAGTTTAAATACTATTATGTTCTTTATTCAATAATACATGATAGATATGGTTTATGCATTGTGTTGTTATTTGTGTCATGCAAGCATCCTCTAAGAAACATGTTAGTTTTATAGAATGATTTGGTCATAAAAAAGACCATGCATGTGGGGAATATCATAACTTACATGTTGCACAATCACTAAGGATATTGAGATCAAAGGTATAATATGTGATTTCTATTACTCATTCATCCTAATGATGGATCACATGAGGTGATCGAATCTATTGATGAAAATAAAATACATAATCAAAATCTAGAAGTGTTAATCATAATGTGAAAGTGATATCCATCATTTTTTTTGGTTTCAAGACACTTGAATCTAATGCATTGTGTGTATTTACATACTACACATCACCTTGATGAAGATAACTAAGAGAGTCCATACAAATTCAACCCATGGAGATGGAAATTAAGTGGATTTATGCTAAATGTTATCCCTTCATTATGTGACCTAGATATTTTAGGTTTCAATTGGATTTGCAACTCAATAGCATGATTTTGTTAGTGATTGGGTGCAACTTGTATATCTAATTTAAATTGTGAAAATTAAAAGCCTATCATATAAGTCAGTTGTAATTATCTGCCATGTGACCCAAAAGAAGTTATCCTAAAGTTTCATTAAGTTTGTCATTTTTTTTTTTTTAAAGATAATGACTTGAAAAAAATAGAAATAATATAGAATAGCGAAAGCAATAACATGCACTCATACATCAACAACACATAAACAGGTTGCAACTCTTAAGGATACCATAGTGTTGAATCAAATTTAATTTTAATTAACAATAAATCCAATATACAATAAATCCTCATTAAAGATTAACTAAAACTTGAAACCCATTTAAATAATATACATTTTTTCTAAATGGCACTTAGCAATAATTAGGATGCACAATCATCCACTATACATGTTATAGGGTATGAAAGGCTAAAATAATATACATCATGAAATAGATTACATCATCCCTTTAGGATCCATGAAACAAAATACAATGCAATAAGTAAAATCATCCATCATAGAAATACAAGATCAAATAAGAAGCAACATTTACACAAACACATCCAGCAATGACATCTGATGGCTGGATCTCAATGGTATAAGAAAAAGCACTACAACCTGACATCATGAACCCATAAGGTTCCACTCCCACTATGCTGAGGAGATGGTCTCAAGTGCCACACAGGATAACAAACTCAACAATAAAATTCAACATCTAAGTCAAGGAATCACTTGAAAGAAAACTATCTCAAGGGTACCAAGATGCAAGTATCAACTAATCCCATAGGCAATAAAGACACATAGGAAATCTACTATGCATGTGGGCAAGTGTCATCACACAAATCAACTCTAGGGTTACTTAGCTAGTCTTCTAATCCTCCAGGCCCCTAGTGACTCTATGTGGCACTAGTATCCTTTTGTACTAACAAGGCATACTAACAAGTCAACTCTAAGGTTACCTAGCTAGTTTTTTAATCCTCCAGCCTCTTAGTGACATAGCGTAGTACCAATATCTTGTTAATTCATTTTAAAACCATTTAATGAAATGTTATCACTTATTAAATAACCTACAATGGGTTACCCATTAGCCTCTTTAGGGCCTTAACCTCCATTGCAAGCCACTTTCCAATGTGACATATAGATAACCTACTCTAAGCCCAGTAAAATCAAAAGATCACAAAAGACCACATACCATACATCAGTTCTTAAACAAGCAACTGAAAAGTATCAAAAAGTATTGATCATAATCACAGATTCTACCAAAAAGATCATTCTAATAGGACTAGTCCCAAAAATGAGTATACATAAACCAATCCATGTCATAACATGACATTACCAAGAACAAATCATACAAACACCTGAGACCTATACAAGCGATTGGAAAGCAATTTGAATACAACTAATCGAAGACTCAAAGGTTATATCAGATACGTCACACCATTCACCTCAGTTTCAAACAAGAACACTAGAAAGCAATAACAATCAATAGATCAAACCACCTCATAGAGCATACAAGACACATTACCATGGTTGAGTATAAAATATCGAGATCAAAACATCATCATGACATCACAAAACAGATCTCTTGAGCCTCTGGTAAACATAAGAAAAACTCAAAGACCCCAACATCGATAAATCACACGTCACCTAAAGCACATACAAAAGTGAATAATTCAGTGGGTTTTGAAAACCCTAAAGTTCAATATTTACTAAAGGTTTTTTGATTACATCATAGATAATTCTAAAATGGAGATCAATTTTCTCAAACAAGGGTTTTAACCCAGAGAAAAATAGAAACACAATAGGCATGAAAAAGATAGGAATTTGTACAACAAGCAACTATTGTACAAACCCACAAGATCCTACTTGGATCTATTGCTAAAATAATTAATGCACAAACACGTAAGAATCTTCCTTTTCCTTCGAAATTCCTCTTTTCAGAAATTGGTTCCTCCAAACCTGTGTATCTAGAAATGAGCTTTGATTTCCTTAATAAAGAGTTTTCCCCCCAAATCCAGGCTTTGATCATGCAATCATGCAAAAATTCTTTGTCTTTAATTATTATATTTTAATTTTCACGCACACACTTTATGCAATTTAATTAAAATAAACTTTATTAAATTAAAACTTTCTCTCCCTTATAGGAAAAAGCCTACAATGCAACGGTAACTTGCAAGCCTCTCATGTGGGAGGTCTTGGGTTCGAATCTACCTTTGATTGACATATAATAATAATTAATTCCAACAAATAATAATAATAAATTTAGGCTTTGGCCATTTACCAATAAAAAAAACTTTCTCTCCCTTATTAAATCATGGGACATTTTAAATATAATATTTATTAATTTAACTAATAATAGTATTTAGAGTTTATTAAAAATAAAAAATCCTAAATAAATTATTATTAAATTAAATAAATATAAATACGCCTAAATTAGAACTTTAATCAAATCCTTTAAATTTAATTCTTTCATGCAAATTTAAAGAACTTTTTAATTAAAACATTCTTTTATATTTCCTTTTCCTCCACTTTTTAAAATTAGTTTAAGCACTATTTAAAGCATAGTTTATTATTTAAATTAATAAGAATAATGAACGTTCATTATTTAAATGTAACTCTAGTTTAATAATTATTAATTAAATAATCATGATAAAACAATATTAAATCTTTAATCTTTTAATATTTTAATTATATTTTTATCCAACTTCTTAAATTAAACTTTTAAAATAAATATTTTAAACTGAAGTACATATGTAATTAATTTATAGTTAATTAAATAACATCATATTCTATTAAATTAAATCATTAAATTATCTTTTAATTTGATTTAATTATAATAGAAAATCACAAAAGACTCATAAAAACAAATACAACAACCCAACTAAAAGTCAAAGAACAAAGTCAAACTCCAGGGTCAAAGTCATGAATTCATGTCATTTGATGAATTTGAAAAGGTGAAACTAACTTAGATACTTGTCCTATCTCCTAGAACAATTGGATTAGGTTAGGATTTGGACTCAAGAGTTATCTCCCCATATATACCATTGAAATACTGTGATAGGGTATACTCATCCTAGCAATTCAAGGAAGTCTATACCCGATACTTGCAATCTGCATAAAATCCACTCATGTACAAACACAATATTCTAAACTAAATAGGCAATGGTAGGAAGTGGTTCATCATGTAGATCCTGACTAGCAGGTGATGACTCCCTTCCTCAACCACATCAAAAATTTCAAACATAAAGAAAACATACACACACCATACACATGTAAGTATGAGGTAAGTATCCATAGGAAATAAATAAAAATCATTCATCTAACTTACATCATGAAATAACTGAAGCTCACTACACAAACATATATATCATCATTGAAAAAATCATGAAATAATTGGAATAACTTGTACGAAGTAACTCAACACATATATCAACTAACTATGAAATACAATTAATCAATTTTGGTAATCCAACACTGTTAATCACAAAACATAATCATAGAACATGCCTAAAATAATCTAGAAATACAACAAAAAATTCAACTAGGGGTAGGCATTACATTAGTCTTATTTAATTTTATAAGAAAAGGTTAATGAGTTTGTATTAAATGAATATGGAGTTTTCAACAAAATATAGTCATCATTGGTAGGTCTAATTAAGTCTAAAGGTTGGACTTTAGAGAAAAATGAATAGTTTTATAATCAAGTGTTGATTAAGTCTAACTGTGAGTTATGATTAGATGTTTCAATAATTTTTGATAACGATGATGTTTAATTAATATGCTGATTGATATTTCTAACTATATGATGTAGAACTTAAGGAGAAATATACATCATGTAGATAGAGGAAATTTAGCTATTTCTATGTACAAGAACAAATTATACTTCCATCTAAGAAAAAATAAAGATAAAGGTAAACTAATTATATATAGAAACTAGGTATAAATCAATAAAGAAATAATTGAGATTAACTCAAAAGATAAGAACAAAGACAATGTAGAAATTTACATATTATATGATCATTTTTAAAAGGGTGCTAGCTCAATGGAAGAGCACTTGCTTTACAAGTAAGTGGACAGTGGTTCGAGTCCATCATGCCCTATTATGACCAAATGCACTATAAAATGTGCTACTAAATATTTGATCAAATATAGTACTACATATGCTACTAAATATACCACTAAACATGTGACCAAATTTACTAAATATGTGACCAAATATACGATTAAATATGTTACTAAATATACTACTAAATATGTGACTAAATCAACTATCGAATATACAACTGAATATGTGATTAAATATACTACTAAATATGTGACTAGCCACATGAAACTAAATATACTACTAAATCAATTATTAAGTATACTACTAAATATACCACTAAATCAATAATGAAAATCAATGATCAAATAATTGACTCAAATTGCTCAGTAGTTCATTTAGTAGTGTTATAAATGATTGAATATTAACTACTATTAGTCACGTGGCTAAGTTTAGTCACATATATACAAATTTTAGTGGTTTTTTAGTCACATATTGCTTTTTTGTACTAGTGGTATAGCTTTTACACTCCTCTCTTTTCTTATGAATATTCCACACAAAACCTTCCATAGAATGCAATAATAAGTAAGGAAAGGAGATACATTCCCTATTTCAAAAAAGGTTATGGATGGGGAAGTGTTAATTGTAACACACCTTGACTCTGTCCTCCATGGCTATGTATTTCATGATAACATAACATACCATGTCTCATGGTTCAGGTAACTTTTCATAGGAAAATCCCCCATGGAAATGAACATGAGTTTTATTGGGTCAAAAGAATTTTTGCAAACTCATCTCATTCGCAATCATCGATTGCTTCCTCCATCTTTTGCACTCCATAACTAGGCCAGTGGCACTCACGATGAACTCCTCTATTACCTTAAATGAGACTCGATTAATACTAACCCAACAACTCTTCTAGGAATCAAGAAAATACCAAGACACCTTCTCATCATGTCCTTCAATGCTCTCCATAGTCAAAATTAGCCCACCTTCCTTCAAATACATCTACTCTACCTTGTCTTTCCTGATGACCTCTCCAATTTTGGGTGGCTCAATCTGAGCATTAACATTCTCTATAACTTCTTCTTTTCCAAGATCAACAAACAACTTATCCCCCCCCCCAAACACACACACATTGTTGCTAATAATGTCTAATGGAAATTACTTTACTATAACCAATATTGATTAACGTAGAGGCATGGAGGCTCTTCTTCTATTATATGTATATGAATTCAAATATACACTTGGAGAACACATAGAAACATATACAATACCATTACATTTTTAGTGATCCTAAAAATTAAAATTGATGTGCCACAAATTAACCAACATGCAATGTCAACCATAGAAGAATGACTTCTACAACAATGACATGCAAATTATGTAACTTGAAAAAAAATTTAAAAATGATATAACATGTCGATGTAGTTGTTGTCAATTGTTAATAAATTGAATTAATTAACGTTAATCTATATAACTTCTATTATTTTATTATATTGAATTGAAAAAATAATCAAACTTGTAGCAAAATTAGTATTTGCCAATTAGAAATTAGAAAATAGAAATTAATGATTAAGAATAAATATAGACAATAAAACTTTAAAACTTTAGAATTTAGAATTTTAGTGATTATTAAAATTTAATAAATATATAAGCTAAAACTAAAACAATAGCTTCTAACTAAATACTAATAAATGACAATTCATTAAAACTAGTATACCATATTCTTACTTAAAATGCTAAAATCATTTTAGGTTGAAGTAAATAATTAACAAAGAAAAATACATTTAACAACTAATATTGATTTAAGTAAAAAACTTCCACACCTTTTTCAATTATAGAGATTTCTTCTTACCTCTAGAATTGAAGTAACTTTGAGCCCTTTGTTTGGTTTGTTTGGACAATGCTGTGATAAAAATCTAGACTTACCAAGAAATTTTTATAATTTAAACAATAGTATCCAAGCATGAGATTTCTTGTTACCGTAACTAAATAGACCTTTTTTTGGTCTATTTGAACTATTTTGTCGATAAAATTCTATAAATTTCAATAATTTGGAAAAATAGTATCCGAGCATCATCCGTCGGTTGTGTTATGTGGAACACTTTTAAGAAGAGGAGCAACAAATAGTTGATTTTCGGTAGTCCCATTCTTATTCATATGAGGCTTCACTACATCTACAACTGAGCATAATAGCAAGCGGTACAAGTGGTGCCTGCAATATGGGTGTTTTAGTGCTTGTTTTAGGACGAGGCAAAACTATCGAAGGGATATCCTAGGGATACATAAATATTAGTTTTTATATCCAGATTAGTTATTGCTACTTTTAAGAATCCTTCAAATTATGTCAATTACAGTATTCTAATCAACAAATTTACATATTTTTATGAAATTTTGAATCATCAATTAAGTGAGAAGAATGAAATACCCTAAAAGTTAAAGAGATGCTTTCCTAGATACAACTTTTATATTGGTGGTCAAGTTTCACATTTGTGGGTAATGATAACAAAGAACTAAGAAAGGTTAATGAGGATAGATAAGACAACTAAAGCCTATAAGAAGCATCCACTAAAAAAACAACTTTTTCTGGTACCCAAGAATGTAAAATTCAATAAATTGTCAAAACATAAGTTGAAATGAATAAAGTTATAAAATATTCCTTTCATATATATTGTGAGAATATTTTAATAATAAGTATTCATATATCCACTAGGTTTATAAATTATATCACTCTTGATAGTGAATAAATTATATTTAGTGAACATAAATGGATATTAAAAATAAGCAAGTTAGCTAGATAAGTAAACCTTGGAAATCATATGTGTAGCAAAGATATCAATAATAGAAGACTTAATGAATCTACTTGTACATAACAATAGGATTTCATTTTTTAAATATCAAGATAAGTTGTAATTATGAAGTAAATAAGATGGATCAACATACAAGGAGGAAATAAAAATATATGTCAATGAAGGGAGAAAACAAAATAATTAGAAGTCAATGTCAAAGGGACTACAAAAAAAAAATGCATACTTACCTCCCTATGACCAACAACATTGGGTTTTGTATAGTTGAGAATCTCCACCATGTTATAAAAAAAAATAGAGTAAAACATAAATACAAGATGAAGAATTTTGAAATCCATAATATTTTGAGTTTTGAAAAAAAATGACTATTGACAAAAGAAGAAAAAATAAAGATAATATGAAAAAGATTTAATAAAATTTTGCATTAATATCAATAGCTTGACTTATTTATGTGAGTGTGTGTGTGTGTGTGTGTGAGTGAGAGAGAGAGAGAGAGAGAGAGAGAGAGAGAGAGAGAGAGAGAGAGAGAGAGAGAGAGAGAGAGAGAGCACATTAAGTATGAAAAATGATATTTTAAGATATATGTATTTATAGCATGAAGAGGAAAAAGATGCATTTGTCGTAACCCATGTGCTGAAGTAGGTAGGCTAGGTATTGAAAACTATCGAGGTCAAAATAGTAGTATACATGTAGGAAGTATTAAAGTTCAATAGCTAATAAACTTATTGGTTACCTAGATTTTACTCGAGAATCATAAATAAGTTAAAAACTATGTACTTCACAATCCCTCTTAAGTACAATTTAGGAGTAAAATTATATTATCAAAAATATTGGTTGGTCATAAAGAATGGACCCTGTAATTTAACCTACCCATGTACAATTTTAAAAAACTAAATGCAATGATAAAAATAACCATAAGTGATAGGATGACTGATATATAGATGTCTCAACATCAATACTCCTCAAGAACTAATCCATCACGAAGTTCAAAATTATATCTTCATGTAAAAGGAAATGTAAGAAACTATGTATCCTTTCCATTGTTAATAATTGCATACAAAAAATGTAAATGTCTAATGCTTGAAACAAGCTCCAATGCTTACAAGAAACTTCTATTTGGAAGAAATAAACCATGTACATGTGTTTTTATGAGCTTCTCATTTTGGATAAGAATTTGTAGAAAGAAAATTCTAGATGTGGGATGATATCTTTTAAAGATTTATATATTTATATTTTCCAATGAAATATGATCATGCAAAATTACAATCAAGAAAAAAAAGGTGTTGTTCATTCTCAAAATTTTTACTTGAAAACCTACAAGCCTTTCCTATTTGATGATGTGAAATCAACACAATTTTGGTTAATGAAAAAGTCTGAAAAAAAGCTTACTCAACCTTTACCCTTCAAGCTCTCCAAAACCTAGGTGGTTGTACCTTCTTATCTTAGCACTTATGGAGGGGGAAAATGGCCAATGCAAACTTAAAACTTATACTCTTGAGTAGGAAAGTGTGTTCTCAAGGATGAATCAAGTGATAATATTCTTGAAGTAAAAATTAAAATGCATAGTAATATATGCCAAAATGAGAATGAGATAAAGAATCTCACCTTCTACTAAATTGCACTTTTCCTTAGAAAAAATAAAAGACTAGTCCTTTCCTGATGGGATAATTGAATTAATAACAATGTTCTTTACAATTATCCAATTACTTGGCAATAGTCACACTTCTATTAGTTTTTGGATAGAGAACTTGAGATTATAAAACCCTAGTCTATTGAATTTAACTCCAATAATAGTTGATACCAATTACAAAAAAATCATGCCTAGATTTTTCTCATCTAGGATTAATTGCTTCAAATTTAATCCATCAACAATAATGTAAATCCAAGATGACAATTTGCAAATGCCAATAATTATGATTTATTTCCAAATTTTAGAAGAGAAAAAAAAGTATTTTTATTATTTCTAAAAATAAGTACAATATAGTGGTGACTGGTTGTAATATTTAAATCTATACTACATATTCATATATTTTTGTTTCTATATATCTATCTTCCTATATCTATAAGGTCCATTTTTATAGAAAAGGAAAGGGGGAAAAAGCTTCAAACCTTTACAGAAAAACCTACTAATAACTAATTGCAACCATTCACAAAATTTTACAATCATAATCTTTTTAAGAATATTTTAAAAAAAAACCACAATTCTCGAATCATATCAAAAAAAATTTCAAAATGTTGGTTCCCATGAAGGTCTTAAAACTTAGCCAAGATGGCTCTAACCTTAGCTCTATCTTCTTCAAGCTCTAGCTCCAACACATTGTTGATGTAGCTAGAATAATTCTTCTTCAAATCCTAGGATGCTACATACATACTATTAAGAACATCAAGTCGGTCCTCCTTCGTTGGTGATAAAAATAGTTGCATAACTAGACTTGGGTTGTTATTCTCATTGTATGCTTGAAAGGGAAGTCCCATGGTGAAGAGATTTTAAAACATGCACAAGACTATAATAGAAAATTTAAAATATAAGAACATTATGAGATAATGCTTTCCTTATAATATGCTTACTCAACAACGGTCAGTAAAAGCATTAAAATTCAACTAGCTAATTTGACACACAAATGTACAAAGAAATTATCACTCTAATTTTGTGCTAATTTAAGACAGAATACAAATGTAGTTAACCTTAAATGCTCATGTCTTTTCATTGGAGTTGAAAAGATATCTTCATAATGTAAATCTTCACAAATTCATTTTGAGTTATAGACAAAGAATGTAGAAGGGAAATATTGGAATGCCAAAAAATCTAGTTTGGAAAACTTGCAATATTAGACAGAGAGAAGCATCTTGAATGTGAAATCATAAAATTGGAACCCACGAAATATTTATTGAGAAAATTTGCAAAACCAGAGGTGCCTTAAAACATAATTCTTAAAATCGTGAAATTGGAGCCTTTCTTATCATATCTTTGCAAAATCACAAAATTAGAATCTTATTCATTTCCTCTTTGCAAGATTGTGAAATTAGAGATGCCTTAGAACATCAATCCTAAAATAAAAAAATCAAAGTTTGATAGATGTGCATAAATATTGTTTTGTTGGAAGAATTACAAGGTTACACCATGTGCTAAGATAGAGTTGAATAGAAACTTGTATGGAGGAAGATCCAAAGATAAATATAGTATGGAAAAAAAATAAAAAATAACTATCATAACTCAAATAGTTATTTCCTCAAATATTCCCCTATAAATGAGAGATTTGTGAGTCCAAAAATAAAGAACCAGTGTCTTGTAGAATGAAACTCTAACCAAGAAGACAAAGAGATACATGAGCCATTGGAGCACTGACAATGTATCTAATAGAAAAGTTTGCAAGATAATTATCTTTTTTTTAAGGAATGTTGGATTTCCAAAATCACTCTAGAAAAAGATTCAATTAAATTACAGGTAGATAATATATTTCTTATGAAGAATAAGGAATCTTATAAGTAGCCTCATCCCCATGTCAAGTTTGAAAATGTTCCAAAGGAGAAAATTTTATTATGCTATCAGAATGATTAGGTACCCTTGCTAAATAAGTCCAAGAAGTACACTATAGATAAAAATACAATAATCTAAGATTTACTTAGCATAATGATTACAATATAATGACATGGCATAAGGAGCACTTTATAACTTTCAAATATGGTTCCAAAGAGAATAAGAATATATAAATCAACAAGTGTCACATAATGGCTTGTATTTTTCGTAATTGTAATAATTGAATTAGGTAGAATACTATATAATTTTATAAAAGATAAATATTTAATAATTATAATAGAAAATTGAATTGGTTTAATCATAATCTTTTTTATTATATTGTAAATAGAAATTTGAAAATGTTTTATTTCTTAGTTAAGAAAAGTTTAAACCAAATAATTTCTTCACTTTAATATTAAACTAAATGAAAAAATAATTCATAGTATGCAAATTGGATACAAAAAGTAAGTACACATTTACCAATTAATATTTTCATATTTTTCGATATAACTTTTCAAAAAAAAAAAAAAAAATATATATATATATATATATAAATATAAATAAATAATAAGAAAATGTTTAAACCAAATAATTTCTTCATTTTAACATTAAACTAAATGACAAATAATCCCTAACATTAAATAGAATAAAATACTAAGAATAATATTTTTGAAAAAAATAATTTATTCACTTTAATGTAATACTAAATCAATAAAATGCTAACTATAGCATTTTTCAAAAATCAAATTTAAAGTTTAACTATAATAGATTTAGTAATTTGTTTCATATTTTTAACTTCCTAAAATATTGTCTAGCTATACAGGTAGTGTTTCCTAGAAATCCATTCCTATAAGACCCAAATATATTAGCCAGTCAAGTTTAAGTAAAATAATTTTTATGTGTGTAGAAATTAAATAATGCACATGTATACTTTAGAAAAATAAAAATTGAAAAATAAAATAACACTAACATCTAATTGGTTGAAATAAGAAATATTAATTTATAATTAAGCATAGGTGATTGAAATAGTATAGCCTACGACAAATACAATAATAGATACTAAGATAGAATCACCTACATTCATAAATATAAATCATATGATTTGAATAACTTATAACTAGCTTATATATATATATATATATATATATATATATATATATATATATATATATATATATATATATATATATATATATATATATATATATATATATATATAAGCCAAGAGATATCCTTGTCGAGGCGTCTATTTTCATAATCCCATAATTTTCATCATCGCATATTTATGTGAGTTTAAGAGGTGTGAGGAAATTATTCAAGACTCTTGATCTACCTCATTTTTATTTCCATTTCCTCTCTGGAATTTTCACGATTATAATTATAATTATATTTAGTCTATTTCTATTTTGTTTTTATGACATGTAAATGAACGTCAATTTTTTTTCAAAATGAAAAATGTTTACATTGAAGATTGCTGCCACTGTAGAAAGCCTCTCGGCTTAATTAGAAGAAAATCTGATAGGAAATAGAATGTAAGGTAGTTATGTACAATACATATTTATTCTATTTATTATAATTATATAATATATATTCATTCTATTAATTAATTCGATAGCTCCTATCATAAATGCAATTTAGTGTCTCACACTCAAACCATGTCTCATGTCCAAACTAGTGGTATTTGTCCAAACTGGTGGTTTTTTTTAATCTCACACAAAATTCTTTCAACTTGTTCAGTTAATATTTTTAATATCCTACCATGTATGTTGCATCTTAGTTTCATTTGAATTATTCTATTTTCATTCATCTCCAAATAATTCTTTATACAAGAAAAATCTTAACTTTTAAGTATAAAAATAAAAATTATATTAAAAATAATGACTCGAGAAAAATGAATATTTTCTAATATTTTTCTAAAAATAAATTTTATAATCTAATTTAATTATTTATATGAACAACTCAAACAATTTTAATATTTTAATTTAAATTAGAGAATTACTATTGTTCTAATAAAAATTTAAATAGTATTTACATAACTTAATATATTCATTATTTAAAATTTATTCCAAACAAAAATATCTTATTTCTAACCTACTTAATATTATTAGATTTAAATTGATATTTTTTACAATTGATCAAATTACAATACCATTCTTTTTTAAATTTCAATCAACTTCATCAATAATCTAGAATAAATATGTTTATTTAAAATTTAATTGAATCAAAATATTTTTTCTAAAAATTAATACACACACTATTGAAAGCTTTTAAACAAATAATTAAACCTCATGTAACTTATCTTTTATTTTTATATGATAATTAATAGAAATATTCTTAGGCATTTGAAAATAAATTTTAACTTTTAAAAAGGAAAAATAATATATTATTTTAACTTATAAAAGGTTAAATAACTAATTTATTGAAATTAATTTAATTAAAATTAATAACAATCTCCAATAAAGTTTTAAATATAATTTTAAATTAATTTAATATATTAATGATTTAAGGTAACTTATTTAGAAAAGTATTTAAAATATTTCATTGCTTACGTCTATGTTCAGACAAATACAAAACAAATTTACTATAAATGTTCATAATAAATACTATTAACCAACATAAAAGTTCACTCTTAATACTTTCTAAGAAAGAATAAATATTATATAATAAACATATTTTCAAGAATTGGAAAATTAATTTAACTAATTTTTTTATGAAGTTAAAAAGATAGAAAGGAATTGATAACAATATAGTTTCATTCATAATGATCAAATAAACAAATATATGTCCCTTTAAAACATGTTCTATTGGAAAAATATTCAACAATATAGTTACAAGATTTACCAAACTCAATGGTGTTCTAACTTTCTACTCAGTGGAGGGTAAGGTAGCATCCCTTGTAGGGTTTTTGTTGTTGCCCCATCACGAGCCTATGTCAACATGCCAACAAGCTTAATTGAAGGCCTTTGAGGCCATAGAGACAAACATTATGCAAGTCATTAGCACACCATTTACTTGTTTATCTTTTGTTGTTTTTATTATAATCAATGATTTTGAATTACAGTTGGTAATTCATCGTAGGATGAAAAAGTTTTAAAAGTAACCCTAAACTTTGAAGTTTTCACACCGATGATGAATCATGAAATATATTTTGAAATATTGCTTACAAAATTATTTTACACAATCATATCCATATGTTAATCAATATTATTAAAATAGAAAATATCACTAATAAAATGATTTTACACAATCGCATCCACAACTTAATCAAGAAAATTATAATGGGCTTTACACAACTTCACCTAAAATGTAAAATTTAATCAAATCAACAATACATGTTTGTGAAAATGATAATTGGGAAGTTGAAAATAGTGTTGTGAAAATCTCATAGGTAGAGATAGCTTGAGGAGTTGAAAAATACCTTTGTTGTGAAGCACTTTTAGACCACCTTGGCCAGTACTATTTCATGACCAAAAATCTTATAAATTATAAGAAAAATATGTTTAACCCTTTAGTGATCTATGTAGAAAATGATAATATTCATAAAATACTCTATCAGCTTCTCTGTTGAACCTCCTATAGGTGCAAGTGCTAGTTATAACTATAAGAGAAATACATGCCACTATATGACACTTTTATTTTATCCTATGATATATAAGACAATATACTGAAATGTGAGATTTATGAAAAACCTTGGAATCTTCACAGAGTTGACCATTCATTATACTAAAACTCTCTACTCATATTATTCATTCTTTATCACATTTGAACTTTGTAATTGAAATGAATTTTTTTGAATGCTTCATTTTGTGCCAGTCTCATTATTGATGCTACTATTATTATTCATGGCTTTAATATTGTCCTTCATTAATACATCTCCAAAATGCATCATCATCATCTCTCTCTCTCTCTCTCTCTCTCTCTCTCTCTCTCTCTCTCTCTCTCTACATCTGTCAATGCCAATGAAATAATGGTGCATTTCATTCTACCAATTTGCATGTGATGGTGAATGAGTGGAGCATAGCAAGAGATCTGAAAGTATGGGAGAAGCCATTGGAGTTTGATTTGGATCATTTTGTGGAGAATTTGGTGAATCTAGATGGATGGGATTTTTGAATAATACCATTCGGTGCAGGGTGCAAAATGTGCCCGGGATATAATCTCACCTATGTACTATAGAAATTTGTGTTCATCTTTATCAATATTTGAATTTATTTAAAGTATATGACAACATTATTCTTGTTGCTTCTGGCATATTCATTTTCTCAAGAAAGGTGGAAATATAAAGATGGAGATAGTGCAATAGAAGCCTAAAAATATTTGTGAAACTAATTTTCAATTTATTTTGACGTAGAAAACCTAATTAAGTTTTGGCTTTCATCCTTATAAATATTGGGAGTGATTTCAAGTATATAGCAATATTATTAGTTTCTTTCTTTCTTGTGATATAGAGCAAATATATATATTTATTTAAGAATGAGTCTTTCATTTATATTTTTTAAGAAAGATATTTGCAATACATTTATTTATGTATTTTCTATTTTTGTAACAGTTAGAAGTGATCTAAGTATATAATGCATGTAAAGGTTGTTTTCTTTAAATGATGTCTCAACTTTTCTTTACATAGGTTTTCTAAAATATAAATAATTCTACTATATTTTAATTGATGTCCAAGTTGTCTAGATGATTTCTTTTATGTAAGTTACATTTAGGATAAATATTAATAATTTATATACTTAATTAATAAGCATGTGTTTTATTGATGATGTCTTTGGTGATTTTAAATTGATAAATTTATAATGTTATTAAATATTTATTATTTAAATATCTTAATTGATAAGTTATATGGATGATGGATTGCAAAGTGTAGTCTAAAAAACATTCTCATTTCTTAGTTTCTTTACAACATAATTTATAATTTATTGTCAATGGGCCCTAAGTATATTGGTGAAGTTGAAAGGTTCGTAAAGAATCCAACATGAATCAAGTATTATTGAGTGTAAGGCTCTTTCATTGAAAAGGGATGAGGTCATGTGACTTGATTAAATTTGGTAGAATAGATACCCCTTCGTCGTTGTCTCTTGACTGAAGAGATTAAGTCATAAGGTTCATCCAAGACTTGGGTAGGAATATGGACATTAAATGGGGGATCCAAGCTACATAGTGAAGTACTTGGGTATCACCTTTTCTATCAACCCTAATCTAAAGAGTATGTGGGATCAGAACTAAAATTGAAAGCAAACATAATATTTATGGGATTGTAAATACGTCTCACTAGAAGGGAGGATTTTGATATGTCAAAAGATTTTATCCTCATCTTATGTATATTTCTCCTCAACATGGATGTTAAACATGAACTATTTTGAAACTCTCCAAAAATTTATCAAGAATTTCCTTTGGTAAGGGACCAAAAAAACCATACATGTTGCCAGTTAGAAATGGTGCAGTAAAGCTAAAGAATTGGGTGGTATTATGTCGAAATATCTTAGGATCCAAGGAATTTCTCTAGCTTTTAAGTGTATAGAAAAGGCCTTAGTTGACAATGAACCATGGAAGATACTTATCAAGCACAATTTGTCTAAGGCTTCCCCTTGCCATGGTAAAGATTTGATGGGCTTTAACACTCTTGATCTTCTGATTGATGCTAATATTAATGTTGAGGGATCCAATGTCTTTAAGTCTAACTAAAAATATGGGAATGTAGTAGAAACTTATTTTTTGATAGGGGATGCATCAAACTATATGGTTTCCTATGTGGAAACAAACCACTATGGTGGAATCTCAAAAAAAGGTAGTAAATCCCTAACACTTCTACAAGGTTGCTCAGCAAAAAAAAGGGTAGCCAAGTGCATTGGCACCATCAAGACATTGTGAAAGATGATAATTTGATTCCTTGGGAAGATCTTAAAGATAAAATTGATATTATCTCCACCCATTGGAGAATATAAGCCATTTTTAGAGATACCTTTTCCAAGCAAGCTCTTCCCATGAGAAGTTGTAAAGCTAATGAATGTTCCTTCTCTTTGCTTTGGCTAGACACTACCCCCCTACATAATGTTATGGTTAAAATAGTCTACAATTGACCAAACCAAGGAAATGATATTCTTCCTCATCTTAATGAAGCCAAGAATCTAAAACTCTCTATAGATAGCTAGAAAAATTATTTGATTAAGCTTTGGAAAATCCTAGTGGATTTGAAAATATTGTGTTGCATGTGGGGCTCTCTTCTACATAACTTCTCTTCAAAAATTAAAATGGGAAACCTTAATTTAGAAATTATGCAACCAATCTAAGTCAAATTTTCATGTCTTCTTTTATTATTCCATAGCTTAACATACCTGGAAGTTATTTGGGATTACTCCATACCTTGATTTTGGACTTGTTAGTGTAACTTTTGTAAGTATCTTTAGTAATAATAAATTGAGTAACACCTTTTGCTGTGTTCTTTTCTATCTATTGTAATGGTGCATATATATAATGGGGAATAATGACATATTGGGAGGTAAGCTAAGGTTTCTTACTTAGTCTTTTCAAATACTCTTTTTTCCTAAAATTTCTTCACAAGTCACATCTATTATGTAGATAAAGGAGAACACATTTAAATTGAGCTTCTTTTAGATGGAAGAGAAGAATTTGAGAATAAAGAAGCAACTTATGAATTTATAGTGAGCAAAGAGAAAGAGGACATCGATGTGACCTTGAATGAATTCATAAGGTAACTCAAGGAAAGGAATAACTAGAAGAAGAATGAAGTACTAATTCTTCTAGTACAAAGAGAACAAGGAGCATCCCGACCAAATAATAGATCTCTCTAGCAACCTTGTACCTCATGTCTTCTTGTGATGAAGAATAATGAGAATAGTGGAATTAGTTAGCTTTTAAAAAAAATTCTATCACATGGCTTGGTTAGCCTCCCTATAATATGGTATATTATGGTAATACCCTAGCGACTTGTAATTTTGTCTTCTAATATTTTTGTATTTGGCCATGATGTTTCTCCTAAATTTCCTTCTAGATATGAACTCACCAAAGATGTAACCTCTCTTTTTCATTCCATCATGCTTAATTGATATAGGAACACCCTAGGGAGGTTAGGAATCATGTATGTAGGAACTTCATGGTTGAGTTTGTTGAGTTATGACTTACATGGTTGGGGATCTATTGAATGCATATTGGGGAACCTTTCCTTAAGTGTGTGTGAGGTTTGGAGTCATCATCTTGGAGTTAAATCCATTTTAGCAGTTATTGGTAATGTGTTCATATTTACTTGCAGAGCTTTGGAGATTGTATTTGTGATCTTTGGTCCAAGGGAGTTAGTGCGTGTGCTCTTGGATTTGGATTGGTTGGCACATGGGCCTATGTCTAAGCTTGTGTATTCTTATGTTGTCATGTGAGTTACTTATGACTTGTAAACTTTGCACCTATCCTAAGTATTTAATTTATGTTATGTATTTAATGTTTTTAACCAAACTGATTTGTGGCTTTAGGGTGTATTTAATGCAAGTGTTTATTCAGCATCTATTATGCCCTGTTGACTCTTGGCTTGGTTTAGTATAAGTAGAGGGTCTTGTAGAGCCCAGAGTCATTGTCATCCAACATAAAGGAAGTAGGGACTAGCTAAGAGAGTGAAGTGTGAGCAGAGCCAGTAGTTGTGGCTTGAGAAACAAGGAGGTTGCTTGGTTGCTATGAGAAAAAGTTTAGATTATTCTTGGATTTCTCTACCAAAGTTTGGATCTAGAATACCTAGGGTTTGGATCTTAAAAGATCTTGCAAAATTACTATTGTAATTGATTATGTATTTGGCCATAACCCAAAAGGCCTTATAGCCAGGCATATTGGAAGTAAATTTTATGATTCTATTATGAAACTTGGCATTATTTTGGATCAAAATATATGTGCTAGTATTTATATTTTGTTGCATGGTTAATTGTAGGTGCTAGGAAATCTCCTTTGGGGATTCTCCTACCTTGTACTACATCATGTCATATCACAACAAAGGTTGGATTTGGTTGATTTTTGGCAGAGGGTTCGCAAAGATCTTGGAAATTGCATCCAAGATAATTGGACCTTAGGGAAATTGAAGATACACGTGATGTTGTGGAAGCAAGGATTTGAGATAAGCTTAAAGCATAATTCTTATCTGAGATGGTGTTGATGAAGAGTGACATGATCATTGAGATCATAAGTTGTATATGTTGTACCTCAACATATGGGTCCTACACATGGTTATGAGGAAGCTACTGAAGAATTTGATGTTTCTGGATCAAGTGGCGAAGGTACAACTAATTGAGTTAAGAGACCTACAGAAGATAAGGTTGTTTAGTTAGGTAGATCTAGATCTTAGTTGAAGTTGAAGCACAAAATGGATGTTTCTAATTTCTCAGGTACTTTGAATCCTGAAGACCTAATTGATTATATTTTTGAATTGGAAGACTACTTTGAGTTGGAGAATATTGGTGATCTTCTTAGAGTGAGGTTGGCACAAACTAAGCTAAAAGGACATGCTTCTTTATGGTGGAAGGAATTTCAAAGAGATGGAGAAGAAGGTGAAATGAAGATCACTAGGTGGAGATTGATGGTAACAAAATTGAAGACTAAGTTCACTCTTGCTAATTATGAGCTTGAGTTGTTTAAGAGATTGCAAAATGTTGAACAAAAATATATGAAAGTGAAGGATTGTACTGAGGAGTTCTATAAGTTGACTATTAAGTATGGGAAAAGAGTTTTTTCTAAGGGAAAGGTAGCTATATATATGAATGGATTTAGATTCATTATTCAAGATGAAATTGGAATGATGAATATTTCTTCGATTGAGGAAGCTTAATGGTATGCTCTAAGGGAAGAAGAGAAGTAGAAAAGAAGACATGAACATGATTCTAGAGCGAAGGAGAAGAACAAATAAAATAAAAATATAATACTACATTTTTTAATGGTGACTTCTTTTTTTTTATCAATATGATCATGTATTGTTTTATGTATGTGGAAATCTTCATCAACCAATTGATCAAGAATTTATCTTTCTCAAATTATTTGAATAATTATAACATGTATATTACTTGTAGTCTTATATTATAGAGTTTAATTATTGAACTTAATTATAAAAGTTATAGTGTTAGTTTATATATATTCAATATTATTGTATATTATTTCATAAGAAAACATAAACATCCTTATGCTCCTTTTTATTGCATTATTTATCACAAGCATTTGTATGCGCATATACATACAAACAATATATATATATATTTTAATGATTTAACTAATCATATGAATGATTTATGGTTAATTCTTATTTTTTCTTTGTTAACTCTTGTCAACATAATAAATGGTAGATTGAAATTGTTATTATGTTTTTTCTTAAAGGTCAATGGTACTATGGCATAACATAAAAAATTATTGAGAATCTATACATCATAAAACCTTATTTTTTAAAAAACTAATTGGTTTGTAAGGGCACAATTAATGGTGTGTTGGGGATTATAGACTAATGAGATAATTTAATATTCTCACCAAATATATAGTAGATAATAGTATGTGTACATTAAGATGAACCTTCTATTATGTATAATAGAATAAGATCCAAATGATCATTTCTCAAAATATCTTATAGGAGAGGAAAGGTATATAAAGGCTATAAAAAACTATTAGATTGTTGGGATAAAATTCCACAAATATAATCTTCACAAGATCCCGCTTGTATGGAAAATCATAGAGAACCTAAATTGAAAGTATTTATCATATAATCCTTCAAGACTTTGTAATGGTCCTAAAATATAAGATTGGAGAAAAAATATTTATCAATTCTTACTTTGATTTGGTAATGATTTAATGAACTATCTAGAATGTCACTATGTCAAGGGGGAAATAAACCAAGGGAAATTTTTCTTTTCCAACCAAAGCCAATCATAATACTTATCATAAACAAGAGTTTTATATAGTAGAAGTCCCACAATTTATGAATAAGTATAAAATTGTGTTACTATAAGGAGAGGTGTGCACTATATTAGTATGGGTGTGTTCTTTAGTCTTCTTTGCAACACTTCTAAAAATATTGATATTAATTTTACATCAACTAAAAATTACTCTAAAGACACATGATGTAAATATTCCAAGGTAAAATCCTCTTCATTGGTAATTGTGCTCTTGTTATTCATCTTAATTTGCAATGATAGAGAGATAAATTTTAAACTAAAACTAAAAAATTCAAAGAGGTTATCTTTGGACTATATGATTTTTTTGTCATATGAAATCCTCATAGCGAAATTTTCACTATCTTATATTTCCCTATTTTCTCATCATAGTGAATCTACTAGAAAACTTTTCATAATTTTATAAAAGAAGAAATATTAATTCATTGTTATTATTTTTTCTATGATTTATAAGACAATACTAAAGATGAAGGATTATGAAAAACCCTGGAATCTTCACAAACTTGGCCATTCGTTATACTCAAACTCTTTACTGATCTTGATCATTCTTTACCATGTTTGGACTTTGTAATTGAAATCTATTTTTGTAAATGCTTTATTCCATGCCTATCTCTTTTGTTGCTACTAGTATTATTCATGCATTTAATTTTGTCCTTATAATGCAGTATTAATACTATAAAGAGTAGATAATAGTATAAAGAGTGATTACCATGATATTGACATACAAATGACATATATAAATTAAAGCATCTTTGGAGCCAAAAAAGAAGTGCCATTACATGCCAAAAGATAATTACAATGATAAAAATTATTTCTATAAAATATAGAACATGCCAATATTACACTATAGTATATTCTTGAGGTATGTTGATACATTTATAGACAAATTCTAGTGTATAATCATTCAAAAAAATAGTGGTCTAGTTATTTTTCCATTATTAAATATTATAAAATGTCTATGATGTCCTAAGAATCTAGAAAATTTTGAGAACCTATGAAGATATTTATCAAGTGTAAAATATAAAAGATGTTTAATATTTTATTACTAGTCAAAGAAATTTCACTATTGACAAGTATTCCAATGGTAAGAAGTCATTAAACTCATAGAACTACACAAAATTCATCAACCTTGATTTGAACAGGAATTCAAAAAAAGACAATGTATGTGTGTGTGTGTGCGCGCGCACGTGCGTGCATGTGTGTGTGTAGAGAGAGAGAGAGAGAGAGAGAGAGAGAGAGAGAGAGAGAGAGAGAGAGAGAGAGAGAGAGAGAGAGTTTGGAATTGGCAAAGGCATGGATTAGGGTGACATAAGTCATTTTATAGTAAGAGACACTAGATTTATGGGTTTGGATAAAGATTGAAAAAATATTGGTCATTTTCTTTATAGAGGGAAAGGAATAGAGAAGGATATCACAGTTCAAAGTACCAATTATATTGCAAAATCAAACCCTCAATGGGCCTTAGGGGAATGCAAATCATGTCATATAGAGAGGATATAAATTATGCGAAGGCAATACAAAGAACATCAAATGCAGGGTGTCTCCATAAACAAACAACACATATCTTGTCAAAGTTGTTACATGTGATAGAACTCAGGCATTTGTGTGCAAAAGAGTTTGGATTTTTTTTCCTACATATTATTATTTTAAATTTCATAACATTCAAAATCTATCAAAACAAAGGTGTAGTAACAAAGTCTATTGACATGATTTATTATTAGGGAAAAAATATGTCACAAAAATAGAGCAATCTATGTAGAGAAACTAGAGCCAAGCCTTTTCTCACTTGATAGCTCAACTTTCAAAAATGAAGGCCTATAATATTCTAAGATTACTTGGGTTAATCTCCCATTGTTATTGGTTAAACACTAACCAATATTGATTAATGTAGAGACATGTCTCTTCTACTACTAAATGTATATGAATTCAAATGTGTACTTCGAAAACACATAAAATAATATACAGTGCCATTACATTTGTAATGATCCTAAAAATTAACAATGATGTGCCACCAAATAACCAACGCGCAATGTCAATTGTAGAAAAATGACTTCTACAACCAGTACATGCAAATTATGTAACTTGAGAACTAAAAATATATATATACATGGTTAATAAATGAATTAATTGCTATTAATCTATATAACTTCTATTACTTTATTATATTAAGTTGAACAAATATTCAAACTTGTAACAAAATTTGCATTTTCCAATTAGAAAATAGAAATTAATAATTAGAAATAAATATAAACAATAAAACTTTACAAGCTTTAGAATTTAAGATTTTAGTGATTGTAACAATTGATGAACATATAAGACAACCTATAAATAAAACAATAATTTCTTACTAAAATATGACAATTCATTAAAACTAGTATACCATATTCTTGCCTTAGAAAGCTAAATCATTATTTGTTGAAGTAAATAATAATATACTTAACATCTAATATTTACTTTAAGTAAAAACATCTAATATTTAGATTAAGTAAAATTTCCAGCACACTTTTTACAATTACAGAAATTTGTTCTTACCTCTAGAATTGCGTAACTAAAGACAATTAGTCAATAAAAATCTAGACGTACCAAGAAATGTGTATAATTTAAAAATAGTATCCAAGCACGAGAGATTTCTTCTCACCTCTAAAATTGACCCAACTAAATAGACGTTTGTTTGATCCGTTCGAACTATTTTGTCAATAAAATAAGAAATTTCAATAATTTGGAAAAATTGCATCCAAGCGTCATCCGTACGTTGCGTTACGTGGAATACTTGTGCATGCTTATAAGTATGTAAGCAGAAGAGGAGCAACGATAGTTGATATTCGGTAGTCCCATTCTTATTCATGTGAGGCTTCACTACGTCTGCACCTGACCATAATACCAAGCGCTACAAGTGGTGCCAGCAACATGGGTCTTTCAGTGCTCGTTTCATATTTTTCCTCCATGTTGTCGGTTTCTGTAACCCTTACCCTGGCTCTGATCGTCGCTTCTTGTTTCTACTCGCTACTAGTGAGCGGCGATAAGCGAAAGAAGCCTCCGGGGCCACGAGGGCTGCCTGTTTTGGGCAACCTGCGGGACCTCGGTTTGAATCCCCACCGGTCTCTCCACGCCCTTTCCCAGCGTTATGGCGGCCTCATGTTCCTCAAACTGGGTAGCAAACCGACCATTATCGCTTCCTCCAAGGAAGCCGCAACCGCCATTCTCAAGACCTTCGATTCCGATTTCGCTAACAGACCGAAAAACATGGGAGCAACTACTGATATTCTGCTCTACAACAGAAGCGATTTCATCATGGCTTCCGAGTCCCGCTGGCCCATGCTCCGAAAGGTCTGTATTTCCCACCTCTTGACCCCCAAATCTCTCCAAAAGTGGCAGCAGTTCCGAGAACAAGAGATGGCGCTCTTGCTCGCCTCCATCTTCAAACAGGGAGCTAATTGTGCTGTAGACGTCGGAGATTTTGTTAATGTCTTCGCTTCCAATGTCATTGGACAGATGACGTTCAGGATGAGATTGTTTGACGACAATAATGCAGAGGCGGCTCATTTCAGAGGGTTGATGGAGGACTTTTTAGCACTAGGTGCAGGAGTTTTTAGCAATAGGATTGGGGATTTCGTTCCTTTCTTAGATTGGATTGGGTTAGGCGGGTCTCTTCATCGAGCCAAGAGCTTGAATATGCGCCTTGACCAGTTTCTGCTGACGAAGATGGAACAACAGAAGCGCCTCATTCTGTCTAGAGATGAGGAAAATGACACCAAGGACTTCTTGCAAGTTCTCTATGAACTCAAATCTTCTTCTCTAGGAGAGGGAGCACAACTTTCCGAGGCTAATATCAAAGGGATCTTGATTGTATGCGCAAGTTTAGATTATTTATTATTCATTTATTATTGTTGTTAAAATTAATTATTATTTTCAATAGAATGATTCTAATAATTAATTTCTAAGATTATGTATGTGAAGAGAATTAGATGTGATAAATAGGAGGTAATTTCTATGGTTGTCATATTGTTATCAGAAGTCAACTGTGTGATTTTGAGTCATATTCATTGACTCATATTTGGGTGAAGCACCGGGACTTCGTGGGAGGTCACCCATCCCAGTACTACTCCAGTCTGAGTGCGCTTAGCTACGGAGTTTCCTCCCCTGTGAGCATCACCTAGATCCAATGAACACTAAGTGTTCCATTTATTCTCATGATAGCTGGATTCATGCTGAATCACTATTCATTAAACATGGGTCAATGAATTTGGCTCAAAATCACACAGTTAAATCTTTAAAGCAATATCACAAACATTAGATTTATTAATTTTTCTGATGAATTGCAGAACATGATTGCGGCGGGAACCGACACGGCTACCCGGACGGTGGAATGGGCGATGTCACAGCTGATCCGGCATCCCCATCTGATGAACAAAGTGAGAGAAGAAGTGGATTCAGTTGTTGGAATGGGAGAGAGAGTTACTGAATCTCATCTTGTTAACCTCAAATATTTACAGGCGGTAGTGATGGAAACACTCCGACTACATCCGCCAACGCCGCTGATGATTCCACACGGATCTCCAGATTTTCCAAGTGAAATAATGGGACATTATATTCCGCCCAATTCGTATGTGATGGTGAATGTGTGGAGCATAGCGAGAGATCCGAAAGCGTGGGAGAAGCCGCTGGAGTTTGATCCGGATCGCTTTGTGGAGAACCCGGTGAATCTGGATGGACGGGATTTTCGAATAATACCATTCGGTGCTGGGCGAAGAATGTGCCCGGGATATAATCTGGGCCTCCGTATGATTCATTTTGCACTTGCAAGCTTCATTCATGCATTTCATTGGTCGCTTTCACCCGGCCAAAAGCCTGAAGATTTGGACATGGGTGAGATATACGAGGTTTCGATTCACAGGAAAGTTCCTCTCAGACTCTTTGCCACTCCTCGTCTTCCAACCCATCTTTACAACCCGAGTTCACAGTAATGGATATATGAATTGAACGTTTCTTGTTACAACCTTCTTTAAACAGCCACTCTTCTCTTCTTTCTGTTTGTTACTAAGCTCAGGATGTACTGTGTGCTCATTTTAGTGTGCTCGTGAAGATAAATAAAACAAGGGCTGCGCGAGCAGCTCCAGTTCCTGTACTTTCTTCTGTGTGGAAGGGGTAAAGAATCTTCTAAGCCCGTCTAAATAAATTAATAATCATATTCGATTGTATCAGCAATTTTAAATTGATGCCCTTTAGAATCAGGTTTATAATTCATATTGAACTTATATGCAGCCATGCTTCCTAGCATACTGAATTAATAGATTCTTTCAAATTATTTTGCTTTTCCTACTTCGGCATTAGTAGTGATGATAAATTGTAGTGGGTTTATTCTGAAAATTGTGGTAACTAAAATCAATAGGTGGAAAAATTACTCTCATAGATTAAACTTATTAAATCATATTTTGTAAGATATAACAAATATGCATATTATTATTGAATTCCTGCCAATTTCTGCAATATCGGAGATTAGTTGCACTGTTACATCAAATATGATGAATAGGCGAGGATGAGGAAGAGGAGTTCTTTCCTTATCTAAGTATTTAGGAATCTATGTCATTATTTGCTACTGACTCAAATAGAGACTTCAATTAAAATTTGTAACATTTTTTAACTAAATCACACTTACATTTTTAAATTTTTTTTGTCATACCACATTCACTACAAGGCTTTGGATGGTGTGGACCTTCACACATTCTTTTTTCTAAATGTCTTTTTGAGCTGTCGAATAGTACACAACAAACAATAGACCTTGTCATAACTCTTAGTTATTTAAGTTTTAGAAAAGGCCCTGCTTCTCAAGACCTGGCCAAGCTCTGTGGTAGCATAGCTAATTTCTCTGATGTTTAGAAAAGTAGTATAGCAAAGTTGACGATCTATATAGAATCTCGTAAGCATAAATTAAAAAATGAAGAAAAGCCAATTTGAATCGGCTCAAATTAGTGCTCGGCATACAAAAGAAGAACCAATAATGTTATGATATTTTATGATATTATGGGAAAGAGTTTTCATTACAAGGAAAATAGACTATGGCCAGGTTCTGGCCATTACACAAGTAAAAATAATTATGGGATACAATATCTTCAAGTAAATAGTAAACCATAAATTGCAAGGATCACAATAAGCGGTCCAAAATAATAGTGTGAGAATTACAGTACGAAGCAGTTGAAGAGCTATGTTTGTGAGAAAATCATAAAATTGAATCTGGGACAAATAGAAGGGGAATGAAGGGCTAATTTAGTACACCAACAAGAACACATGCATGATGCCACACTAACCTTTCCCAAATGACATAGCATGCAACCCTATTTCTTCTCAATAATCAAGCCTTCCATTACCAGGTGCTCCTTACGTTCATTTTGATCACTGGCCAAGAAAAAGCATAGCGACCAATGAAAAAATAAGAATTGTACAATGGAAAATTCATTTTAATAGAAATTAATCATTGGACTATAATTTATAGCAATATTTTTTTTAGTGTTGGCAATTTACAAAGTTTTAATTAATGCAAAAAAAATGATGAAAAATTTAGTAGGAACTAATAATATGTGAATTATATTATTACATTCTTTTCACAAATAGGTCTTCCATGTAATAAGTTAGTTCTTACAATTTTTTTTTTATCCATCTCTTTATCATATTATATCTAGATTTTAGATTATTTATACATTTGAAATATGATATTTTTTCGTATTGCACTTAATTTAATAAATTGAATTTACAATTAAGAATTTTTATAATTAACAAGAATTATTTGTCAATTTATCTATTATTTCATTCATATTTAAGATGTTTTTGTTTAAAGTGGTAGGAAGTGGATATTGAATTTGGAGACAAGAGATCACATCATAGCACAATTAGGTCATCACAATCTAAAGAAAAGCCTACCATGACTTAGTAATATTATTAAAAAAAAAAATCAATGTTTTTAAAAGAACACATAGATTATCATAAGACCAAGAACATGAAATAACATAACTACCCTCCACTAGAACTTACAAAAAAATTATTTGGAGATATTTATAGTCTTATAGTTCCTAGAGAGGCACTTGAGAGTGGTAATCAAGATTTTAAAATCTTCAAGCATAACCATATGAGAAACTAATTTTTCTATTATAGTAACCTTATTTTGAAGAGCTTTAATATAGCCCATTAAGTTATCTTTCTTAACTTTCTCCTAAATTTTGGCTTTAGAGCTCTCTTTTACAATAAACTCCTCCTCAGGAACATAGGAGTTGTATTCTAAATTCTAAATATCATAGTCACATGGTTAATTATAATCTCATCATAAATCTTGTCATGTGTCTATAACCTACTCCTCCTCATTGTCATAGTTATCATCCTCACTATTTTCAATCTCCCCACTTTTATGGGGAGAAAATTATTGGTCCACTTCTAGAATAATTGAAGTTCATAATTTTGGTGTATGTTTTCCCATTTATATCTTAGTTTGATAAAAAAAATTTCCCCTAAATTAATTTCTTGTTTTTTTAGTAGAGGTTTTAACTTTTGTCCCATTACCATATTCAATCCCTTCAACAAAGTCTTTTGTATTCACACTTAAGATGTTACAGTTTTTAAAATATGGTATAAATTTAATTTGACAACTAATATTTTTAATTCTTGAGAAAAAATATTCATCTACTTCTACTAATCAATTAAGAACTTGTTTTGTCTTACTAAATAATTTTATTATCCATTTAACTACATAAAGATGGAACATGTTTATGTTAAGAATATAGAAATCTTTCATATAGAAAATTAGATAGGTCTTAGTATAGTGACAATGTCTCTAGGCATATTATAGATGTCTAAGTCAAACAAAGAGACAAGTGTGATTTGCCACAAGCCCAAAATTCAAGAAACTAACCCATATGAGTGGACATGATTGGTGGAAATTAAGAGAAAGATGATTAGTAATTTTGAATGTGAATGAAGGTATTTATTTAATAAATAATATGAAATAAGTAAAAATCTAGATTAATCAATTAAATGAAATATTTAATTATAGGATTAAAAAGGTTAATAAATTAGATAGATAAAGAAGAAGAATTATTAGGAAAATATTTCTTGCAATAAAAGAAAATTTCAATGTAATTATTTAGGCCTTTTCAGAAAACAACTAAACTTCAATGGTGATTTTCAATTAGCTTTATTCTCAATGTTTGGCCCAACAGATGATACTTACATCCCAATACAAAGAGGTATATATAAAGAAAAAAAGATTAAATGAATATTTTGATAGTTATATTTACATGGAAATGGAAGTTGAATTAGATTTGGTTGTTTCATATTTTGATATATATATATTTATAAGTATTTTTATTTGACAGAAAAATTCATTATTTTTAAGGTCTCATATATTCATGTCTATAAACATGTAAATTCCATTCTTGACTTTGCTATTTTAGCAAGCTGTATGCTCCATTTAATACATTTTTTTTTAAATTTATATTATTTATCACAACACCATTCTCTACTTATAATCATATTCATTCGTTTAATTCTTTACAAACCATATCATATTCTTCTTAGCACCCTACCTTCATTCTTTGCTCCTATCAATACACTATGAGGTGTGCTCTGCAAATAATTGTGCACACCAAATCTAAAGACTAGATAACATCACAACTATTTATGTAGTAGATCACATTATCTTTTTTCTAAACCCTCTACACAATCTCTAGGGAAAGAAGCCAACATAAATAATTCTTTTCAATGTCTAACATAAGGATTTCACCGATCCACTTAGAAGGTAAAATCCTACCATGATCTTATTTCTACTTTCTTTCAATGAAAAATTCATCGCAATGTAATGATAGAGAACTTCAAGCAGTTACATGTGAGTAAAAATTAAAATGTTGATATTAGAGGGCTGGGCTAAACTTGGAGGGAATAACTTGAATACTTCTTTTCCTTTCTCTTATCAATTTTAGTACTTATTTTTGTTTTCTCTTTGTTCTATTTCATAGTCAATGAAAGATCAATCCATTAGAAGGGTTTTGTTTTCTCTTTGTTCTTTTTCATAGTCAACAAAAGATCAATCCATTAGAAAAGTGATTGGATGATTCAATTCAACAATTTCATTAATCACAAAATGTATTTTATGAAACCAAGAATAAAATCTTCTATTTTTGACACAAGGAAGAGACAAAAGAGACATTGTAGCTATTGTTTCTCTTAACTCTCCAAATTATTAAATATAGAAATACCCTAGCTTTCTCTTAAATGCCTTAGAAATAAAGTGAACATAGTTTGCTTCAAAATGATTAAGAGGTTAAACTACAATATATATTTCAAATTATGGGATTAAGAAACTTAGTCCCTTTACTGCGAACTGTACATGTGTGCACTTATGACCTCTCCTTTACCTAGTTGCCACCTACGCGTCAAAGGACTCGTGGAATGGGCGATGACAGGGCTGATCAGGCATCCGATGAACAAAGTGACAGAAGAAATCGATTCAGTTGTTGGAATGGGAGAGAGAGTTAGTGAATCTCATCTTCCTCGGCTCAAATATTTACAAGTGGTTGTAACAGAAACTCTCCGTCTGCACCCACCAACGCCGCTGATGCTTCCACACACATCACCAGAAGCATTACATTCCGCCCAATTTGCATGGGATGCTGACCGTGTGGAGCATAGCGAGAGATCCGAAAGCGTGGGAGAAGCCGCTGGAGTTTGATCCCGATCGTTTTGTGGAGAATCCGGTGAATCTGGATGGACGTGATTTTTGAATAATATCGTTCGGTGCAGGGCGAAGAATGTGCCTGGGTTTTAATTTGTTACCTATTCATATGTCTTGAGTTCTTCTTTGACTTTTGTGTTAGTTCTCTACCAATTGTCATTAAGCTTGAAACCATGAACTCACACTTTTTTCTCATAAAGGTTCACACATACTTAAATAAGGAAGGTAATAATAATGAGAAAATATATATGAGGGAAATATTTTGATTAATTGAAAGTTTGAAATTTTATCCTTGTAAAATAATGATTGAAAGGGCATCTCATAGTATAAAAGGTTATATTATTTACCTTGTCATATGGTCTTTTCACCAATCACCTTCCCATTAATAAATGATTTATGACCGTATGTATCTTGATCTTAGTTATTTTGATTATTATATGCAAAGCAAGTAAAATTATGGTCATTATAGAATGAAAGAGTTGTAAAGTGAAATGTAGAAGTGATAATAACAAAAAGTGTTTTCAGATTTAAATAAATTATATGAATCCTAATGGTTATTTCTTGTGAATTGTTCCTTATTTGTCAGGTGTTTTTAAAACTCTATCTTTTGTATTATCATCATTGTAATTTTATGTTGTACTCTTTTGTAATTTGCATAAGTTTAGTAAGAACTTTATGAGAGATTAGTGACACCTCGATGGAACAAGCAAATTTTAAATAATTCCTTGAGAAGGTAAAGAATTCCATGAAAGGTTCCATGATGGAGAAATTAGTGAATTCATGTTTGGTTGAAAAAAAATTCTAAGTAGAACCATGTCTAGAGTGTATGGATAGGTATGAATTACAAAATATATGTACCCATAAATTATATGGGAATGAGTTCATGAAAATGAATATGGGAATAGTGATGGTTGGAATGGGTGTCCTTGATAATATGACTTATGAATATTGGTGAATATAAAACTCCTATCCAATATACCTTCCAAGAAAAGAAAGATATCCACATAAGTATTATAGCTATGAACTTTCTTTTAAGTTATAGAAAACGGGTTGTAGATTTCCCAAGTGTCTCACTATAGAGCATATGATTCCTAAAGTGAGAGACATACCTATCCTTTCCAAGTGAGTCAAACAAAACCCACATTCCTTATGTTAGAAAGAATAGATGCAATTTTTAATCCAATTATTGTTGGGAGGTAAAACAAACTTTTCAATTGTGGACAAGTAGCAGATGGGATGCATGAAATTTTAGAGAATTTATTTGGTTTTCACAAGTCCTACATCTTCTCATACTCTTTTTACACTTTAGCATGCACTTTATAATGAAAAGGGTTACATCATGAACCCTATGTACTTTGAATGAAGATTTATGAATATTACCTAGACCTTCAAGATAAAAAAAATGAGGAAGATTACAAATTCATTATTTAAAATTGAATAAAATAAATTTTGAATCTAAAAGAATGATATATATATATATATATCAATTTCATTATATAATTATGAATGCAACTAATAAGTTTAATATCTAGTATATATTGATGTTCTTACACATATACACACATTAGTGCACACAAATATGTGAAAAGATCTCATACAATTAATAAATGAAACCCTTAAACATAAGAACAATAAATTTTTTAATTTTCAAATACCAATTATATAACACATGAGGCATACCCATTCAACTTGAGATTTAATTATGATGAAAATTCTCATATATGTTTTTTCAGAAGGAACGTGCATTGGTTAAATGAACAAGAATTTGTTAATTGATATATAAAATAAAAAAATAGTAATTCTTATAGTAGAGAGACTATTCAAATCTTAATAAAGTGTGCAAAAATAACCTATAACATTACCCGAGATGCTTATATTGGTATTATTTCACCATAAAAGGTTAATTGAAAATAATTAACATCATTTGATGCATTTTCTCACCTTATATATCATGTACATGATAAACCAAATATTCAACATTATTTTGAATATAAATTTTGTATGTAAAAATATAAAATCTAAGGAACTGAGGAGAAATATGTCAAAATAAGTTGTACAAAATACAAGACCAATCTATTAATTTTTAGAGTAATACATCATAAATTTCAAGTTCACTATTGATAAGATTATCTTGAATATTTATCAAAGTAGTTGAGATGTGACTAACGTGCATTTATCATGGATAACTGGTTACACCTTTTGTCTACAAATCTCTTCTCTATGCTCATTATGTATACACATAATTAATTTAATTTCTAGCAATTCTGTAGAAATTAATTATTGAATTGTGTTAGAATTGTCCCCACCCAATATTCTTAAAATGATTGCTCCTTTCCTAAAGCCTTGTCCAATACCCATTTAAAATAACTTAACAAATAATTCATATTGCTTCCCCTTGTGATAATCAAGTGGTTTCAAGATTACAATAATATTTACTCTAAAAGGGTTTTGACTAACAAAAAATTTCACTAACAAATGGTTTCAAGATCACCAGTGACATTATACACGAGTAGTTTTAGCCAACCAAAACTGTCAATCTCAAATAGTTTCAATGTCCCACAAACTTTGCATTAAATTATATTTTGATAACCATAATCCTCTCAATAAAAGGCTCCAGATCACTACTAACCAAGAACACAACTCTTCAATGAATATAAATCCTCATCAATATCACATTTTCTCCTTTTATAAGGGACACCAAAATATAATATATAGAGTCTATATGAAATGAAATCCTTCTCCCAAGATGCATGGGTACCAAATTGATGTACTTATTAGTTCTCTAAGAATTCTTCTCATATATATGTTTCATAAATATGGTTTAAAGAATAAATCTATGAGCTTCCAATTACAATTAATAATGCACCACTTCAAAACTAATGTATGATACATACTTTGGTTTTATATTTTTACAATGATTACTCACAGTTAAACAATTGTAAAACATACATATCCCGTTAACAACCATACACTAATTCAATCTACATGAATTTTTGGTACTTGTTTCTTTTCAATAGCCTTTCAAATACTATCAACAATATGAAAAAAAAATACATTAATTCTAGAAAAATCATTTTATATAGTCACTTTTATCAAATTAAAAAAATCTCAATTTTAGATACACAATTTTTTTTATTTATGTATAATTTGATAAATAGAATTTACATAAATTTAAATAATGATCAAATAAAATTGGTAAGAAATTATATATTACAAACATCAAGAATACTTAATTTGGTAAATAAACCTTAAATCAATGATTTTAGGAATCTTATAATTAGTCAACGATGAAATGACAAGATTTGAATGCATTAGTTATTTTTTATATTTGATAGGTTTGAAACATCCAGTAGCATTACTCAAAGAAATAACTTTACTTAAATGTCTTGTTGATGCTACTGTTTAAAGGAGCAATATTCGCAAGTGTATTTTGTTAAGTTTATAAGGATCATTTGCAAATGTAATTCCCCTACCATAATGTATGGTATGTACTTTTCAAATACATCAATCTCCTCTCTTATTTATTGTGAATGAGACATGGAGATACATGTCTCCTCATGAGAAATGTCTATCCATTATAATTAATAAAATAAAAAATTATACTATATATATATATATGTATATATATATATGTATATATATATATATATATATGTATATATATATATATGTATATATATATATATGTATATATATATATGTATATATATATATATGTATATATATATATATATGTATATATGTATGTATATATGTATATATGTATGTATATATATATGTATATATATATATGTATATGCATATGTATATATACATATATGCATATGTATATATACATATATGCATATGTATATATACATATATGCATATGTATATATACATATATGCATATGTATATATACATATATGCATATGTATATATACATATATGCATATGTATATATACATATATGCATATGTATATATACATATATGCATATGTATATATACATATATGCATATGTATATATACATATATGCATATGTATATATACATATATGCATATGTATATATACATATATGCATATGTATATATACATATATGCATATGTATATATACATATATGCATATGTATATATACATATATGCATATGTATATATATATATATATATATATATATGTATGTATGTATGTATGTATGTATGTATGTATGTATGTATGTAATTAATACACAAACACACATGTATATTATATCTCACACTTATATATGTAACACACACACACACACTCATGTGTGTGTGTGTGTGTGTTTATAATATAGTCTTGTAGGTTTAACCAAATGAAGCTACCAAACATCAACAATCCTTCTTAGCTAGAGAGGATAAACAAGAATATGAACATCATACTAGTACCTCGATGTAAAAAATGGTTTTGGGAATAATATGTGTGTGCACAATTATTATCATTCAACTGTTCTTAATTTTTGATAATGTCCTTTGAATATGATAAATAAACCTCCTCTCTTTGAGCATCAATGAAAGCTTCATTTTTCTCCTTTGGATTTCAAATCTATCACCTGAAAATTATGTTTTCCCAATTGCACTTTTATTGGATGTCTTTCCACAAGCATAGGTAGATGATTATGTGGTTGCCAACATGTATAAGGTAACAATTTTACCATGAATTTTACTTTTTGAGCCATTATTATTATTAATAGCATTGGAACAAGCTATTACATTTATGTCAATCCAATTCTCAGATCTAGAAGAAACGATTTTGTTACATTTGACATCAAAGAATACTTAAACAACTTTTCAAAGAGCCAAATGAGCATTGAGTACTTCCCTCATGGTGCTCAATTTTTTTTTTTTTTTTTTTGAGCAAGTCATCACTTTTATATATATGCCAATTATACCCATCATCATTGATTTAACTTGCTGAAATTCATGGGATGCTCGAAAAGTGAGGAGTTTGAGAATTTTAGAAAACATTATCAGTTTGAGTTAAAATATCCAAAATTTGTCTAACCACCTTCACTTAGTGCTTATCATTATTTTTAGAAAGTTGCATAATTTATACAAATGTCTCACTCATATAAATTTATTATGCTTTTAAACCACTTTGAGACCTCATTATCTGTTGGAGTTAATGTTCAAATGGTAGTCAAGAATAATTGTTGCACATGAGAAAATCCTTGTTGAGTTGCTGGCAACACAAGTCTAGTTTAGGATTGAGTCAAAGAGTTATAGTTTGGATCAAGTTCTTATTGTAGATGTGTTCAAGTTAGGTGTCCATAAGTTTTAGTTATTTCTCAAGTTTTTGTATGTTTTCAATCAAGAAGTAGTTTGTTGTCAATATGATTAGAAGTCATTTAGGAATGTTGTTGGGTCAAGCTATTTTATAAATTTGTATCTATTATTCAATAAAAACAAGCTAGAAGTTCCTTCTTTCTCTATTTTGTTTCTGTTGTTATATTTTTCCATTATGGTATCAGAGCTATCTTCCTATTAAGTTTTGTGTGTTAGAGAAGAATTTTTTAAGAAGATGAGACCTGGAGAAGAACAACCGAATGATTATGATTTCATTGAAGAATTTTTTTGATTTTGAAGAGATCAATACTTTGAAAAATACTAAAATATGTGATAGAGTCTAGATGGATGCTTCAATAGTTTTAGGTGTTATAGGATTAGAGAAGCTATACCTTTACAAGGGTTATGAGGCATTCCATGTGGAGATGGCGTGTCCAATAGTTTGGGGAGATTTGAAAGTCTAGAAGCTTGGCATCATTTATGAGACATTTCATGTAGAGATGATGTGTCCAATGATGTTTTGAAGTTGGATGATAGCTCCATAACTACGAGAAAGTCTTACTCATCTATGATATATTTTGAGAGTATAATTTCTAGATAATGTTTCCTTTAGTTGTCACATTAAGTGGGGGTGTTGGAGTTAATGTCCAATAGTAGTCAATAATAATTGTTGCACATGTGGCAAGCCTTGTTGAATTTTTGGAAACACAAGTTTAGTTTAGGATTGAGTTAAAGAGTTATAGTTTGAATCAAGTTCTTATTGTAGTTGTGTTTGAGTTAGGTGTCCATAAGTTTCAATTATTTGTCAAGTTTGTGTGTGTTATTAATCATGAAGTAGTTTTTTGTCAATCTGATTAGTAGTCATATAGGAATGTTGTTGGGTCAAACTATTCTATAAATTTGTATCTATTATTCAATAAAAACAAGCTGGAAGTTCCTTCTTTCTCTGTTTTGTTTCTGTTGCTCTATTTTTCCAATATTAGCTTCACTAATCATGCAAAGGAATTTTTTTAAAGAGAATATTTGTGAAAGAAATCATAATACCAAAAATATTGAAATATTTCTTTTATAATTGATGACCATAGTTATGAAAGGCTTTAGCTAATTTTACAATTTTTGCAATCTATTGATGACAACACTTTACCTATAATCATTTACTTATTCACAAATAATATTCCATAACCAACTTTCCATAGTTTGAAAATTTGAATGGATGTGAATATGTTGTTTAAGGCCTCTCATATTCCACAACCATTCTCTTTTATCCTTTCATGTGATATTTCTTCAATGAAAATGGCATTTTGTGAAATTGTATGTGTGCAACATTTTTGATTTTTTATCTAATAAGAGCTTCACTATAGTAGATTCAGTGTGCATCCATACTTCAACAATTCTTTCTGGTGTAATCACATATCAACATGGTGGAGTTCTACTATTTTATCATCCACCATCCTTGTAGCTAATAGTTTGTTTCATTTTTCTCCCTTTCTAAACATTTGTAGTCAACATGCTCTAATATCATATTAAGTTTATAAGGATCATTTGCAAATCTAATTACACTGCCATAATTTCTAGTATGTAATTTTTAAATGCATCAATCTCCTCTCATATATATTGCAAATGAGACATGGAGAGACACGTCTATCCATTATAATTAATAAAATAAAAAAGTATATAATATCTCATATACATGCATGCATACATACATACATATATACACATACATACATACATACATACATATATATGTACACACACACACACACATGTATGTATGTATATTCCATAACCAACTTTCCATAGTTTGAAAATTTGAATGGATGTGCATATGTTGATTAAGGCCTCTCATATTCCACAACCATTCTCTTTTATCCTTTCATGTGATATTTCTTCAATGAAAATGGCATTTTGTGAAATTGTATAGGTGCAACGTTTTTGATTTTTCATCTAATAAGAGCTTCACTATAGTAGATTCAGTGTGCATCCATACTTCAAAAATTATTTTTGGTATAATCACATATCAACATGGTGAAGTTATACTATTTTATCATCCACTATCCTTATAGCTAATAGTTCTTTTCATTTTTCTCCCTTTCTAAACATTTGCAGTCAACATGCTCTAATACCATATTAAGTTTATAAGGATCATTTGTAAATCTAACTGCACTGCCATAATTTATAGTATGTAATTTTCAAATGCATCATTCTCCTCTCATATATATTGCAAATGAGACATGGAGAGACATGTCTATCCATTATAATTAATAAAATAAAAAATTATATAATATCTCATATACATGCATGCATACATACATACATACATACATACACATATATACATACATACATACATATATATGTACACACACACCCACACACACACACACACACACACACACACACATATGTATGTATGTATGTACGTATGTATGTATGTATATATATACATGTATATGTATGTATGTATGTATATACATGTATATGTATGTATCTGTGTGGGTGTGGGTGTATGTGTGTGTGTGTGTGTGTGTGTGTGTGTGTGTGTGTGTGTGTGCATACATACATACATACATACATACATACATACATATAGTCTCATAGGTTTGACTGACTAAAGCTACCAAACATCAACATGTTTTTCTTGAAAAGTGTTATGTATTTCTTGTCACCTTGTTCAAAAGTATTTTATAATTTTTGAAACCTCTAACTCATTTTCTACAACACCTTTTAATAGGAAAGCAATCTTGTGGGATCACCCCAGCATTTAATGAATTCTATGCATCAAGAAAGAGTAATGTTTATTTGAAAATGCTTTTGATAGAATTTAATAGAGGATATTAGATATGGTTTCTATTACAATAATATATGACATTATTAATTGCATTCACTTATTCTGAGTTAGTGCAATTGTTATGTTATCTTGAACCAATCAAGTGTAACTATTATTTTATAAGTTATTTATAGATTTTTTATATTATAAAATTCATATAGCTTAAATACTATTGATTGGATAGCTTTTGTGTTGTAGGAGCCTTTTTTTAGGAAGATCTCCATATTACCCTTTTTTTCAGCCAAATTTTAGCTAGCCATTATATATGAATTGTTAATAGTAATATAATATTTTAATCAATTGTAATTTATTTGGAAAATTTTCTAATTAGTTTTTTCATTTTTTTAGTTTACTTGAAAAGTTATTTTATTCAATATATACAATTACTAAATTATGTCAATTTATTAACTTAATATTTCATTAATTTTAATTTTTAAAACTTTCACCAAATAAATTAAGCTACCGAACAATATTTTATAAATAATATCTAATAAACAAGTAATTATATAGTGCTAATAATATATTAACAAAAATTAGAATACAACTATATAATATACCATTTATTTTATATAAAATTTATTTGGTACACTAGTTAATTTTTTTGTTAAATTATATTAATATACAACATTACTAAGAAAATATTAATTCAAATAATTTAAACATCATTCACAATGTTAAATCCTAAGGCAATAATATTACTAAATATGGACTAACCTGTTGTCTTATATTAATTAATTCAATGAGGGGAAACTAAATTAAAGGTGGATGAATCTAAATAAATCAACCTTATTTTTTTATTTTTTTCTCCAAAATCATCTTAAAACATTATGTTTATACTCAAGCTCTTGTCAATAATAAAATGTTTAGGTTTAATATAATTTATTAAAAACAATCATTTTTTTTTATTATGTTAAAATTATAATCCACTCCTTTTTATAGGGTGGAACAAAGCATCTCAAATCTTATATTGTAGGATAGAAATAAAATTTGTTTGGTAAGGAATCTTTTAAAAATTCTATATTTTGTTTAATCAATAGTTTAGTTATCTATTTTATTTTTCTATTAGAACAATTAATTTTAATTTAGTTAATAATAAAGTATCACATAAAATTTACATTTTTTTAATATTTCAAATAATTTACCACATTAAAATATTTTCTTTCACATTTGTAATTATCATAGTTTAGTTAGTTGTCTTCAATTTGTTTTTTAACTAGAATTTGGTTAATAAGAGTAGTTTAAATTTTAATATTTTTTTCTAACTATATATAAAATATATTCATTCTATTAGCTATAGTTATAGTGGCAAGTACACTTCACTATGTGGCACTTGTTCTATTAATAAAGAGGTGAACTAATTGAAGCAACTCTCAAACTATATATATATCTTACAATTTGTTTCACTTTATAAGCTTTACTTTATTCAAACCAAACTCTATTAATAAGAAAGACAATTTATGTGGTTAACTATACTAGAACTCCTATCTAAATAAGATTGTGTCATAAAACAAGTACTCTTCTTGATGATGTACTATGTTTGGTAAATTGTCAAAAAAAAAAAAACTTAAGCAATAAGAAGCATCCCTTCTAACTTACAAAAAAAAGTCAAAGAAAATAGCCCTTCTATACTTTTAGAAAATGTATTGGTATCCTTATCCTATGAAGAAAATATCACAATTACAATAATGCTTCTAACATCTGTATAAATAATAAATTTTGAAAAATATATATTAAATGGTCTATTATTTTCTTCAAAGATAAATAGATAATTTATGTTACTGAATATTTTGAAATTTTAAAAAATTATATAAACTTCTAAATTTTCATTCTATTAAATTCAATTTTCATTAATAAATTAGATAATAGATGTAGTTAAATCTATCACAAATCTTTTGTAGATAAGATTATGTCACAATTGAAATGGTCATTTTACAAAATATCTAATTGATAACATGTAAACAAATACATGTATTAATAAATATTAATTCTTATATAAAAACATTTCTTCAAATGTCTAAGAAGTTTGATTTTCAAACATTTTTTTTTGGTTAACTCCTTAGCAAAATAAATGCTTCAAAAATATTAAAGGATGCTTCTCTTAATAATCCAATGTCCCTTACCATCTTAACATTTTTCACTTGAAAGCTAACTTTAAAAGAAATCAGATATGGATTTGTGGAGGAAATGTTTAGTAAAGACAAGAACAAGTGATAATAATTATTGGTGACTTTTAAGGGAAGTTTAGTCCATCTTGACCATCATATTCTTGAAAATTTGTTAGCTAATTTATACACATTAAGGGTCTGTTTGGCTATGGGAATATGAATAGGGGAATAGGAATATGTATTCTGGAATAGAAAATGGGGCTACATATTCCTATTAACTGTTTGGTTCAACCAATATTTGATGGGAATTCTCGGACCCCAAAATTTATGTTTTCTAAAATAAAAAAAAGTGGAATAGGAATACATATTTCAATAACACCTATTTGGGTGGAATTGGAAAACCCCATTTTTGGGCCAAAATTAAAATACGTATTCCTATTTTACTTTGTATTCCAATTCCATTTTGGTGCATCCAAACGAGGAATTCAAATTTTTTGGAATTTACATATGCATAATCCACTTGTATTCCACTCACCAAACAAGCCCTAAAGGAATTCAATGGACTAATCAACTATTATCCCACACAGACAATAGCATTCAGACATTTCATCTATTTGATATGCCACACTTTGACAATAGAAGTTTGTGGAAGACAAAACAACATTGATAACATAATTAGATTTTTTGTGCATGGTTATAAGTGTGTAAGAAGATGAGCAACATTTGTTGGCATTGGTTAATAGTCACATAACATGAGTTCTTATATATACAAATTATGCTGCACTATATCTGTAAAAGAGATTGGAAAAAACATTTTTCATCCTTTAAATTTTGTTATAATGAGATTGTATGAACCTGCAAAGAATGGAATTCACTACTACATAAAGGGTGTTATAAAGACATTTTTTGAGATAATTTATTGGTCAATTGTCTTAATCTTAGATAGTAAAAAAGTTTTGTATCATGACAAATTTTGTCTTTAACCAAGTGTCTTTAAATATTGTCTTTATAAGACAATATGTAACAAAAGTAATTTTGTCTCATAAGAGACAATTTCACATTTGTCTCTTTGGAGACAATATTTCTTCAATCACAACTATTATCTCTAGAGAGACAATATGTGTTTATTGTCACTCTAGAGACATTATTAAACAAATCTTTTATAAATGATTATAAATTGATATTATTTTCCTATATTTTGACATCCAACATTTGTAGGAAACATCAATACAAAAATTCAATGTAATTATTTTCAATATTCAAGAAAGTAGCATAACACATTAACTTGACCAGAAAAAATATTTTTATTTATTTATTTCCAATGCCCAATTTCTTACAAAATGATGTGGGAGCTCGTCACCACAACAAAAAAAGTATATTATGGATATGGGATGACAATTTTGAATAATAACATTGAATTTCTTTACTTTATAGCATCATAGTTTAGTACTGCAACTGACCATACACTGGCCACCATATTTAATGGTGCAGTACAAAATATTCTTGATTTAAATACATACTCTATTGAAGAAAACCATAAGGAAAGATGATCCTCAAATGTGAAGTGATATGTCACTCTTTTTATAATCCAAGATCTTCAAATTCCTACACTTTTTGCACAATCTAATATGGCACAATCCCCAATGATGTGAATGCCCATCTTAGTGGGATATGTGGCTTGCAACTCATAGTGAACACCATTAGGCTCCCTTCTAAGTACGTCTTTGGAGGTAGCATAAAACATTTTTGCTCTGATATGAGATGTTGAAAAAGACCTGATTATATCATTAAAAAAATCACCACATTTAGTCACCACATATAGATGTTGAAGTTATACATTGATGTGCAATTTGTTTAGTTAAATTGATAAGGGAAAACAAAGTAGATAAAATTACATCCAATTGAGCACCACCTACTTTAATACTCACCTTATTTTGGATCTAGAAAATTGTCGTTTCAAATTTTAATTGATACACCATATATATGTATGAATTACATTCACATAAGAAGAATGAATGAAATAAAAAAAAGAACTGACCAGTCACTGAAGAATATCTAGCTTTTTTGGTTGTTGTCAACAACAACAAAATTGAAATAAAAAACAACATATTTGTAGTCATTATAGGGAGCAAGGCTATGAAAATAGCATATCTTTTTGTCCCACCTTCAGTTTTGTTAATGAAGAGGTTTTTTTAGTTTTGTCAGCTATCTTGAAAAATTGTACTGATGCACTATCTTCTACATTAGGTCCAAAAAAATGCTTTTGTAGCCCTCTAACACATTAATGCTCATAGTTGCCTAGTTCAAGTACCATCAAATACGTTTTTGGTTAAGTGAGGAGAAAGTTAAGAAAAATGAAAACAAAGGCATATAAGCATTTAGCATCTCCAATAAAAGTGTGAAAAGTAGTAAGCCTGGTCCTTAACATTCAACAAACAATTCTGAGACATTCTTCATACTTAAAAATGGATTTTATGAAATCAAAGAATTGGACAAAAAACATTGTTAACTCACCTTCAACACATTGACAAGGTAGTTGCACTCCACCATCTTGATGACACATAGCATAACCACTTAATAAGTTAACGGCCCAATTTCTTTTGAACCAAGTTGATGTCTCACCAAGAACCTATCAAACAAATTCTTCAAAAGGGTATTAGCAATCACACTAGAACATTACATTCTTAGCTCATTTCTTAAATCAAGCAAATCAAAACAAGAAGATACAAGTTTTAATGATAGACATATAGATTTATAGATATTTGCATAGGTTGTGGGATGTATATGTTAATATAGAAACCTGAAACCAACAATAGGAAAAGTTGAAAAATGATATTTTAATAAGATGCAGCAAATGATTACTGTTATACCTTTTACCAACCAAATATAGCTTTAATAACATAGAATAAAGAGAAATGAAACAATCAACATCATCATTCATTGTACCTACACTTTAAAAAAAAGAAGCAATCAACATCATGAAACAATAATAGCAAATAGGTAAAAGGCAAGAGTTTGTATATATATATATATCCAACCTATATTTAAAGAGATAATATCAGTAGTAAATGGAAAATTTTCATGTAGAGTTTCATGTTGCTGAACTTGCAAGTAGAATATACCAGTCAACACCAACTGATTTGGGAGCTAAACAAAATGATCTATAATAGAAATAAAAATGTGTTAAAGAAAAACTAAATGACATGAAATCTTTTCAACTTACCTCCTATACAAGAAATTGCAACCAATACCCAACACCACAAAATAAGCCAAAAGAATATTAGAAATGAATAACAATATTACCTAGATCTGTTGTAATATGTGGCAACCTCGAATTTAACCAAAAAAGGTGTAGAAAAGAACTAAATTAGACAAGATACATACAAAGAGTTCAAAGACTCTATTACCAACTAAATGTTCTTAATTAAACACCACAAATTACTAATACTTCATTAGCTTGTACATATAAAATAGAGTTTGTTGCATCTCCAAGAACAAAATGTAGCAAAGCATCCACAAATAACACTAGCACACACATAGCCTAGAAATAGTGCATACATTATTTTTGTAAGTAAAAGGAAAAGTCCTAGAAATGTAATCTATGATTTATGTTATCTTCTAGGAATTATTCCATCCTTGTCCTTTTTGTTCTCCTTCTACGAGGCACTAGATGAATTGTTGTTTCAGATTGTTCATTGCATTGAACATCTTCCTTGTTATTCTTGCCTCTCAATTTCTGAGATCCAGCAATGGCTGCATCTTCAAATTCAGGATTATTGAATGCATTATGTAAATATATTTCCTCCTCATGCTCACTGCCAGATACTTCAGTAGATGAGTTTGACTTTTGAGTTGCCTATACAAAACACAATTTAACTATTAAAACATAATATATCTAATTAAATTAATCCATATCATAAAATATACTAATTACTTACATCAAACTGATCACTAGTGATTAATTTCTCCCCTTGTTCAATCAAATATTGTCGAAGGCCTTGGGAACCATGTAGGATAGCATACTTTAAGTCTTCCTCTGAAGCCTCCTTTTCAAATTGGTGAATCTATATTAACAAAGAAAACTAAACTTATAAGGTCCAATGACTAATTAAATACAATTAACTTGACTTTTTTATTTAAATAGAAAATATAACACATTAAATATTAACTTACCATGCCACCATGGAGTTATATCCTCTAGATCCAAGTTTATGAGATCTAAACTTTGAAACCTGAGCTTGGGTTGCAATCCTTGTATCACGAAGATGTCATTTACCTCCTTTTTCAGATGGCATATAGTTTGGATTGTCATCACCTTTCCTCTTAAACTTGGCATATTTTAATAATTCATCCCATATCACTTGGTTTGTGATCCAAGCTGGATGCGGATACTTCAAGTTTTTTGCCAATTTTGACCTTAGCTTATCTCTTTTTGAGAAAATGTACTTACATGCAATATCTAGAATAACATCTCTATTAAAACCAGGATTACCAAATGTCTTTATGACATCTTTAAAGAGTTCTTCCTTTTTATCATCTGCTTGTGTCCTCCAATCCCTTTGGATGGTATCTCCAAATAGGTTTTCTGCATGGTGATAAATAAAGTGATAAAATTTTAATCCTATATCATCCTTGAACACGTTGCCTTTAGAGGTGAGTAAAATTGTTACTTCTTGCAATCCTTTTGTAGTTACTAATGATACATTTGAGGTCTTGGGAGTTGAGGCAAATGCCATTACAAGCACATCAGTTACTTGGTCATTTACTTCCTATATTTATAATGGAATTATGAAATCAGTTAACAACCTAGCAAAAATATTAAACTATTGCCAAATCTAAAAGAAGAATAAAGACATTATTCATAAATGAGAAATGACATAATAGACAATGCTAACAAATAGAGTATATAGAGGATACTAATTATTTTTCACATAGTTATGCAGCAAAAAATGAATACTAGTTTGTTTATAATATCATTGATGTCACAATTGATAAATACATGCATACATATATCACTATTGTACTAAGAGCTATAGAAAGTTTTAGATTGATTGTTTGCATCTCAAAAATGTAAACTAGCACTTGCACCAAGGAGTGGTTCAAGGCATAGCCAATAGATGATTCATTTGAAGTTATGTTCCTTCCTCTTGTTTGTATCTGCAACTTAGGTTTAGTTTTTATACTTTGATGTTCTTGCAGATAGTTTGTCCTAATTAGTCAAGATTCTAGACTTATGATTGAATAATTGAAGATTTCAGACTTTGAAGGTTAGATATAAGATTTATTGTTTCCTTCTTCTCCTAGGCTTTTTCTTTTCAAGGGTTGAAATGGAAACCTATGCAGGAATAGTGTATTGATCTCCTAAAATCAGCAAAAACATTTGTTGGAAAACACCATCACTTATGTGATAAGTATGTTCGAACACTTGTCCCATTTGAGCACCATAATTTGTGGCACCAATGCATGGAAAATAACACATCTTCTAAAATAGTTTCCCAGACTTCTAGTTTAGACTTTTTGACATTTGGACCCTTTTCTACCATTTTTTGTACTTCATAGAAGAATGTCATCAACAAATTTTATTTCAACTAATAAATGTCTTGGGTTTTGATCAATTTTACACAAAAAATTTTGTCCTTACAAGAGGTAGGCATACTATTTCTTCACAAATTTTCTTTGAATCTTGGATATGCATGGGTTGAATGTGTTAGAAGAAGGAAATAAGTTTACTATCTAGTGTTATTATGATCCTTGACTCGATGTTATAACTACAAAGAGCCTTTCCTTCTAAGAAATTTGTTGCATCTGGTGACCATCGTGAATTAGACCAGTCATTGCAGACTAGTATTTTGACTCACAGTTAGAAGAAATAGAGCACAAGCTAAAATATTCACTAAGAGATAAAGAACTCAATTTCTAGATTGCTTACAAACATTTGCACATTGGAAAAAATATGGTGCTATTTAGAGAGACGAGCAAGTTTCTAGGTTATATTCGTCACTAGGTAGAGAATTTTATTAAATTGAGAGAAAGATAGATCATAACAAAAAATAAGAGTTATACAAGCTATCTAAGATAATTCATCACTCAGATTCAATTAGGGTCAAAGACTAAAAACTTAACTATCTTTCCAAGGTGACTATGGAATCTTCGGGCTGTAATGCTACTGGCATAGGGGCTTGGTGAGTACAAGTAGCCTACTCCTTCAATAGCATAGAGAAAGTTATCTAATAAATTCCAAATTATCATCTTTGATGGGGGCTCTCAGCTTCCTTTTGCTCTTATTGAGGAAAACTTTGGTTAAAAGTTGAAAGCAACCTTAATCAAGGGAGATATGGTTAATATTAACTTAGACTAGAGAGAGTCTATTCCACACCCAGATGATCATATGGAGTATGAATTGTGGAAAAACAACAATGATGAATGTGGAGTTAAGTGTGATAACCAAATGGAGTTTGCAAATAAGTTTAAATTTGTTGCACAAATTCTTGAGCAAACTGGGTACACACAATTTACTCCTCACTACATCACTTGCTACTAGCCATAGGCCTTTTCTATGAGCAAGCAATGCTAAGCTATGAGGTTGCACTCCCTAAAACATATATATTCTATATCATCTGAGTTCCTAAGTAACCCGATAAACATCATGGAACGAAATTGAAAAATTTGATGAATGAACAAAATGGAAACAATAGCTCACATTAATTTCCTCTATCTGTAAGTTAGGACTCGATATCAATACTTGTCAAATTTGTAAAATATATTGGATGCTTTTGTGTGAGAGGACTTGTGCGGGGAGTGTTTTGAAAGTGACAACACCAACTGAGCATAGGCTTGATAGATATATCATATCCATCGTAAGTTAACCTATATGACTTTTTGTTTAAAATTATTTTAACACCTAAATCTATTATTACTATTATAGGTCTCTTTAGAGAAAATTAAAATAATTCAAAAATGAAACATTCTCATCCAAATCAAAAGCATGCATAGGTACCAGGGGAAACAGACACTTTACAAAAGACTTGCTTTTGCATTACCATCCAAGCTCTGGAGCGAGTCTGTTCCACACCTAGATGATCATGTAGAGTATGAATTGTGGACAAATAGCTATGATGAATGTGGAGTTAAGTGTGATACCCAAATGGATTTTGCAAAGAAGTTCAAAGGTGCTACACAAATTCTTGAGCAAACCGGATACACACAATTTACTCCTCACTACATCACTTGGTACTACCCATAGGCCTTTACTGTGAGCAAGTAGTGCTAAGGTATGAGGTTGTGCTCCCTAAAACATATGTATTATGTATCATCCGAGTTCTTAAGTAACCCAATAAAAATCATGGAATAGAATTGAAAAATTTCATGAATGAACAAAATGGAAATAATATCTCACATTAATTTCCTCTATCTGTAAGTTAGGACTCAATATCAGTACTTGTTAGATTTGTAAAATATATTGGATTCTTTTGTGTGAGAGGACTTATGTGGGGAGTGTTTTGAAAGTAACAACACCCATTGGGCAGAGGTTTGATAGATATATCATATCCATCGTAAGTTAACCTATATGACTTTCCATTTAAAATGACTTTCACACCTATATCTGTTATTATTGTTATAGGTCTCTTGAGGGAAAATTTAAAAATATTTAAAAATGAAACATTCTCATCCAAATAAAAAGCATGCATAGGTACCAGGGGAAATAGACACTTTACAAAAGACTTGCTTCTAAATTAACATCCAAGCTCCTGCACAAGCAAAAGATGCATGAAGCAAGGTATCTATCCCAATCGACCATTACTAGTCTACATTCAATTATTTCTCTCTTGAAAAGCATTAAAAAACTAGTCTAAGGCATCAAAAAGCAAAAGGTTTGACTAGATCTAAAATAACAATCAAAATTTTGATATAAAGGAATCATTGATCTCTTATTAAAACAATAGAGCAATGATAAAAAAGGGAAGAAAAATTATAGATCCTTCAAAGCTGACCAAACATCCTAAAATCAGGAAAAATAATCTTTCTAATAAGACCTTTAGAAAACCTTTGTACTAATTCCAATTGAATCATTTATTACTTATACAATTCGTTACCTGACTTGAAATCAGTAACAAAATTCTTTAAAATTTATACAATTGAATAGCACGTAAAAGAAAAACCAATCAGAGAATGGAGCAAATAGGTGACACTACCCATATTTGGGCTTTTCTTCATTTATTTAGGTGATTTTATTGGTTTCATTTTTACACTATTAAGATAAATAGTAGATTGATACATTTGTTTTAGTTTCAAGTGTCTTCTTATATGCCAAAAAAGAAGAAGGGGGAAGTAGTTTTTCAACCGCCATTGTTTTATAGGTCAAATGGATAATTGTATTGCAGAGGGCCTTAACATTGAGACTTGGCTTTGAGATTTAAGGTCAATGTTTTATGCCAAGGGATTGTAATGAAATGTTGATAGAGAATTATTGAATGAAAGGTCAAGTGCATTGAGATTTGAGGTCAAGATTTTATCTTCAGATGCTAATGAAATGCTGATAAAGCGTAATAGAATGAAATATAATTTTTATTTTAAACAATAGGATATTCCTTACCAAAAAACAACAATATAGATTTTAAACATCACAAAATTATACATTTTTCATAAAAATTTTCTTTTATTCCTTTGACACCTCATATGCTCACTAATGTTGTCCACTTTTAGGCATTACAATCAATTATAGATCTATATTGCTACAAATATATGAACTTGGCAACAACAAGAATAATATAATATCGGTAGACAATTTTACCTATTCATCTGCAGTGGTCTTTGTAGTGTCTAGAAATGCCCTTTCCCATAATTGAATTTGTTTAGTCATTTCTTGTCTAAGTTGAACATTTTCAAGAGTATCATTAAGGAGCCTTAGCATTCTTGATTGTGTGTCTATATTACTCCTTAAGGAAACTTGTTCCATTGTTGGTGGAAGAATTCTTATTGAAACTGGATATTTGATGTCCTTCTAATAGGAGCATTCATTTCTAACTCAACACTAGGTATGTTAGGAACATTGGTGTTTGATGTAGAGAATATGGTATGGGGTTTCTGCACTTGATTCCACTCTTGTCATTGGATTTTTTTGTCTAGATAGAATAGGTAGACCATGAGCCTCTCCACCAATAGATTGCATTCTTCTTGGAGTAGCTCTTGAAATATCCTACCTGTACAAATATAAATATTTTGGTGGTATGATAAGGAAAAATAATGTAATCAAGCTTACACAACAATATGACGGGACCCTACCTTTTGCATCATAGTAGATGTATTGGCAGGCATAGTTGGATCCTATGTGCCAACATAATGCATGGTCAAATGAGTTACTTTATAAATTTCTTGTGTATAAAAAACGTTAAAATTAGTAATTACATAAACTAAAATATTTTAATTAAATGTATAATAATATAGATCAAATTTTACCACTAGTATAGTACTAGATGTACTAACTAATGTAATAGTAGTTGGAATGACTTTTGAGATGGCCTACATTCCATAAATGTAAAATAACATTATATAAAAGGTAACACCATATAGAAGGTGACATATGACAAATGAAATTATTAAAAATAGTTTTCAATCTTACCTCTTGCACCATCATCATTATCTCTTGCCCTTGTCCATTTTTTAACATTTCAACTAAACCATTTAAAATCAATGGATCCCCCATAGAAGTATTTGTAATAGTCTGAGCCACATTCTTTAAGAAGTAGAGAATGCTAATTTAAAAAAATTACAAACATACTTATTAAACAACATATGCAAGAAATATTACTAAAAAATTTAAATTCACTCCCCTTTGACAATAACATGTACAAATTTCATTAAACTTCAACATAAGCAATGCTCATTGTGCATTTTTTTTGAGTTTTTGGTATTGCATTTATCTTGACTAGGTGGTGATTGCATAAGTTTGTAGGCTTCAATTGTGTAAAGTTTCACAAAAATTCAATTGACAATTTCGGATGTGCTAGACTGTGTACCTCCACCAAATAGAAAAGTGTATTTAAAATAAATGCTTCAAGAAATAGAACATAAATAAACTAAAAACATAAACTTTTCAAATTAAAAAAGTACAAGTTGTATGCATTAACATCACAAACATGTAGTAAAAAAGAATTCAAATTACTAAATGTTCATTACATTTTATGTATAACTAAATATTCAATACTCTAAATATTTAATAATATTGTATTAAATGATTACAATAATCTTGAAGTTAACATGGTAAACAAACCATATCATCCACACATGAAATGTCCTCATCTGATAGCATAAATATCCCATCATCATTGGGCCCTAAATCCACAAATAAATTAATAACATCACTTTCAAGGTCTTCATCACCTTCAGCTATAGGTAAGTAAAAATCAATTAAGTCGTCATCTTCATGGACTTGTTGTCCATGCAGTTCCTCATCTTCTTCAAGCACTTCAGTAAACCCATCATGCTCTTCATCATGGTCATATGCATGATTGACAATACAATCTTCATCATCAACATCATGGTCATTTATGTCTTCAAGTGGAACTTCAACATCTTCAAGTAATTCACTATCCTCAGCTTCAAAAAATGTTGTTCTTCATCCTCTTGGATCATAATCAATGACAAATGACCAACCAGGTTGTTCTAGATTTGGAATGAGAAATATCTGGTCACATTGATTTGGAAACACATAAGGTTTAGAAGTGGCCTCAAACCTAGATGTATTGATCATATAGAATCCATTATGATGCAAAAAGATTATTTTTTCATCACCCACTTTGATTAGCCTGTACCATTGAACACAAAAAACAACTTTCTTGAAAGATGTAAAATCAAGCTCTATAATATCCCCCAACACTCCATAATATTGAAGTGTGCTTTTGATTAGTTGTATATCATTTCATGTGAGTGGCCATCCACCTCACATGATTCTGAAACTCCACAATCATAAGTTTTTCTCTTCTCATCAACTCTTCTTATGTGAAAATGATGACAAAGATTCCACCATTGCTTTGTAATATTTTACCTAAATTCATTAAATATATTCATTGGTTAGATTCAATGATACAGAATATAAAAGAAAATACACTAAACATGTCCAATATGTTAATATATATGTATCACCTCCCCATTCATAGATCCTCGAACAAAATTTAATTGTTGTGATGCCACTCTATTCTTTTTTTTTGTTGCCTCATTTTCAATATTGTTCTTTAGCCAATTCCATGAGCATCTCTCTATCCATTTTTTTTTAATGGCTAGTAGGTAGTCCTTGAGTAGTGTTTTGACCATATTTATTATATATGTTAGCACATGCCTTTTCATCCTCTAATTTCTTTTGTTTAGCATACTTCTCCATCTAGTCTGACATAAAGTTGGAATTATATGCAATATACAAATGTAATGGCTCCCACTCAATTGCATCTACTATGAAAAATAAAATTTTTCAATATGTTAATAAATATATGAAGTCTTTTAATTGTTAAATTCAACATCAAAACAAAGTTCTATTTCATCATTTTCGCATACCTTTTATCCTCTTTGATGTCCCCTAACCTCTAATTTTTCTCCTTCAAATGACTGAGGTTAGCTATAACTCCATAATTATGGAGCTTCAAGGTGCAATTGAGGAAAGTACTCACTTAAATGAACCATTTCTTGAAAAACCATGTACCCCTCCATCATGCATCCTTCTAGTTGAGCCTTTTGCCTAACAATTTTTTTAAAAACCTTCATATATCCCTCCACTAGCCACATTGTTCTAATATGAATAGGACCAGACAACTCAATCTCTTCTACTAAGTGTACAAGGTAGTGCTCTTGATAATTAAAAAATCTTGGAGGGAAGCACACCTAAATATCACACATCAAAAGTGATATATTCCTCTTCCAGTATTTCAAATCTTCCTAATGTATCTCTTTAGATGAGACCCACCTACAACATTATCATGTATTAGATAAAGTATAATGATATCTTCAAAACAAAAAGTATTAGCTTGTCTTAAGGCATAAGTAATGATGCACTTAAAATGATAAGATTCTTGGATGATTATGCATTATTGATTCAAAATACCTCAAATATCTGGACAATTTGTAAATAGCTAATTTGACATCTCGATCAAAACTACTTGGTATTGTTGTAGGCAACACATACTGCACAACCATTGATGAACACCATGTTAAAATATGTGCAAGTTGATAGTTTCACTTGGATATATAAATTTTTAACAATGTTTCCAGTAATTATAACATACAAGAAAGTTACCTTTATCCAATTATGCCAATCATGTGTTTTTAGGCCTGATAACTTTGATCCATCTCTTGTGAATAAGTTTTTCAATGACGCACCAAATCTAGAAGGAAATCTTAATATTTTTATTGTTTCGATGATGCTTTCTTTCTCGTTCGACATAAGAGTCCATGGAGCATGAGCATATGAATTATCTTCATGTAACCACATGTTTGGCATGATATTGGAAACTTGAAGGTCCTTTCACATATTTATTTCTGCTTCAAGGCTGGCTCCATTTAGATGTTTCCATAAGCACTCTGCCACTTTTTTCCCAATGTGCATAGTATCAAATAGGTCAGTTATTGATAAATTCTCATAATATTCTAGTTTATAGAAAATTGAGAGTCTTTTCATTCCTAGTGGAATTCTTGCCCCTTCCTTTTTGTCATACATTTCTTTCCACCTACTAGCGTTCATTCTCCTTGGCTTCCTTGTTTCCACTTCTTGTCCATTGAACTTGTTTTTCTCACACATTATATAGTGATGATTTTCTAGTAAGAAATATCTATACTCATCATAGACTATTTTCCTAAGATCTTTTGATTGCCTAGACAAGGTTTTTGGCCCACATGATGGACAACCATGTTTCCCCTTTGTTTGCAGCCCTAAAATAAGAAACTAGAGTTAATAAATAGTAAAATGAACAAAATAATTAAAAATTTGAAAAATTAAATGTATCATATATTACTTTAACAAATAGAGAGTCCAGGGGCATTGTGTATTGTCCATATAAGTATTGCATGAAAGAGGAAGTTTCTATCATTGATAGGTCTTGATACATCATACATATTTACACCTATCCACAATTCACAAAGCTCATCAATGAGAGGCTCCATGTACACATCCATATCCTTTACCTGATACTTCCTTGAGTAAAATAACAAAAGTAATAAGGTTTAGTAAAATTAAAGAATTTGTATAGAAAATTCAAGAAAGCATTACAATCACATAAATTCTAATACCTAGTATGATAAGAGTTAGCATTGCATGCTCCTTCTTCATTTCCATCCAAGGAGGGAGATTATTGTTAATAATTAACACTGGCCAAATGGAATAAGTTTCTCTAAGATCTCCAAATGGATTGACACCATCCATTGCTAGAGATATTCTTGCAGTCCTTGGCTCATTTCTTAAATGTGGCCATTTTCCCTCAATCTCTTTCCAGTAGTTGCTATCTTCAGCCATATGCATGACACCATCTTGGCTTCTCCCATTTACATGATAACTCATATATTTTGCCAACTCCTTACATTTGAACATTCTCTCAAACCTTGGCTTTAGTGGAATATCTCATAGCACTTTATGTGGAACCTTCTTGGATACTTGGTCTTGTTGATACCTACTTGTGTGACAAACTAGGCATTGCTTCAAATTTGCATTCTTTTCATACTACAAAATATGGTCATTTGGACATGCATCATATATATTGTACTCCATTCCAATATCTTTCATTATTGAAGATACTTCTCCATGAGAATGAGGTAACTTATTATCCTTTGGAAGTATTTTGTTTGCCAAAAGCCTACATGATAAAACAATTATTTTAATAAGTATACACAATACTTAAAAACACTAAGACATTAAGTGGACTTGATTTATTAAAATATCAAATCCTACCTTAATATGTTAGTGAAGCATGTATCTATCAATCCATGAGTCACCTTCAAGTTTGAGATCAACATAAGTGTCACCAATATAGAATTATCTACATTTAAATAAAGAGGCATCCTAGCCAGTTGAGCTATAGGTGAATCAATAACTTCTTCAAAAGATGTGTAGAAGTCTTGGATAAATTCATTCACACTAGCTTCATTAATATGTGAAAAGGTTTCATCCATATACATGTCTTGCTCTTCATCTTGGGATTGACTATCATCAATATCATTCACTGGTTCTTCAACAATATTGGGAACCGAAAGTGACTTTTCATCTATTGTTTTTTGAAATGATCAATACTAAAATATTAATGAATAAGGATATAAATTATTTATTTTAAGATATATTAATTAGAATGTACCTCTTCTATATAAACTCTGTATTTCAGTCTATGGATACCAACAAGTTGTCGCTTCTTTAGTTTCCTATTTTTGTACCTTTTACAACTGCAATATATCATTTCATTGAAGTATGCATTTGTACCTCGAGTAGTTGTTGTTGCTCATTCATTTAAATATTCAGATGATGATGATGTCCTATTATCCTGAATCCACTATGTACTATCAACAATAGGTGCGCTAAGTTTCTAAGTTGTATAGTACATTTTCTTTAAGAGCTCATGATTACAACTGGAGAAATTCAAAATTTGAGAAACATAATTTGAATATGTGCATTTTCTTAGGTAACTCAAGATAATATCTTACAATGATTTGTTTCACTATTTAACAAAATTTAATAGCAAAAAAGGATGTGACCATAGGTAAGCACCATCTCATCATAAAATCATACCTAAGCACCATCTCTTCATAACCATACCTAAGCACCATCTAAGATACATGGTTCTCTTCAAAAATATCTCTCACAAACCTTATGATTTTCTCAATTCAATATCCCAAGGGTAAGATTAATGAATTTGTCTCACTTATTACCCCTACTATCATTGTATGGTAAGATTTTTGAAGATGTTTTCTAATTTCAAGGGTTTTATAAGTGACAATTACATTTCATAAATAGCATGAATTACTCTAAATAAAATTAAAACTAACCAGTTTAATATTTTAATAATAAAAATTACTCTATGTTAAATATCAAATCATAGTTAATGTTTCATTTAAATTAAGTGATATTACGAGTACAAAAAACAACATAAATACCTGGTCCTCCATTTTGTGTGGACACGAAAAAGATATCCAGATAGCAAGCTACAAAAGAAAATTGTAGAGATTAGTTATGATCATTACATAAAAAGTTGTTAAAATATAGGAAAATATTGCTCAATCCTCCTTATTCCATAATTTCCAGTACTGGCAATTTAACAAGAAGAACAAGCATAGATAGTTATTGACTAGGTAATATTGAATGGTATTACATCAAATCCTATATATAGCATTCATATTAAAATTATCTCTACAACTAATAAAGAGGTATTTAAATAGTAAGGAGAGATGTAGAGTTTAGAGAAAACTTGTACATAGATGCTAACAACAAGCTAGTGATTCTCTACCCAACTAAAAAATATATTTAATTGCTATTGAGCCATAGTTTTAGTATGGTAGAACTCTTCTCAAAGTACACTCAATAAAAGGATGAACAACAGATGTTGAAGTAAAATGAAATAATGGCCATCTATGGGTTTAAACACCACAAAGATCCACACAACCTTAAAGGATAAAAGGCCTAAGAGTGGTGTGTTTCTTTCTAAAAAGTCCAGGAAAGACTCCAACTCAAGTCAAAAAAACTTGACAAATGTTGAGAAAAACTCCACCTAACAGCTGGAAGATAGTAGGTGTTTTATCCATCAGGGCCTAGCACTTGGAAGTTACACTAATTTGAAACATCAACAAGTTGTTCTACCAAAGAAATGTGTGCATCAATTAACAAAGAATATTGACTCCTTTTTTTTTGCTCATTCAGTCAAAAACATTATAAAACCATAATAGAAGTATGCATAATATGAGAGAAGACAAATACTCCTAAACAAAGTGCATCATTTTATTGTTAGGAAAAAGTAATTCTCTACCAAATAATATGGTAAGATGTCAATCATTATAGTAATATGGACTTGGCTTCAAAAGCATTATGGACTACTCATGGGCACACTTTTAGTAGCTTCATCACTCATAATCTCCACCTAGGTTTGTAAGGGAAATCTAACTAAAATTTGTATTGTTTAGGGTTGATAAGCTGTCAATAGTTTCTTTCGAGTGTCTTAAAAGAAAGGAAAACCCATGTAAAGTACTGCCCAGCTACAATATGCAGATGTTGATATTTACTCATTTGTAAATTTCATACAACTCATTAAAAGTTATGAAAGAGTATCAATGAGACAAGATGTTTGGGGGGAGGCATCGACTCTTCGAAGAATGTAAAAAAGAAGAAAGAAAAACCCACAAAGGGGAACGATTATGGATGGAAAAAAAGAGGCATCTTAGTGCAAACATTATAGCAGAACCCAACCAATAAAAAGGAGCATGGTAGGAGCCATTTTGGTGTATACAATTAGAAAAGAAGATTTAAGAATATTGAGCATGGGATTTCATCATACTTGTCCAATCTATAAGCCTTAAGAAATAACCGTAGATGGAAAGCGATATACAATGTAGAAATAATGTTCAAAAAAACAACAACCATGGGCGGGCAATTGAGAATGACAACCAAATAATTGTTGAAGAATATGAAAACACAATATCAATAGAATTGATAACTATAATCCAAAATAATCTGATCTTTTCCAATATATATAGAAGAATCCATGATTCTCATGGGGAGCACATGGCTTTGATAAGAAAGGAGAGATGTATATAAAGACTGAGTCAATATCAAAGCCTGTAGGATAAGGAGTCAACAAAAGAAGATTCAATGGGATAAAGATTAACTATTGAACATAAAGAACATAGAATTGAGGAAGTAAACAATTAAACTGAAATATATCTACATAATTAGAGAAAATATGGATGAAGAGGTGTATGTGTGTGTGTGTGACATATATACACACACACACACACACACACACATATACATATACATATATACATACATATATACATACATATATATATATATACATATAAATATATACATATACATATGTATACATATATGTATACATATGTACATATGTATACATATGTATATATACATATATGTATACATATGTATGTATATATGTATATGTATATATATATGTATGTATATATATGTATATATATATGTACATATACATGTATATATACACATATACATATACATATATATACATATACATATATATACATATACATATATATACATATACATACATATACATACATATACATATATATACATATATATACATATAAATATATATACATATACATATATATATATATATATATATATATATATATACATGTATATATATACATATAGATATATATATATATACACATGTATGTATATATACATGTATATATATATATACATGTATCTATATATATGTATACATTTATATATACATACATGTATATATATATATGTATACATGTGTATATACATACATGTATACATATATGTATACATGTATATGTATGTATATATACATGTATGTATACATACATGTGTATATGTATGTGTATATATATATACATATACACATGTATGTATACATACATAAACATGTATACATATATGTATACATGTATGTATATATACATGTATACATATATGTATACATGTATGTATATATACATGTATACATATATATATATATATACATGTATATATACATGTATATATATACATGTATATATATATACATGTATATATATATACATGTATATATATATACATATATATATATACATGTATATATATATATACATATATATATATATATATATAAAATTAAAAAAAACCTTCATTGGTAATATCTCACCAACCATGTCAAAAATCGAACATCGACCATAGTTATGGTAATAGATTCATAAAGTGATCATGTTAGATATGAACAATAAGAATCCATAACTCAAAACACTATAACTAACTTAACATTTCTATACCTGATCATGGAACTAGAAGAGGAAACCTCCATTGTGCAACAAGATATAGGATGACACCATAGGTGGAAGAAATATGGAAGGCATGGGTATCGTACAGAGATACCTTGAGAAGACAAAGGGAAGATGAAAATAGAAAGAGAAGACAACGAGAAGAGGAGGAGCCAATGTATTTGAGAATAAGATGCCACCAACCATTGCCACATTTTTACAAATTGATGAACCAACTATTGTAGCAGATGAAAAATGGACTTCAATTCATCCTCCAATTAAAATTACAGAAAGTAGAATCAATTAGAACAATGTAAAGATGAAGAAGATAAAGGGAAAGGGTTGGACAAAATAATCTTGTGTAGAAGGATAAGGGAAGATATGCGGAGAAGAAAGATGAAAAAACATGTGTAATTATGTATAATAAATTAGTATTTTGGGAAATTTTTTTGGTGTACTAGTCTTGACTACAACTCTATTTCTTTCTTCCTTATTCCTTGGTTGTGGTGATCCTCAAGATTCTTAGATATATGGTAATGAAGTATAGTATTGTTATTGATGTTTAATGTTGCCTTGAATCATTGGGTTATTGTCAAAAAAACTTATTGCTCACTGTTATACAGTAAATTTTGCATATTTTAGAAGAAATGTGCCATGGTAACTGCATATTCTCATTTTGTGGAGAGAGGGAAGATTGTTAAAGGTTTTGTGTTGTTGAGAGTGTCATATCATGAGCCTACACCATAATGTTGTTCCCCATAAAGGTATGGACCAAGCATCAATAAGTAATTGTTGTTGCAAGTAATTACAGTGAATCAACATTCTTTAAAAAATGTGACAGGTGCTTGGCTAAGGTTAGCAAGTGTATTTGAGGGTTTCTATATACTAATGAGATGTTGAAGATTTCCATGGAAGAGTGGAGTAGGTGAACTACTAATGTTTGGAAGCCAGTTTCCATTTTCAACAATAAAACCCTCATTGTGGCAAGGGTTTGAAGGATACGCCATCTCCTCAATGACTAAGAGCCTAAAAGTCAGAAGTTTGAGAGCTCTTAGCAAGGTAATGATGAATTCAAGTTCATTTGGTAGGGTTATTTGAGAGTTTATAGTTGAGTGTGTGCTTTAGGCCTATTAGCCTAGATTGTGACCCAAAATCTATTTTTGCAAATAGTATGTTTTTCAAAAGATGGAAATGACCATAGTTTAACTATGATGTTCCTTTTCAACCATGTGTTGTGGGTTTCGTAGAAAACCTCCTTGGTACATTATTTTCAACCAAGAACAAGAAAAACTCAAACTTTTTCCATGTCCTAAAGAATAATATAATCTATTCCCCCCAATGCATCCATTGATTACATCAGCATTATTGAAGGATGTGACAATATGCTGAACATTCAAGTAACATAGATTATTATACATTGACTCACCATGATAGGCCCAAAGTGATTTATAGTCTACACTAATTTATTACAAAAATTGGGGAGCTTCTAATCCAACTTCACCCACATTTTTCACTAGAGACAATAATTTAAGATAGGAAAGAGATAAGAGAAGGGTAGCATCTGTAAGAATGGTTATAAAGAAATTTCACATCTTGTTCCTTAGTCCTTCACATTTTGCTAAAAGATATGGACTAAATAGCCAATCCAAAAGCCAATGTATTCCTCTAGCTAGGTAAATTGAAAATTCTAATTTAGACTAAACATGGATTATACCTAGTATTGAAAGTGCCATTGCAGAACTATTATAGTCCCTAGAATGTTTCTCCAGACATATAATGGAAATTATGAAAATGAGATTTGAGAGAGCTACAACTATTCAAAGATAGAATATCCCTAGTTAACTGAGTTTAGAAGAAAATTGGGGAGACAATAAAAACAAATTATGAATGTGAGGTCCCAAAATCTAAAAAATGTCAAGGAATAAAGTAGAACCCTTATTGAAATAGAAGCTGATGCAAGAGCCTCTTGTTGAATCTTGAATTTGGTTTAAGGTTCTCAAAAAGAAGGAATGTAAGGACTAGAAGCTCAATATATACACAATTCTAGTAGGCTTAATAGAAAAATTTGGTAGAGTTGCATTTAAGCATAACAAAGACCAAGAAATGAGCTCTTGTACATCATTGAAAATCAATGCATAGCTCTTCCAACTAATTATGAGTATAGATGAAATATTTTTCTTCATCCACAACCATGACACCCTCTCTCATAGCTAACAATAAATAATAATAATCTAATATTGTTGCAATGAATGTGGAAAATACATAGGCCCATTCAATACTAAGCATTCCCTTTCATAATTGTTGTGATTGGAAAAGTAATCATGGTTTGGCATGTGAAATCCATTATTTTTTTATAGGGTAGTAGATGTAAAACTCCACATCATCTACCTCTTTCTCCATATATTTTTTCTATGCTTGAGTCTTTTCGTGGGCATCACTACAGTGCATCTACATGTGTGCAAGGCTACAAGCAGACACTTTGATAACACTCATCTTTCTCTCTTGCCTCTACTATGTGCTTTGGTTAAAATTTGGTATTTTTCATGCTTCCAATGATTAAAAAATTATTTGATTCTCTGTTATGTACACTTTTTCTTCTTAGAGCATGGTTTCCTATTCTGCAATTGGATAATCATAAAAGAAACAAGGAGAGAGATTTGAGCTGAAGTGTTTGGAAATATGCACATTCTCAAGGAAATTTAATTTACTATGAATTTTCATGTATAATTACATAATTTTGAGGTGAACCTAAAATAAAGGGAAAAAGTTTGGCACATAGTTTTCTCTTAGAATTGAACATGGTTTATTCATCTGTGTGAATAATTTTTTATTAGGGTCATCCTCTTGTAGTCTAGTAAATTTCTTATGAATATTATTAGTCTAGTTAGTTTCTTGAACAAACTTAATAGAAAATAGGGGGCTTCCTAGAGTTTGAGTTTTCCAGTTCACCCTCTAAATAGATGCTAACAGTGGTTTTTAGAACTCCCACCAAATATACATCATTAAGTCAATAAATAGTGTCTTAATATAGTCTATAGGATAGTACAATCACTATATGTTCTACTCTCTAATAGAGCTATACAAAATGAATAATGAAAAAATAACATAGTTTCCTAAAGGTGAAAAGAGCACCCTGCTACAAGAAAACACACAAATAGTAATAGATGTTGTTCAATATTAAATATGATATATTCAAACTTCCTCTACGTGCATTGTCTTAGTGAAAGTTTGAGACAGAGCCAACATGTCAAGGAAAATACAAAATGGTGAAATCCATGAACATCAACAAAGAAGATAATATCATTTGCCAAAGATGATGCTTTAGACTTAACCAATGACAACTAAAAGAGCAAAGAAATGATAGTGTCATTCGACAAATATGAAGATATAAAGAAAGTATAGTTGACGGCTTCAATAATGTTCCCCAAACATAAATAGTATGGGTAGATCATGTGGAAGCCTAGTCATTGAAGATATTGTAGGAGGAGCAATAGCTAGAGACAAGATGACAAGTAAGACGAACATAAAATAAACTTTGGGCAATAGTAGAGATTACACAGAACATGTACAGCTAAGAATATGAAGAAAAAAATGACCATTGGATTAAATTGTGTACTTTTATTAGACAAAAGGATTTCTTATAAAATAATGTCACAATCAGCATAGTGAAATTAGCTTTTTGCCAGAAAATAGTTTGACAAAACACATGTTTATCTATTTCCCTCAAATATTGTTTCTCTTATGGCTTATGCTATAGAAGATAGAAGAGAGGCACAAGTGAATGAAGGCAATGAAATTTATCACACTTTTGCAAGAAAATAAATTTTTAAATGACTCCTCACAAATCCAATCTAGGGTATACAATAAAAGGAGAAAAAAAGTCAAACAATGCACTAATGTAGTGGCACATGGAAATAGAGAGCTAAAAGTATTATAACACTTAGAGGCTAGGGGGAGGAAAGGAATAAAGAATGGTCAATAAGATTGATGTTGTCAAATAATAAGAGAGATGAGGGCCTGAATGTGAAAACATAATGTGTGTGACATCCCAAGGAATTTGATATTCTATTTGATGATTTATAGCACTTAGAGAGAATGTGTGCCTATTACATGTAGAATTGTCTTCTCATAACATAAAATCTTAAGTAAACCCAAGGAATCACTTGTTAGGATTTAAAAATCATAGGAAACAGAATTAGAATACTACACTAGATATAGACTAAAACAATCAGAAGACTGTTACACACCCAATAAACCTCGGCCCCTTGCAGTCACTAGCTACCTTAATCCTATGTTCTCAGATCATGATTCTAGCCCACCTAGAGTTTCCTTGGCTCTCGAAAGTAACAAAGTTGAACACATTATCAGTATCCCATAACTCATCTTGCAACTTTAGGTCAACAAGCAAAACTTTGTTGCTGATAATAATAATGTTTTTCTTCAAAGCTAAAAGAAATCTAGTAGAAGAAGAGATTACAAATCCTATAACAATTACTTTGATATAACTTAAAAGAAACATTACTAAGGTAAAATAGGCAAGAAAAAAATATTAAATTTCCTCAATAATACTAACACCTCTATATTGGAATGAAGATGAAAATTATTATATCCATTGATCTTTAGCCAACAAAATTTGACCGAAGACCCAAGGATTAAATAAAAGAACAAGATCTACATTAAATTTGTCCAATAGGCTTTTAGGCTTTGCTAAAGTATGTTTATGTGTATCATTTCTATGGAATAGGGTTCTAAGGAACGTCCTCCCTAACATTTTATGTGTATCATTCCTGTTTGGCCAACCACAAACATTGACTCATGCATTGCACTAGTGCACTCTACCTCTGCAAAACAGGGATTCCACAATCAACCTTCGAGGCAGGAATTTTCCAATCCATCCTCACTTTTCAAGAAAAATTCTCCTATTTTAATATTTTTTAAAAACTATTATAGGGTGTGATAGACTATACAGAACTTAAAATATATAAGGCATTTTAAGAAATACAAATCTAGTATTGTGACCCACAATCTATTTATGCAAATAGTATTTTTTTTATTAAATGCCCTAATTAAAATGGGAAATTTATTACCTATTTGAGATGGCCTAGATATAGATTTCTCAGCTAGAATCATTGATGTCGCTTAGGACAAGATTGATTAGTTTTCTTTTCAATAATATCTCCTCCCTACAACAACTCTGTGTAAAAGAGATTTGAGAAGTGCTAGCAAGGTAAGGGTATAAACCCTAGTGCTCTGATCTGAGATCATTTTTCAATCCATGACTCCTTCCTATTTGCAATGTTGCTACTCCAGTTCAAACTAAATCAAGGGCACAAATATCCAACACGAATGACAACAATTAGGTACAAAATACATTTTATACTATATTTTTTCTTGAAAATTTGTAGTTTCTAGTGTATCATACAAAATATAATTTATAGATATGTAAATTTCTACAAGATAGAAGCACCTAGGTAATATGTGACCCCAACATATTGTTAGAAATAGTTGACAATAGTGTAACAAGCCGCAACTAAAGGGAAGAAAGGTGGATGAAAATGATGAAACTAGACAATCCACGCTAATGGTAAACCAATAACCAATGTCCCTCTTCTAATAAAAAAAATTTTAAAATAAAAAATAGATATTAAGTATTATGAATTTTAGTATTTAAGTATCATCATGATGTTAAATTACTAATAAATTAATATGTTATTAAAATTGTAGTTCTCTATACTGTAATGCCCCGCCAAGGGATCCAAAGAATTAACCTAGAATTTCACTAAGTTTGGTAAATTTTTTATTTATTTAAAATAACATGAAAGTAAATACCACATATAACTTGTACATAATAATGGAAGCAATAGCAATGCCCATCTAAAATTAAACATAACATACATAACCGATTTCATTCTTTAAGAATCCCTTAACGTTGAGTTACGTCTAAATTAACTAACATACATGAATCCATCTAGTACAACATCCACATGAATAATAATGATAAGTCCAATATTCATACATTACATTTCCAAATGCTCAATCATCCACTGTACATGTCACAGGGTATGAAGGCTTAAAAGAATATACATATGTGAAATAAGGTACATCATCCTATTCTAATCCATGATACATCAAAGACAATCACATGATACACATGATACATCATCATAGAATACATATACATCCATCATAAGATCAAACATAATTAACTAAGTGCACGGTTCCTCTCAACCGTTAATAGCATCATTAGACCATCGTGGGCCCTAGCCATCCCTCCGTGCGTAACATCCCAAATCACCGAAGAGATCATCGGTATTAACATAGTAGGAATGTCACTCCTAACATATACAACATCATATGTAGAAAGTAATCTAACATGAAAATATAAACATAAGATAAAATAATTTGACATATGCTAATCATCAATGAAAGGATACATATCCACCATCACGAAGGACGCATCAGCCACGATGTCTCAATGAATCTCAAATGATAAGAGTGGAAAATACACTACCACTCGACCGCATGGTACCTAAGTGGTCCACTCCCACCGTGCTGAGGAGATAATCTCAAGTCCCAAATAGGCTATCCATAACACATAGCACAAATCTCTATAGTCCAGGAATCCTAAAAGTATACTAACTCAAAGGTTCCAATCACGAAACTGACATCTACTTCCCAGAGGCACACAATGACATGTAGGAACCTACTATGCAAGTGAGAAAGTGTCATCGCATTTATCACGTACAAGTTACCCTGGTAGTTAGCTAAACTCCACAGGTCCATACTGATCTCATGCAGCCACTAGTATCCTCTCATACTGACAAGGCATACTATGGAATGCAAGGTTGCAACCATGCGTTCTCACTACTCCCATCCTAGCCTATAGAAGCACTCAAGGCATGGGCGAGAACCAAAACTCTTATCTTTTTAGGTTCATTCAGTTAGTATTAGGTGTGAATGTTATCACTTATTAGTCCAACTTACAATGAGTTACCCTGGCAGCCTCTTAGGGCCCCGACCCCCATTGCAAGCCACTTCCCGTCACTACATGCAGATATCCTACCCTAATGCTCATGGAATCATAAATCTCAAAATCACAAAAATAATCTATAATAAAATCATCAAATATGCATAAAAGCATCAAATCTCCATGAGCAAACATCCATAGAAAATCATGACCACAACAGCTCTCTATTGGCAATTGAAGCATCACTGATAATCAAAAGTATCCAATGGTTCTCAATTACCAACAATATATCTCAAACACACTGATCGAAGACTCCAAAACTGGTTGAGTCAAACATGTCACAACATGACATCATCAAGAATAAATCCACATTTCAGTCCCATCATGGCGACTAGAAAATAACCAAGGATAACTGATCGATGACCAAAAAATAATGGTTAAGTGTCTCATAAATAAGAATCTCAACTATAACAATCAGTATTCACATCCAATACACAGAGCATTCCATCACATAACCATGGTTGGGTTATAATGATCAAGATTAGAACATCATCATGGCATCACAATCACATAACCCCCAAGCCTTTGGTAGACGCCCTATACTGGTCAACACTAGTCAACCCAAAACCCAAAACAATAGCATAAAGAATACACAATGTAAACACATGTTTTGGTTTTGCTATATTTTCAAATTTGAATTCAAAAGTCTCAGTTTATGTATTCCCAAATTAACATCAAGTGGAGAAATTTCACGTTTTATCTAACCCATGTATTCGTTTGATAGATAAAAGTTTCTCCATCAGACTCAATTTTCTAATTGATTTATATGACATTGTTTGAAAATTGACATTCTCAATGAATCAAAAACTTTGATTATATATTCTAATAATTAATCTTAATTAAAAACTAAGTTTAATTAAATTAATTGTTAATATCTCCTCATAATTGACAAGCTTAATAGCAATATTTTAATCATTAAAGAGTGATCCATTAATTGAGAACTTTATAATAATCATTTATAATTAATAATATATACTTATATACTTGCACACACACACACACACACACACACACACACACACACATATATAAATATATATACATACATAAATATATATATATATATATATATATATATATATATATATATATATATATATATAATAACATTTAATAATTAATAACATTGCAGCTTATAAAAAATGAAATCAAAATTCATATCCAAATCGTATATGAAATAATTGTTGCAAATATAATTTAAAACCAACACATATAACACAATGCGATTTAAAATCGCGTGGCTATTAAAGTGCAGCACCGTAGGTACACTGCGGATCGCAGGTACATTGCGGTCGCAGGTACCCTGCGATCACGCAGGCCTACGGTGGGTGGGGTATGAAGTACCTGCCCGCCCAACATTTTATATATATATATATTTTTAACAATCGCTTACACGATTTCCATACAGACTTTACGATTTAGTTTTAACGTTTCTTAAAATGTTTCCGCCCATGGTATGTAATCGATTTTTTTTATAACAAATATATATAAATATATACAGAATTAAAAATATCACAATATATGAACACACACACATATAATTGCATATATATATATATATTTATGTATGTATGTATGTATGTATGTATGTATGTATGTATAAGCAAATTGAGAATTTATGATTACAATCTCAATTTTTCAGAATTCCTCCATAGATCTTTGATCTCCAAAATTTCCAATAATTAATCTAATGGGTTTGGCTATAAATCTCAACCCTAGCCCCGTTTTCTCTTTTTTTTAAAAAATTCCATGCATATAAAATTCTCAAATAAATTTAATTGCCCAAATTGAAAACGCATACAATAAAAATATGAAATTCCTCAGAAGACATATGGAAGACAAGAAGAAGACAGGAATGCATGATGCGGAAATAACATGATTAAAATCACAAGAATCTACCCGGATTCTGATGCTAATTCACTCTTCCTTAGAAAACCCACAGAGCAAGCTCCCTTCTTCAGAGTTCTTGAGTCCTCCAATGCTCCAATTGCTCTCCACCCTCCCCCCAAGCTTCTATGAATGCCTGAATATAAAGAGCTCTCAAGAAACCTTTGGAATGCTTCTTGAAACAGCTGGAAGGCGTCACCAACTAAGCATGGGTCTTTTCCAACCTTTTTGATGAGTCATAGAGTTGTAGACACATGTTCTTAATTGATGCACTAACCCCCGTGTTGTTGACACATGAGAAATAGAAAAGTGCGTTAATTCCCATGCAAGCTTATAACTCCAATAATTTCTATTTAAATTTTATAACTTTCATTATTATTATTTTATTTATTACTTTATTATTATTTTATAATTATTATTAATTTTAATTTCTACTTTTATTTTATTTAATTCCTTTTCCCCAATAATTCACATGTGATTAATTACAATCAAAATATCAAAGATCATGATATTTTATTAATTTTCTCAAATAAATAATTTATTAATTAAATCTATTTGTTAAGACTTAATTAATGGAAAATTCACCATAGACCTCCAAGATAAAATATGAAAACCCATCATAGAAAAAATCATACAAAATAAATCTAAAGGGTTAAAAATCACGAAATTGTCATCCGATACATTCGATGGGTATTCAACTTTGATACTTGTCCTAACTCACTAGGAAAAATGGTTTTTAGGTTTGGGATTTGGACTTGAGAATTTATCTCCCTTCTCTTATCATTGAGATAGTATAATAGGGTACACTCATCCTGGCAATTCAGGGAAGTTGATACCCGGTACCTGCAACCTGCAAAAAAACCATGCATGTACATACAATATATAATGCTAAGCTAAACATACAATGGCAGGAAGTGGTGCATCGTGTAGATCCCGACTAAGCAGGTGACTACAACTCCCTTCCTTAACCACATCAGAAATGCCATACAATAAGAAAACACGCACACCATACACATGCAAGTATGGGGTAAGTAACCATAATAAAACACATGAGATAATAAACCATCTAACTAATCATCATTAATAACTAAAAACAATGTAATGATCATCATACATACATGAAATGTAAAGTCTAAATGATCTCATCATATATCAACTGAATCCCTATCATAATATCTGATAGTGTCAAAACAATACCACTAAACCATCAACATAAAACTAGTCTACATAGTCTGATAATAATAGCAACAATAAGTCTAGAAAAGATGTGAACGAGGGTAGGCACTACATATACACCTTATTTTCTGTGGAAGGAATTTAATAAAATGAGTTTGAATTAGAATTTGTTAGAATTTAATGGTAATAGTCTCCATTTAAAGTTTTTAAAATTAAATGTAGTATACATTACAGCTCTTCATGATATTATGAAATTGTTAAAATTTGTTGTAAATAGATATATTTTTATGAGTTCAAAATTTCCTCTTAGAAATAAAGCCAACACATTTTAAACTTTTTAAAAAATGAATAGAAATGAGATTTACAGAATATTTTATTGAATGTAAAAACAAAAAGGTGAATGACTATGTTGGTGTTTTTTCTAATACTGTTAAAGAACTCAATTCTTATTTCAATACCATCTAATGAAATCTCCAAAATAAAATATACCCATTGAATGACTTTGCCCCTGGATTTAATTCAGCAGTATAATATCCCATGGAATGACTTTTCTTTGGCATTTAATTCCTTCCAATTTGAGATTTCATGTTCTATGCTTGAAATAAAGAATTACCCAAAAAAATAGCTAGATCTTATATTAAAAACCTAAATTATTAATATTGAAGATGTTGGTACTTTCTATAATTGTTGATTCCCAGTAAGGCAATGTCTCTCCAAAAATAATAGATGCTAGGCTAGTTGGGTCTTGATCTCAATATGGTACATATCCAATTTCTTACCTTGCTACCTTTTTTGCCATTGCTACTAACTCTGTTGTTTTTTTTTAAAAGAGGGGTAAACGCTTTGACCTGGAGCTATGAACCAGTGAGGCCACAAACAGGGGACCTCATTCCCATGAGATTTGAACCTTGATGGCAAGGATAACAACACAACAACTTAACCATCACAACATGCCACTATTGGCTACTCACTCTGTTGTTGCCTCTATGAAGAACCAAGGATATTTTCTTCATAATGTAAGTTACTTTCATGGAACTATAGTGGAGGTTATGATTAAGCTTTTATTAATATGTTTTTCATTTAAGAAATGAAAGTAAAACACTTTGGTACACAAGTTTATTTTCTTATGATTGTTATACACAACTTGCACATTATTTTAACTGAGAGATTATTGATGCAAATTATTTTTAAGCTTGTCTTCTATCTTAAAAAAGATGCAAATTATTTTTTTGTATCTCTCTTTAGGTTAAAGAAATTAATCCAAATTAGACAGGAATTAATTATGACACCATTTTGGAATGGTTAACAAGGGGAGCAATTGACAAGAAAGCAGATTTAGAAAGGGGTTGTTTTAGTTGTTGTGGCTGTTCATTTCCTGAATTAATTATGCAAAAGTTTATAACCATTACTAAGATTGAAGAAAGAAGAGTGATTAATCAATTGAAACTTCCATAGTTCAGTACTCTGATAATTATGTTGAAGGCACAAACAATAAAACTTAGTAAATCACAACACCGTTAGGAATTTCTAAAATATTTCTATTTAAATAACCAGTTCTTGTATTTGCCAATTAAGTCTTGCGAATTCGAAGATTTCTATAGATGTCAGCATGAGTAAATTTTCTGGAATATTTCATAAATATACTAGGGATGACTTTATAGTTGTTAGGAGTTTCTATTCAATAGAATTAATTGTTAAGCATTGAATGATGAAATGTTACTGTTGTTAGGAAGTCCTCTTACAGATGAAATGGTATTGTTCTTAGGAATTCCTCTTACAGAGCCAAGTTATTTAATTTAAAAAATGGGAGGAAGATCTATTGGGAATAGTGGCTAAGTGTTATCTTGTGAATTCATTGATGTTAAGCTTGTTTCCTTAAGAATTAAGTGTTTCTTTTATGGCTTTATCATGCAAGGTTGGGCGTCAATATCATTATTAAGTTGTCATCAGGATAAAGCTAATTTTGGATCAAGGGAAGTTTATAACAATGGGTTTACCCTTAAAGTTGGCTTCAACAATGAGGATGGATCCAGAAAGCATATGTATGCCATGAATACATATAGAGGAGAGACTTCATCAAATAGAGAGCATGTTTCAATTAGATTATGTAGAGAGGATGGTTCAAACAAGAGAGTAGAAGGTAAGGAAGAACCAATTTTTGTACGTCATATTCTAGAGAACATCTTGATAACAATATTTTGCAAGCTTCCTCTTCATGCTTTGTCCCAGATTCAAATTGTTACTACTTCATGGAAAAGCATTATTTCTACCTCTTCTTACTTTCACACTATGTGGGAGTAGATTAATGTGGAAAGTTGGCTAGTGATGGAGCTTTGTGATGAAACAAGTGGGTGTTGAAGATGTTTGGTGAAGAATGGAGTTTTAGTAACTCACAATGGTGTCTCAAGATAGGAGATGGAGGTCTTTTGGTTTATAGCTATAGAAGAAATGGAAGAATTAGAGTGCTCAATCCACTTACTATATACTCTCATTGTCTCAAAGATGAGAAAGTGACCAAAAAATGCAAGATCTCTTCTTGCTTGAAAAATATCATGATGATGTTGCTATGCACCTCAAGTGTGATCCAATGGAAAAGACTTACTAGGTAATTGATATAATTGGAAAACTTTAGCTTCTTAGAAATAAGGTTTTTTCTATTTTGATTTATACATCTACATAATAGAGGTGGGAAATAAGAGATATTCTCTTAGAGGGAAGAATCTCTAGGAATATAACAATGAGCTCTTTTACAAGCGTATTCATGCAAAACCAAAATATCTACTAGTTTTCTAGAAATGTTACACAAGTTGGTTACTATGATATGAATGTAGATGGTAACATCAGGGTTCTTCATTTTGGGGGCTTGGAATGCATCCATAAGACCTTTGAAGTTGTCATGTAAAAGGAAAAAATGATAATGTCTTGTAAAGGTGAACAAATGGAACTCCCACATTTTACACATCCTTCAATTTCTTATGAGCTTGATGAGCTTGAAAGAAATGGAAACCTAAATATGAAGCAATTCAATCTCCCAAAGATTTTTTTTTTGGAATGATTTGTGTTGTTGGGGATTATATTTGTATCATTCTAGAAACCGATGGCCATGTCAACCATGTCCATCCTACTGCTCAAAGAATAGAAACCTTAAACAATGATGGTTGAACATGCAAAAACCTCCCTGTACCATGTGTCTTCTTTCTCATTCTTCAACTACTAAAAGACAGTTGAAATGCACCATTTGTATCCTTTAGTTACCAAAACATAGTTGAAATGTAACATTTGTCTCTTGACCAAAGGAAGTTGTTTGCAAATTATATAACTACCTTTGAGGATAGTAAAACCCATATTGGTATTTCTAACTGATAAGCTCTGTTAAGGTATATGTGATATTCAACACTAAAAGGGCAAAGATAAATGATACAACTATACATTTTGATATAGATGGACCAAGGAGCCCAAGGGATAAAGGGAGATACAGAGCAAAACTAGGGGTTTGTATCCAAAAATTTGGATGACCATTAAGGCCACAAACTAAATCTAATGTAAGGAAAAATTGGTTATAGTTAGAGCATGTAACAATCAAGAATAGATTAGCTTTAAATCTCAAAAAACAAGAAAAAGCCATCAAAGTTCATTAGGAAAAACCAGTGGAGCTCATCATTAAAAAGCAACAACTTGAATTGCTGAAATGACACTTTTTTTTTACAACCAAAACCAGAACTATCTTCTAAAATCTGATTACACTAAAGGAGAAATATCGTCCAAGTGAGAAATGACAAAATTACAATACAAAATTTACTATGTAGGAACAAAAATTTAATTTTCTCAAGATTTCTGAGTAGGGGGGTACACTACGATCAGAGAGATTTCTAGGCCTGTGAAAGCATGCAAATTAAGAATGACCAACTCTCACAAAAATAAGTCCACATTCCAAATCAAAAGCATGACCCCAAAAAAATCCCTAAATGAGTATGCAGACTTAATCTGCACATACCTCAGAGGCCAAATTCAGTGACATTCCAGGAAAATCTTATGTTTAAACTAGAGGCATGTGAGGTCAAATTTGGAGAATAGGTGGTGTTCCCCGAGCATAATAGCTAGAATTTATATAGCTAAAACAAATAGATCCTCCATTGCTACAGGGTAGCAATACAGAAAATTCCAAGGAGAAAAATCGTGAAAGAAGACTACAGTGCCTAGGGCATAAAAACTACAAGATATCATTCTTCTTATTCTTATAACAGAAATATCCCCTATCCAAATTTCTTGCCTCTGATTACTCCATTTGGAAGTGTTTTCATGAGTGGGTACTTTAAGATTTAGTGCCTCTAATTACTCCATTTCAATGAGTTTGTTTAGTGATCCCTTAGAAAACTCCTTTTGATCAATGAGTTTTCTTTGCACGATGAGTTCTCTACCATGGGAGAAGAGGAAATTGATAAAATTTTGTTCCCATGCATTTAGGTATTGCTTTAATTAGAGACAATAAAAAATTTAAAAATATAATGTAAATTTTTTTAAGAAAAAATTATAATTTCGTCAAAAATTAGTATGATTAGGTAAAGTGTGATTTTTTCTATTGTCTTTATTTAAAACAATAAAAAAATAGTTTAAATATAAAAATATAATAAAGAAAAAATATCAATTTTGTCTTTAAGTATTGTCTTTAATACTGCTCATGTGTAGTAGTGGAAGAATATTAGGTAAAATTTTAACATTCATAATAAGAAATTAAACCGAATATATTAATAGCTTTAAATTTTGTAATAATAATCATGTGTCAATGTTTTTAATATTACTATTGTATGTTATATAGTCATTTTAATAAATCCATTACATAGAAATTTTAATAGTGATATTATTTCATTTAAAAAAATACTTTAATATATAGATCAATAATGACATTAAAATTTATTAAATCTATATAATGAAATAATGGTTTATAATGTTTAAATTGAAATAATGAAAAAATAATTTAGAATATAAATGTTTTTGTTTTATATATAATAAACATAGAATTATTTAGTCTAGAAATCAAATATAACTTTAATAAATATCTAATTTAATTTATTCTCATATAGAACACTTACTATTTATTGCATCTATGCTATGATAATCCTTTCCAAAGGTTATCTTTTAATTCTCCTCATTTCATTATAAATATACTATATTTTTATTAAGGAATGAGATTTGTTAACTTTTAAAATATAAACACAAAATAAGTTAATTATGTGTGTGTGTATATATATATATATATATATATATATGTATATATATATATATATATACATATATTCATATATATATATATGTATATATACATATATACATATGTACATATATATATATATGTATATATGTATATATACATACATATATATATGTGTGTGTGTATATATATCTATATATGTATATATATATTTGTATATATATTTGTATATATATCTATATATATATATATGTATATATATATATATATATATATATATATATATATATCTATATATTGTATATACATATATATCTATATATTGTATATACATATATATCTATATATATGTACATATATATACATACATATATATATATATATATATACAGATATATATATAGATACATACATACATATATATATGTGTATATATATATATGTATATATATACATATATATATACACATATATATATGTATGTATATATATATATATATATATATATATATATATATATATCTGTATATATATGTATATATATATATCTGTATATATATGTATATATATGTATGTATATATATATATATACATAGTAAATGTCGAAAACTTTTTATTATATTGAATAAATTTAATTTAGTTTATAGAATTCTCCATTCAAGTGGGCGCTAGTAGGAAAGAATAGAGCAGGAAAAACTCTACTCTTGTCAGGGACTGAAGTCCTATATTATACAGTTTAAAAGGGGTATACCCCAGTTTATATGAAGCTTTGTATAGGTTAATACAAAATTTGGTGAAGCAAGTAATAACATATAGACATCCTTTGAAAATGGGGCATAAAACTAGAGAGAGTGAAAGTTTTGAACAAAATTTAGCAAGGATCCTGCCATGAAGAACTTATCCATCTACCATCTGCATGACAAAATACAACTATCTTCCAATATGGGATTAGTACCAATTCAACATGATCATCAAAATGGGAGGAGTAAAGAGACCAATCAAAATATTGAGAGACTCTTCATACAATAAGAATCCTAAATTGTACCAATAGAGTTAATTAGAAGATTTTATAATATGCTTTATATGAATCTTTATCTAGAATCTCATCCTGTTACCTAATCAATTTACAGTTTATACTTAGAGAGGATTACATACTTAGGGTCCTTATCTAATTCAAATGAATAGATTAATGAAAATTATATTAACTAAATTCAATAATTTTATATGTTCATTTATTCTTCTTATTCTTATCATATACTTATTAGTTTAATAGGAGAATAATTAAACAACCTCTCCCTAATTGCCCAGAAGATTGCAAACCTAGAAACATCATCTACCAAGTTAGGGATCTTATTCCACCTTGCATGTTTGATAGCCCCTCTAAACACCATTGTCCTCACTTCCAAAGCATGAAAGATGGCAATAACAAACTCTGCACTCATATAGAAACAATAGGGTTTGATAAGAAAGAAGAGCCATAAAAAGATTTAGTATTTTGAGCCTTAAATAAAAAATGGTGACTCACAAGTTGTTAAGCATTGATTGATGCCTACTCATATATGTGTGGAATTATTGAGATATACTAAAAGAGACTATACTTAATATTTCATGATTGTTTCTCAAATGTCTTCTAAATGTAAGTAGATTTTCTTGCTGCGAATGTTTGTCTAATAATTACTTCTAATAAAGCTACTAAATTGTCCTTTGCTCTAATCTTAGTATTCTACTTAACTTAATTCTTTTCTACTAAATATATAAAGTCTTCTCCCTCCACTCTTTTATTTACCAATTTATTAGCTTCTAAATTTCCTTCATGATAAATATGTTGTATTCTAATCTCCTCAAATTGATCTATAGGATTAAGTACACTTTCTAGTTTAGCATTTAATTTCGAATTCGATGTTTGTTACTTTCTAATTGCATTTAGGATAATTTATGAGTCACCTTCAATAATTAACTTTTTAATATTCCTTTTTATGCTTAATTTTAATCCTTCCTTTAATGCTTCAAATTTAGCTATATTATTAGTTACATTACCTAATGGTTTAGCTTTTTTTAATATCCAATCTCATTTTCTGATCTAACTATACATCCCAATCCTGCTTTCCCTAGATTCCCTCTAGAAGCTCTATCAAAGTTTAATTTTTTCCATCCTATTAGAGGTGCAACCCATTTACATTCTTTCCTAGCTATATTATCCTTTTCAAGATAAACTAAGGGAGGATTAATCAAATCACGCCAATTTTTTCTCATATTCTCATTCCATGCTGAGAATGTACCTTTTGCCTTGGGTGTGTTCCTGAGATGACAAGTCATAACTTTTATGATGGCTATCTTTATTTTAATGAAAAAATTAGTCTTGCTAAGTTCTAAATTTTGAAATATTCATCTATTTCTTTCCTTCCTTATTTTCCACATAATGATTGTAGGTGTAATATTCCATAATTTCTCATAGATTCTTATCCTATTCTTAATTGGCCATCCCCTAAGAAATCCCTCGATATCTTGAGGTAAAGGGGAAGTCCAATTCAATTTATTCTTAGCCCAATACCAATAGTCTTGTGGAAAGGGGCACTTAAACAAAATATGCTCCATATCTTCAGATTCATTTTTGCATAGACTGCATCTAGATGGTCCTTCAAATCCCATTTTAGAAAATCTATCAGCTATAAGAATTTGATTATGAATTGCCACCAAAATTAAGATACTAGCCTTAGGTAGGCATGCTAAATCCCAACATAGATCTAAGGGTATATCAATATTATCCTATCTTTGTGAGTTAATTATAAGATCATATCCTAGCTTAACTTTGTATGTTTCATCATTAGATGCTCCCCAGATGAGTTTATTCACTTGATTATTGTGAGTCACAGATCTAGCCTTAAGGATATTTTTATCTATACTTAGAATATTAATATCATCCAAAGATTTCCATACCCAAGTCTAAGTCCCATCAATCTTGATAAATTTTTTGGCATCAGAAGCCTTGGGTCCCCAAATATCAGTAATGACATAGGTGTTGTTTCTGGAAATTCCAAAATTAATAATCAAGGGTTGACCGTCCCATGAATCATCCTGGAATAATGCCTCATCACCTCTATCTAAATCCCAGGTAAGATATGTTAGAGAAAAAGGTTAATTTCATTTCATTTATTAAATTACCTTTTCTCCCTTCTTAAGATTTTTCTTTATGCATATTTTGCATTCTCTATTTAATTAATTAGTAATTATTAAATAGATCTCACCTTTAGGCTACCCTTTGTAACTTATTAGGTTACCATTTTTGGGTTTTGATCTCCTTTTGTAAGGACTAATCTCTTTGTAATCTTAAATCACTTCTTCTTCTTAATATACAATTTGCATATTTTTCAGATCAAACTCTTGCATCTTCTTGTCTTTTTCTTCTCCATGACAAGTTTTCTACATATAGGTATTCTAAGTTTCGTGGATTTGATTTGCATATTTTCTCAAATCCTACATGGTATTAGAGCTAGATCTACTATAGCTTGTTTGGTATTTGGAGAAAAAGGGAGAACAAGGGTTTGACAGATTAGATCTAGAGTTTTTTAGGTATTTCCTGAGAAAATAGGAGGGTTACTAATTTTTGTGGATGGATCCAAAAGGTGTCAAAACCCTTGTTTCCATATAAAGTTTGTCTGTTTTGGACAACGTTGATTTGGAAGGCAAAATAATTTTTCCTAGTAGGATTGTACAGCCTCTGCATGCACTCCAATGTAGGTTTTTTGGCAAAAAATTACAATTTTTTTTTAAAGGCAATTTTGACCATCGCAGTCAGCTGACCGCAATGAAATTGTTACGGTCACTACTTAGCAGTTTTCCCAATGCCTCTGCCACCTGCTCACTACTCTGCCCATCGGCCTCCCATGAGCAGCTCAACTACCCACCCTACCACCTAGCTGCTACTCCACTAGGGTTGCAGGATTTAAAAAAAAAAGGTTTTTTAATTATAATTTATTTTAAAAATATATATTTTATACATTTCTAGGAGCCCTATTGGTTTTTTCACCATAACTTGAGCATATGAATGTCTTTTTTTTTTTTTATTCGAACGAATTGTTAGAAAGTTAGTTCTAAGATGGAGATAGTGGTATAGGTGTTTTATGGTTTTGATGTAGTTTGGTTGCCTATTTTGGTAATCAAAGTTGGATGTTAGTTTTTCACTCTGAAGGGCATACTTGAGCGTTCCATCTCCATTTTATGAAAAAGTTATATTTTTAGAAAGCTGGTTCCATATACCTTTTAGAAATGCTATAATTTATTCTAGATTCTACTTCATGCTCTTTCCATCATGTTTTTTTCTTTATTGCACTATGGTGGATATCTTGGATGTTTCAAATCCAAGAATCATTTTTATGGCATGTGATCTCTTCTTTTGGGTTGTACTAGCTATTGTATCAGCTCTTTGCCCTTTCTGATCATTGTTGATATCATTTGTAAGCATTTTAATGCAAACACACTAAGATAAAGTGCCACTCCTTACTTTTTAGGATCTTTTTCATCATTGTGATTTATTGTACTCGCACTACATTATAAATTGCCATGGTGGAATAGTTGTTTGCCTTTTAGTGCCCTTTTCCTTTCTCAAGTGAGTGTCCCTTCCATGACATTAGCCTATCACCTCACCCTTGTCTAGATTGGGGGGTTCTTCTATTGTTTCTAATGCTTCCTTGGTTCATTGGAGTGAGCTATGTATTTAGTATTTGATCCTATGTACTAGGTGATTGTAGTGGCTGGATACCTATGCATTTTGGTGAGATGGATCATCTACCATATAGACACTATTTTTTTGTTCTTACTTTGGTTGTAACCTTCCTTGGCTTTATTGATTAGCTCTACAGGCTTTGGTGTTTCATGCCATATGTTTTTTTGAGTTCAGTTGTTTGCCTCCTGATTTGATGCAAATTATAGTCTTCTCTACCTGGTTAGGTTCTACAGATTAGCAATTTCCTTTTGCTAGAGTTTATGGCTTCTTCGTGCTTCAGTATTTTTCTTCATGATCACTCCTTATTCCTATTTTCTAGAACATTCCTTTGGTTTGAGGCTTCTATAGTCCTTCACTAGGTTTTCAGCTATCTCTTTTTGGAATAGAGTTTTTTCAACTGGATTTTCTCTATTTCTCCATTTCATAGAGAATTTTGTTGTGATTAGGTACCTCATCAGGCCTTGTTTCTAGGACCCAAGTTTTCTTTCAGCATTGCATTGTAGTTTCCTTGCTCTTTCTACATTGTTTGTAATTGCACTGTTGCTCATCTTAAAGTGGGGTGTTAGAGAAAAAGGTTAATTAAATCTTATTTATTAAATTACCTTTTCTCCCTTCTTAATGTAATACCCCACCAAGGGATCCAAAACAAATAACCTAAAGTTTTACTAAGTTTTCCAACAATATTTTTTTTTGAAGTAAGAAAGTATAACATGCACATCAAACACATAGTAGCGGAAGCATTAACATACAATCAACTAAAACATACACAATAGGTTACATTTCTTAAGGATCATATGATGTTGAATTCCATATAAATTTAATCTAATACTAAGTCCATCAAATGCCACATCGATATAAAAGAATAATAAAAAATTTCAATGTTCATTTAATATACATTTGTTCTGAATGCCTCTTGGCAAATTAATTCGGAATGCTCAATCATCCACTGTACATGTCACAGGCTATGAAAGGCTAAAAGAATATACATATATAGAAATAAAGATACATCGCCCTCCTCAAATCCATGATACAGGTACAATAAAAATAAATCGAATCATCCACCATACATGATACATCCATCCATCATAAAACACAACTATCTAAGTACATTGTTCCTCCCAACCATCAATAGCATCATAAGACCATCATGGGCCCTAGCCACCCCCCATGTGTAACATCCCAAGCCATCAATTAGATCATCGATACTATCGTAATAGGGACATCACTACTAAAACATGCTACAACCTAAGCATAAGGAAATCTAACATGCTAGAATAAAGCATAAGATGATCCTACAAAGCAGATAACATCACCTATCATATGCTAATCATCAATATAAGGAAATGCATCAGTAAATAACATCATCTAAACATGATAAACAAGTGCATCACAAGAAGCTCCAACCATGATGACTACGGACAAATCTCAATAGTAAGAGTGAAAAAGAACTACCACCCGACCACGTGGAACCTAAATGGTCCACTCCCACTGCACTAAGGAGATAGTCTCAAGGAAGAAAAAAGATATCATACCAATATCAAAATACTCTCTAAGTCTATGAAATCCTTAAACCAATCTAACTCAAGGGTTCTAAGATAGATCAACATCTAATTCCTAGAGGCACACAAGACACATAGGAAACCTACTATGTAAGTGGGAAAGTGTCATCGCACGAATCACACGTGGAGTTACCTGAGTAGTCCCCTATGACCCCTGGGTCTCTAGTGATGCCAATGTAGCCACTAGTATCATCTCGTACTAACAAGGCATACTATAGAATTCAAGGTCGCAACCAAGCTTTCTCTTTACTCTCATCCTAGTTTGTACTAGCACTCAAGGCATGGGCAAGAACATACAAAGACTCTTATTAGATTCATTTAGTGTAATGTTTTTAGTTATTAAACAACCTACAACAAGTTACCCTAGTAGCCACTTAGGGCCCCAATCCCCATTGCAAGCCACTTCCTGACACTACATGTAGATAACCTACTGTAGGCTGATAAAAAAATACAAATCAATAATCATATAAAAATCACTTCATCCCTATACAAGCGACTGGAAAACATAAGAAGATAATCCACAATAATCACATTAGTTCTCTTCAAGCAACTGGAAAGTATCCCAATAATACTAATCAACGACCCAACATGGTCAAGTCAAACATGTCACAACATGACATCACCAAGATCAAAGCAATCACTTCAGTCCCATTAAGGTGACTAGAAGTAACCCAAGTATAACTGATCAAGGACTCAAAAATGGTTAAGTCAAGTAGGTCACATATATTCACCTCAGTGTCACACAAGATCACTGGAAAGCAATAATGAATAGTAAATACGAACATATCATAGAGCATACCATCATATTACCATGGTTGGGTTTAAAAAAATCGAAATCAAAGCGTCATAACATCACAAACTCATAACCCCCGAGCCTCTGGTCACATCCTAAATTGGTCAACATGTAATCATCCCCCAATCCAAAACATAGACATCACACAACAAACAAGACAGTCCCATAGCCTAGAGATGATTTTAAAGAATATAGTTGAGTTTAATGTAGGGTTCTAGTTAACATATGTTTCAAGTAAATACGTTTCATGGTTCACCCTTTCCAACTAACCCATTCTTATTTTAAATAGTTTGCGCAATTACCCCTATTTGATTTAAGCAAATTTCCTCGAAAATAACCTACGGATAGTCATTAATTAAATTATTACAATAATAATCATTGACATTTCAATTAATAGAACTTTATTAAAAATCAATTTTATTAATAATAAAAATAAGATAACTCTATGTCTTTTTTTTCCAAAAATATTAATCATTAATTAAATTCAATTAAACTAATTTTTAATTAAATTAATTAATAATTATACAAGACTACTATATTTCCATTCATTAATAATCTATTAAAATTAATAATTATTAATAAATAAAAATTCATTATTAAAGTTAATAATTATAATTAAAAAATCTTATATTAAAAATGATTAAATAATTAAATATTAATAAATTATTATATCATTAATAAACTTATTAATACATAGTAATTTAACTAAATATATATATATTTTATAAAATTATATTATATTAAATTTTTTATATTTTTAGTTTTTAAAAAAGCTTATTTTATGGCCTATTGACCCTCACATTTAAAGCAGCTATGACCGTTGTCCTACCATAGAATGTTATTGCCATAACAGCAGTACAATGTACTATGGCTACTGCAATAGTACCTATTGTGGTAGTGGTAGTAAAGGTTGTTGGTTAAGGTAAGGGGGTAGGGGGTGGGTGAAACCCGCCCCTCCCCAATTATTATTTTTTAAATAATTTTTAAATTTTTTTACTTTGTTATAAAATAAACAACAAACCCAGCGCCCCCCACCACCCACCATATCAATAAATTTATTGATTATATATATATATATATATATATATATATATATATATATATATATATATATATATATATATATATATATATATTCTAGCATAACTTTGATAGAGAAAATACGACCAACTGGTCGAATCTTCTATTTAAATTTTTAATTTCAAAGAAAAACCCTTTCCCTGTTTAATTCTGAATTTTAAATCAATTGAAAAAGAGATTTTATTGATTGATTTAGAACATTTAGACTTTGAAAATATCTTCAATTTTATCACACAACCCTATCCCATTCTTTTTCCAAATTCAAGATCTATGAAAAGAAATAATATATTGAACATTTAAAACTTCCCATGCATAGAAGATTTAACACACACACACACCAAAGAAACATCATATAATAAATTTCATCACAAAAATTATCTAAGCATCCATTATATAGACACGATGAAGACATGAAAGAAATAGGTTATTAAAACATGTAAAAATCACAAGCATCTACCTAGACACTGATGCTAATCGCTATGCCCCAAAAACCTATAGAGAAAATTCCTCCTCTCAGAACCTTCTCCAAAATTCACGATACTTCAAAAATGAACCCCCAAGTTATGATATGGAATTCTCTCCTAAAATTCGGAGCACTAATTGTGTGTTCACCCAGAGAACTCCTTGCTCAACTTTTAACTTGTTATTAACTTTTATTTTTCTTTTCTTTATCTCTTCCCATGAACATATATTGAATTATTAAATAACTTTATTTAATTTTCACTTGACTTCTTTTTAATTTAATTTATTAAATTAAATCTCATGCAATTAAAATATCTTTATTAAATATACTTGTTTTATCTTTTTAATTAATTTCTTATATTTTCAACTCATGCATACATCATGCGAACTAACAACTTTTTAATACTTTAATATGTTTTCACATTTAAATTTATTTTTGGAAATTAATTGATAAAATATTTATTAACTTAAATAATAATAAAATTTAGCATTTATTTAAAAATGAACTCTAAATATATTATTATTAAATTAACTAAATATTATCACGTTCTAAATTTAAACTTACAACTTTTATCTTCAAGTTTAATTTTTTTATTTAATTAATTTCTCAATTAAATGTGATTAAAAATGAAAAATATCATAATAATTTCCATTAAATTAAATCATTAATTTATTCTTTTAATTAGACTTAATTAGTAGAAAATTACCAAAGACTCATAAAACAACATACAAAAACCCACCATAGAAAAACACATACAAAATCCAACTAAAGGGTTATAATCACAAATTAATTTCATTCAATGCATTCGGAGGGTACTCAACTTAGATATTTTTTCTAATTTTCAATTAGGACAAATGGCTTAAAGGGTTAGGATTTGGACTTAAGAATTTATCTCCCCTCTCATACCATTGAGATAATACGATAGGGTATGCTCATCCTGGCAATTCAAGGAAGTCAATACCCAGTACCTACAAACTGCATGAAATCCATGCATGTACAAACACAATATTCTAAGCTAAATAGGCAATGGCAGGAAGTGGTGCATCGTGTAGATCTGAACTAGTAGGTGACTATGACTCCCTTCCTTAACCACATTAGAAATGCCATACGTAAAGATAAAGAACACGCACACCATACACATGCAGTATAGGGGAAGTATCCATAACAAAACACATATGATAATAAACAATCTAACTAATCATCATCAATGGTTAAAAAAACTGTAATAATCATCATGCATACATGAAATATAGAGTACCAAGTAATCTCATCATATATTCAACTGATTGTAAAACAATATCTAATAATCTCAAAACAATACTACTAGTAATCACACATAAAATTAGTCTAAAAGTGTTTGACAATGATAGTATAATGTAACTTAGGGGCAGACACTACATCCACCCCCCTAGACTTAGGCTTACTCATGGATGACTTGTGTCCATATTTTCTACATGTGAAACACTATCCACCAAAACTCCTCTGAACTCTAGGTGCACTAGACTGCTAAACACTACCCCCACTAGGATAAGACTAAACACTCTCAGACGGTCGATCATACTAGTTGTGCTAGGTGTTGTGATAGTTCCTATCATTGGAACCACCACCACCACTCTATGTTGGAGGATAAGTTCCTCCCTACCACTGATTACCCCCAAAAGGAGGTTTCCTAATACCACCTACTCCCGGATTACCCTTCGATCCTAATGATGAAGGTACTCTCACAAAACCCCCATGTCCTAGGTTCACACTCTGCTCTACAACAATGGCTCGATGTACTACATCCTTGAGGGTTTTAGGTTCAAACACCTTAACACCCCCAACTAAATGGTTGTTCAAGCCTTTGATGAAATGTTTTGTCAACTGTGCTAGGTTGTCACTTATTCTCAAAAATGGCATGAGCTCATAGAACTTGTACTCATACTCCACTACGGTCATAGTGAACTGTCTCAAGTTGTGGAACTCATCTGCTCTATGTTGCTTCCATTCTTCTGGTAGGAATTGCTCATGAAATCTCTCTAAGAATAACTTCCATGTGAAACTGTTCATGTCTATGCCCAACTTCTTTTCCTTGATAGTCCATCAAGTGGCTCCAAATTTTTCCAGATTGGTGATAGAAAACCTTGCTTTGACATTGTTGTCAAAGTCTAGCATAGCGAAAACCCTATCAAGAGCAATAAGCCACTGCTTAGCTACATAACCTAAACCATGCCCATTAAAAGGCTTGACCTTGGACCTCTGAAGGTCCTTCATCTAAGTGGATACTATGGATTTTTGTCAATCCCTCTGAGGACTCTTAGACCTAGGTCTATGCTCATATCCTACTTGATGAGACCCATCTTAACCAACACCCTGATGAGGAGGTAGGTGATCAATGATGGTCTTCATCATTTTCCTCAAGTCAACTTCCCCTAAGTTAGCCTATTGCTCTCTAAGGTTCTCTTCCTGATGCTCACTAACATGCTCATCCCTATTCCCTTCCTGATTAAGGTCTTTGTGGATAGACTCATGTACACTAATCTTTTTGCCTAGTCCACGACCTAGGCTATGACCCCTAACTGAAGATCTCATCCCAAATACCATACTACAACAAGATACAACATACTATAATAACCATAAAACATACTATTTAAAAGCATAGATAAAAGACACTTGTTTTGAAAATAGAATAAGTTTCAATTTTCAATTTGCCTATGTTTAGGTTTACATATAATTTTTAGTTTTGAAGTATAAGTGTTGAAGTATGAAAAATATACAACTAAAAGTTTAAGTTTTGTTTCAGTTCCACTAGTTCAAGTTTCAGTTCAACTAGTTAACACTAGTGGCATTCCAATATACCCAGCACTTCCAATGTAGAAACTTGAGCTCTGATACCAGATGTAACGCCCTGCCAAAGGATCCAAAAGAAATAGCCTAAATTTTTACTAAGTTTGCCAATATTTTTTTTTGAAGTAAGAAAGTATAACATGCACATCAAACACATAGTAGTGGAAGCATTAACATACAATCAACTTAAACATACATAATGTTTTAGGTTACATTTCCTAAGGATACCATGATGTTGAATTACATATAAATTTAATCTAATACTAAGTCCATCAAATACCACATCCATATGAAAGAATAATTAGAAAGTCCAATGTCCATTTAATATATATTTGTTTTGAATTCCTCTCAAAAAATTAATTCAGAATGCTCAATCATCCACTGTACATATCACAAGGTATGAAAGGCTAAAAGAATATACATATATAGAAATAAAGATACATCACCCTCCTCGAATCCATGATAAAGGTACAATAAAAATAAATGAAATCATCTACCATACATGATACATCCATCCACCATAAAACACAAGTATCTAAGTATGTGGTTCCTCCCAAGACCAATAGCATCATAAGACCATCATGGGCCCTAGCCATCCTCCACATGTAACATCCCAAGCCAATTATCATAATAGGGATGTCACTACTAAAACATGCTACAACCTAAGCATAAGAAAATCTAACATGCTAGAATAAAGCATAAGATGATGCTGCAAAGAAAATAACATCACCTATCACAAGATAATCATCAATATAAGGAAATGTGTCAATAAATAACATCATCTAAACATGATAAACAAGCATCCCAAGAAGCTCCAGCCATGGTGACTACAGATGGATCTCAATGGTAAGAGTGAAAAAGAACTACCACCCAACCGCGTGGAAGCTAAATGGCCCACTCCCACTGCGCTGTGGAGATAGTCTCAAGTCCCAAAAAAGATATTGTACCAATATTAGAATACTCTCTAAGTCCAAGAAATCCTAAAAGTAATCTAACTCAAGGGTTCTAAGATAGATCGACATCTAATTCCTAGAGGCACACAAGACACGTAGGAAACCTATTATTTAAGTGGGCAAGTGTCATAGCACAAATCACACTTGGAGTTACTCAAAGAGTCCCTTAGGACCCTTGGGTCCCTAGTGATCCCAATACAGCCACTAGTATCCTCTCGTACTAATAAGGCATACTACGGAATGCAAGGTCACAACCAAGCATTCTCTCTACTCCCATCCTTGTCTATACTAGCACTCGAGGCATGAGCGAGAACATACAAAGACTCTTATTAGGTTCATTTTACTCTCATTTAGTGTAATGTTTTCACTTGTTAAACAACTTACAATGAGTTTCCCTGGAAACCACTTAGGGCCTCGGCTCCCATTGTAAGCCACTTCTTGACACTACATGTAGATAACCTACCCTAGGCTCATAAAAAACAAAAATCAATAATCATATAAATATCATCTCAAACCTATACAAGCAACTAGAAAGCATAATAAGATAATCCACAATAATCACATTAGTTCTCTGCGAGCAATTGGAAAGTATCCCAATATTACTGATCAACGACCCAACATGGTCAAGTCAAACATGTCAGAACATGACATCATCAAGATCAAAGAAATCAATTTAGTCCCATCAAGGTGACTAGAAGTAACCCAAGTATAATTGGTCAAGGAATAAAAAATGGTTAAGTCAAGTAGGTCACATATATTCACCTCAGTGTCACACAAGATCACTGGAAAGTAATAACGAACATTAAATACAAACATATCATAGAGCATACCTTCACATCACCATGGTTGGGTTGAAAAAATTGAAATCAAAGCATCATAATATCATAAACTTGTAACTCTAAAGACTCTAGTAACATCCTAAACAGGTCAACGTCTAATCATCCCCCAATCCAAAACATAGACACCACACAGAAAACAAGACAGCCTCACATTTTAGATTTGATTTAAAAGCATATAGTTGAGTTTAATGTAAGGTTCAAGTTAATGTATGTTTCAAGTAAATATGTTTCATGGTTCATCCTTTCCAAGTAACCCATTCTTATTTTAAATAGTTTGCACAATTACCCCTATTTGATTTAAGTAATTTTCCTCCAAAATAACCTAAGGATAGTCATTAATTAAATTATTACAATAATAATCATTGACATTTGAATTAATACCACTTTATTAAAAATAAATTTTATTAATAATAAAAATAAGATAACTCTATGTCTTTTTCAACAATATTAATCATTAATTAAATTCAATTAAACCAATTTTATTTTTTCTGTTAGAGATGGAGAGATCAAAAAAAGGTTAGATAGTATTCTGAGCACTACAAAAGAGGAAAAGCCTCAAACTAGAGCCATAGTTGCAAAAGACCAGCTAGAGAACATCAAAGAACAACAAAAATAGAACAACACAAGGCTAGTACAAGATATCACAGTTCAGATCAACCCAAGTGGTCCAACCGAATGGGCCTTCCATCCAAACAATAATCTTTCATTCCTGAATCTGGGATAGCATAAAGATATCCTCCTTCCTAGCATTATGGTACCTCTTAATAGCTGGGATTAGCTTCCAACACATGTGCTCAAACATCTTCAAATTATCAATAGTCTTTTGCCACTGATAGCCATACTTAAGTTCGTGAACAAAGAAAGAAGCCTGCCCATCTTTAAGAAATCTACTTAATTTTTTCTTTTCAATAACCATGGTGTTTTGCACCTACAAGAAGATTTTAAAATGTGTGAGTTTTTGAAAAAACTTAGTAAGAACCGTTGGCTTACCTTGATACTTTTCCTCATTCTTGCATTTCCAAATCTACCAAAGAATGTTAGAGGACAACATATTCCAAAATAAATTAGCATCCTTACTAATCCCATTAATATGACCAATAACAATTTCAATGATACTCACACTAATATGATAGTAAATATCAAATAAATTCCAAATTTCTTTAGCAAAAAGGCAATTAAATAAGATATGTCTACCAATTTCAAGTAACTTGCAAATATTACAAATATCAAAATGATGATTATCTCTTCTAATAGGAAGTCTATCAATTAACAATAGCCATTTAAAACATTCAATTTTAGGCTCACAAGGACCTTTCCAACTAGAATTCAGCAACTTATTCCAAACATTAATATCAAAAGAACAATACCAAATTTTATTAACATGGGCAAGAATATCCACATTATGAGCAATAACCTTATAAGTATTCTTAGCTTTAAGCTTATCTAAAACAACTCTATTAGGCCACTTGCATTTAATGTATCTATAAGAGTCCACATGGCAAAGAGAAGGAATATCCTTAGAAGCTTGAGAAATTAAATTATAGGTATTAAATTAATTACTGATTATACAAGACTACTATATTTCCATTCATTAATAATCTATTAAAATTAATAATTATTGATAAATAAAAATTCATTATTAAAGTTAATAATTACAATTAAATAATCTTATATTAAAATTGATTAAATAATTAAATATTAATAAATTATTATATCATTAATAAACTTATTAATAAATAGTAATTTAATTATATATATATATATATATATATATATATATATTCTAGACTTGATCATTTTTATGGGAATAAAGACTATTTCTTTTTCCTTTCTGATCACATTGGTAATGTTGTTTTGGTTATTGGTACCATGCTGTTTGATCATCACCCCATTTTCACACGTGTTAGTTTCAACTCTACTCCCATAAGACAGAAGCCCACCTGTAATAAGTTTATTTTAAATGCTAAACTTCTTCAGGATGAGGATGTTCTTTGTGCAATTCAAATTATCAAGAATATTAATGAGTTTAATCTTAAGAACTCCTCCATGATTGATAGATGGAAGGCTAACCTTCTATGTTGAAAATGTTTTCTTCAGACTATAGGCAAAAGTTTGCCAAAGATTATATATTCCTTGAAAAGCGTCTCTACTCTAATCTTCAGAATGCTGAGATAGAGGTTCAATCTGATTCCTCTAACTCGAATCTTATGAATAAGATCCTTATTGCCAAAGATGCTTTGAGTAGACACCAACAAGTCAAAATCCAAGGAGCCATAATTCGGTCCAAAGCCAATTGGCTTCAGCATGGGGATAGAGGATCTAAATTCTTTTTTAACCTTCTCAAGCATAAGCATATTAAATAGTCTATCAACAAGCTTGTTATTAATAATCAGGAAATTTCAAACCCTGTTAGTATCACTTTGGCTTTTGCTAACTATTATAGTAAACTATTTTCTTCTAAGGATACTAGGGAAGCTAAAGATGTTAGTAGAAAATGCAAGGTTCTTATTCCTAAATAATTGGACTTGGCTGATATTTCATCCCTTTCTAAACCTATCTCCATTGATGAGATTATTGGTGCTATAAAGTCCCTTAAGGATGATAAGGCCCCTAGGCCTGATGATTTCTCTGTTGAATTCTACAAAGCCAATGTTAGTTGGATCAGTAAAGACTTGCTAGATATTTATAATGAGGCCATAAATGTTGGTTCCCTTCGTTCTGAGATTAATAGGGGAATTATTAAGCTCCTCCCCAAGGATGGGGATAAAAATCTTATCAGAAACTGGAGACCTATTACTCTCCTTAATGTGTTTTATAAAATTTTGGCAAAATTTTTGGCTCTTACGTTGGTCCACATTCTCCCTAAGTTTGTTAGCTCTACTCAAACCAGCTTCATTAAAAGAAGATATATTTTAGAGAACCTTATCACGGTTTGGGAAGCCATGGACTGGGCTAAATGTTCTCATCAAAACTCTGCTCTGTTGCTCCTTGACTTTGAGAAAGCCTATGATAGGGTTATGTGGAATTTTATAATTATGATGCTTCAATTGTTTGGATTCCCTTCTTACTTTTGCAATGTTGTTCAAATCCTCCTTAGAGATGCTTTTGCTTAAGTGGAGATTAATGGTTCTCTTTCTGATCTTTTCCCCCTTGGGTGATCTATCAGGGAAGGTTGCCCATTAGCTCCTTCTCTTTTTTTCATTTCTGCTAAAGCTTTGTACTATATCCTCAGGGATAACACTCTGTCCCCAGAAGTTAGAGGTCTTTACCTCCCTAACAATGAAGAGCTTATAAATAACCAATTTGCTGATGATACTACGCTCTTATTTGAGCTCATTGATAATAATTTTTTAAATCTGCAATCTAAGTTGAATATGTTTTGCACCATCTCTGGTGCTCGCATCTCTCAGGTGAAATCTATTTGTCTAGGGTGGGATGAGTAGCCTCCTGATTGGTTTTCTCAACATAATTATCAATGGGGAGGTCCTAATAGAATTTTCAAATATCTTGGTATACCCTACTCGGTTGATCCTTCTCTTAAGGATATGTGGGATTGGGTTAAGGCTAAGATAATGAATAAGCTCAATAAATGGCACAATAGGTCTTTGTCTCTTGCTAGGAGAGTTCAAGTTTGTCAAAAACTTTTGTCCTCTTATAATATCTATTCTTCTGGTTGGATGTTTAGTAATTATCAAATTCTTGAAATTCAAAAGGCTATTATACTTTTTCTCTTGTCGAATGGAAAAGGTAATAAAAAATTTCATAGTGTTAAATGGGAATGGTGTCATACAGATAAGACCCTGGGAGGGTTAGGGTTAAAAAATCTTAAACTGCAAGGAATTGCTCTTACCGCTAAATGGATCTTTCACTCTCTGGAGGGTGATAGTCCTTGGAAAGTGCTTGTTAAACATAATATTGAGAGAGGTTTTCCCAAGAAAGCTCATTCTTGGAAGAATCTCCCTTTTTGTGACTTGATTGTTGGTAATTTCCTAGTTGTTGTTCAAGGTTCTACCATATTTAAATCTATTTGGCATGCCTGGGAGCATGTTTAGTTGTTTATTACCAATAAGGAATTCTTTAATGATAATTACATTCATGGTGAAAGGTCCATTTGGTGGAACTTGAGCATAAATGATAAACCCCTCGCCCTCTACTAGGGTTGCTCTGCTAAGTTCTGGGCTAAGACTGGTATCACTCAATTTGTTGATATTTTTGAGCATGACACTCTTATTCCTTGGGTGGATCTCAAGTGTAGATTTAATTTACCTAATTTTCATAAAAGGACTTATAATTTGATTTTACAAGCTGCTAAGGATTTCCTTGCCATTTGCCATGTGGATTCACATAGATACCTTAAATGCAAATGGCTGGATGGTATCGTCTTAGACAAGCTAAAAGCCAAGAATATCTATAGAGTTATTGATCACAATGTTGGTATTCTTGATCATCTTAACAATTTTTGGTACTGTTCTTTTGATGTTAAAACTTGGAATAACCTTCTGGATAACATTTGGAAAAGCCCTGTGGAACCTAAAATACAATGTTTTAAGTGGTTGGTTTTACTTGACAAATTACTAATTAAAAGAGACATTCAGTCTTCTGATATTTGTAATATTTTTAAGATGCCTAATTCTGGTAGACACATTTTATTTGATTGTTTTTTTGCCAAAGAGTTATGGAGACTTTTTGGTATTGTTTATCGTATTAATGTGAATATTATTTAGATTGTTACTGGCTATATTAAAGGTATTAGTAAGGATGCTAATTTTTTCTGGAATATTCTATCTTCTAACATTCTTTGGCAGATCTAGAAGTGTAGGAATGAAGAAAAATATCAAGGTATGCCAAGGATTCTTACTGAGTGTTATCGTAAACTCATATATTTTGAAATCTTCTTGCAGATTCAAACTACCATGATGATTGAGAAGGAGAAGCTTAGGAAGTTTCTCAAATATGGTCAAGCCAAGTTCTTTTTCTACGAGCTCAAGTATGGTTATCAATGACATAGGTCTATGGATGATCTGCGGATGTTTGACAACACTTGTTGGAGACTGACCCAGGTGATAAGAAGGAACCAAAATTCTAGGAAGCAGGAGATCTTTATGTTGGCCCAAATCCAAGAAAGAAAGGACATTGTTTGGATGGAAGGCCCACTCGGTTGGACCGCATGGGTGGATACCTACCCTGATATTTTGCATTAGTGCCTCTACTGTTTAGTTCTTTGGTGTTCATGTTTTTGTATATTGTACAACTGTTGTTGTTGTTTTGGTGTGAGGCAATGCCTCTATTCTGATACTCAGTGAACATTGTTCTTCTTCTTTTCATACTCTCTATAGCTAATAGGAAAAAAAAGTTTTAAAAATTATATATATATATATATATATATAATTAAATTATTTTAAGAAAAATATTATAATTTTTTAATTAAAAAAACTATGTATTTTATGGCCCGCCGGCCCTCACATTTAAAGCAGCTATGGCCATTGTCCTACTGTAGCAAGCTATTTTTGTAGCAACAGTACAATATATTGTAGTTGCTACAGTAGTACCTACTGCGGCAGTGGCAATAAAGGCCATCGGTTAAGGTAAGGGGGTAAGGGGTGGGTGAAACTCGCCCCTCCCCAATTATTATTTTTTTAATAATTTTTTTATTTTAAATTTACTTTGTTATAAAATAAACAACAAAACCCCACCCCACCATATATATATATATTATATTCTAGCATAACTATGATAGGGAAAATATAGCCAACCGATCGAATCTTCTATTTAAATTTTTAATTTCAAAGCAAAACCCTTTCCCTGTTTAATTCTCAATTTTAAATCCTTTGAAAGAGAGATTTTATTGATCGATTTAGAATGTTCAAACTTTGAAAAGATCTTCAATTTCATCACACAAACCTATCCTATTTTTTTTCCAAATTCAAGATCTATGAAAAGAAATAATATATTGAACATTTGAAACTTCCCATGCACAGAAGATTTAACACATGCATCAAAGAAACATCATATAATACATTTTGTCACAAAAACTATCCAGGCATCCATTATATAGACATGATGAAGACATAAAAGAAATAGCATATTAAAACATGCAAAAATCATAAGCGTCTACTTGGACACTGATGCTAATCACTACACCCTAGAAACCTATAGAGAAAATTTCTCCTCTTAGAATGTTCTCCTTTTCAAAAATTTCTTCCTTCTCCAAAATTCGCGATCCTTCGAAAATGAACCCCCAAGTTGTGATATGGAGTTCTCTCCCAAAAATTGGAGCACTAATTGTGCATTCAACCCAAAGAACTCCTTATGCACAACTCTTAACTTGTCATTAACTTTTTATTCATCTTTTCTTTATCTCTTCCCATGCACATTTATTGAATTATTAAATAACTTTATTTAATTTTCACTTGACTTCTTTTTAATTTAATTTATTAAATTAAATCTCATGCATGCATCATGCAATTAAAATATCTTTATTAAATATAGTTTTTTCTCTTTTTAATTAATTCCTTATATTTTGAACTCATGCATACATCATGCGAACTAACAACTTTTTAATAATTTAATATATTTTCAGTTTTAAATTTATTTTTGAAACTTAGTTGATAAAATATTTATTAACTTAAATGATAATAATATTTAGCATTTATTTAAAAATAAACTCTAAATATATTATTATTAAATTAACTAAATACTATCACGTGTTGGGCCCATTTACCGTTGCACCAAAAGCCATGACTGTCAGTGAACATGGAACACCACATAATTAACCACCTGTGGGCAGGGGAGCACGTCGCATCACCCAACAATCTCCCCCTCGATGCGCATACCAGGTGCTTACGCGGGTCGGGAAGGCACCGAGGAGATTTGAACCCATGACCAGGCCAAAACCAGGCTCTGATACCAATTGTAGGGAAACTTGGTAATAAAGAATATAACCATTTTCACATAACCCATAATAGATTTAAAATAAATACGGAATTAAAATCCACATGTAAGAGAATAGACAACATACCCACAAAATGTGACACAAGATATACCCTGGGAAACCCTCATTGAGGGAAAAACCCAGCCTCCAAAAGCATCCATCACCATGTATTATTCAGCAAAAAATACCATTGCCATACAACCATGGAAGCCTTCATGGCCATAGCCACAACCGAGAAAACTATGTGAACAAGCATGAATCCACACATCCCATGCCATGCTTTCAACCTTCACAAATGCTCCCTTGGCTAACCTGTCAAGCCTTGTCCCGCTCGACTCTTGCCTTTTGTCTTCTTCTTGTCACTCTTTCTCTCTCTTGTCTACAACAACTACCCTTGTGGCTGCTTATATAGTAGCAAGTCCCACAAAACCACTAAGTGGTATTACATAAACCATGTGCTAAAACCATGTGCTACCTAACCCACTGACCCCACATTTAATATTGGACATTTAATTCTTTTCCCCAATATTAAATAATTACATGAAATATTTTTACAATGTTACAATACAACTCATCAAGAATATTCCATGGGAATCTTTACATGTTGCACGTCCATCTAGGTACAACATTACATAATAAAATAAAATAATAAAATAACTATATTATGCAATGTGTGCAAAACCCATTATCTCAACAATCTCCCACTTGTTGTATACATTGCATAGGGTCAATCCGTAGCCATGTAAATGAACAAGGGAATAATCCCTCCAAGCACATCCACCATCATGGATCAAAATACACCAAGTGCTCCATCCTGGTACCCGCAACAAAATCAAAGTATCCAGCATCTCGAACATGAATGATCTCACCTCCTATTATGCCACTCCCACTAGACATACATAGAAGCCATCCAAAGAGAAAGCCACCCAACCTGTCGCATTAGAAGATCATAAAATCCTGTACCAACTGAAAATTCTGAGCACCAATAACCTGATCCAAAGGTAATCACATGTATCCGTAGTTGTCAAAATATCCATAGCTGAAATAGCACCCACAGCAAAGTGCCAAACCCATCCAACTATCCATACCTCAAAGGTATAACAAGTGAATCTCATATCACCGACATATCCAATCTATAACCTGCAATCACAAGCCTCAAGAGCAATATCTGCCACATATATACCAAGAAGCTCCCACTGCAAAAGATAATGTCAAATCTATAACCAATCCACTCATCACATATCAAAGAAGTGAATCCATGTAGTATCAAGGACATCCACAATACATAAACTAATATCCTGCAAGAACAACTCTCGTAACAAGTCTCCAATGCTCTTCTCGACAACCAACAGAGGAAAGAGAAAGAAATAACCATGTCGTCTCTCACATGACATACATGAGCACAAACCAGTGATCACAATCTCCAACCAATCTCAAATCCAATGTAGGCAAAACTGAACATCCAAGAAGATAACCAAGACCAGAGAAACCATGCAAATCATAACCTGTATCATGTCCTTCTACACACACCTCTAGATGTAAACTGTGCAAGTATGATCTCCTCCATAAAACCCCAACAAGAAGCCTCAACAACACCCAAACCATACCATATAACTAATCATGGATGTAAGCCTCTCACAAGAAGATCAAACTCATAAACCATTCCTAAACCAAGGAATAACCATTCCTAATCCAAGGAATATGCCCAATAAAACCATCTCCCAAACTCAACCAACATAACAACATATGCACATGGAGATAACCAATGCTAAACCATCTCTCAAATGAACCCTCTAGAACTAACTCATGTACCATAGCTCAAGATCCATATCCATGAAAGACAAGCATAAATATAATGCAACTGAGAAAAAACAATGGGCTATACCTCTCAAGTAGCAAACTGCCGAGTAGACCAAGAGTGGGGAATGAGAATGCTCATCAAGATACCCAAGTCTCCAACCAAGACTCATCTAAGAACAATCTCCTCTCAAGTCCATATCAGGTGACTGCCCCTCAGACTTCCTGTTGAAACCATCAACCATCCCAACAAATACTTCTCTAATCCAAGAGAAATCAGCATCACCACCGTCTCTAAGTATCCATGAGCACCTATAACCAATCAATCCATGCCAACTCCAAATGCAACATAGCAATATCATGAAGTATCCAGCTTATGATCAGTGTACTCAATACCAAGAAACTAAACCAATTGTTGGGCCCATTTAGTGTTGATACAGGGTATGAAAGGCTTAAAAGAATATATATATGTAGGAATAGAAATACGTCATCTTCCTCAGATCCATCACACAAAGTACAATAAAATAAATAAAACCATCCACCATACATGATACATCCATCCATCATAAAAGATACAAACATCCATCATAAAGTATAACCACCAATCAAATGATACATAGAAAGAATGAAAGTAAATGGCAACAAAGAATGCACCAACCATGGTGACTACAGATGGATCTCCATGGTAAGAGTGAAAAATCACTACCACCTAACAACATGGAACCTAAATGGCCCACTCCCACCATGCTGAGGAGATAGTTTCAAGTCCCAAACAGGATAACAATCCACATATCAAAAGTACTCTCTAAGTCCAGGAAATCCTAAAAGTATTCTAACTCAAACAATTCCAAGATAGGTCAACATCTATACCCAGAGGCACACAAAACACATAGGAAAGCTACTATGTAAGCAGGAAAGTGTCATCACATGAATCACGATAGAGTTACCCTAGTAGTCTCTTAGGACCTTGACCCCCTAGTGATCCTTATGTGGCCACTAGTATCCTCTTGTACTGACAAGGCATACTACAGAATGCAAGGTCACAACCAAGCGTTCTCTCTACTCCCATCTTAGTCTATACTAGCACTTGAGGCATGGGCGTGAACATAAAAAAACTCTTATTAGGTTCATTTTACTCTCATCTAGTCGACTGTTTTCACTTATTAAACAACTTAGAATGAGTTGCCCTAGCAACCACTTAGGGCCTTGGCCCCCATTGCAAGCCACTTCCCGACACTACATATAGATTTCCTACCCTAGGCTCATGAAATCACAAATCATAGAATCATGGTAAAATCACTTCAATCCTATACAAACGACTAAAAAGCATCATAAAGATAATCCTAATAATCACATCAGTTCTCTGTGAGAAACTAGAAAACATCAAAGATAATTCATAATATCCATTGGTTCTCAACGAACAACTATAAAGTATCCCAACAATATTGATCAAGTACTCAAAAATTTCAAGTTAGGTATCTCATAGCATAAATCATGCTATCCCACAAAACACTGAAACATAGTAACCAACAATATAAACACACTCAACATATAGCATACCATCACATACCATGGTTCAGTAAAAGTAATCAAGATTGAGTCAGCATGATACCACACTCACAAAACTCTTAAGCCTCTAGTAGACATCCTATAACTGGTCAACAATCTAGTCAACCCCAAAACCCCAAGCATCTAGATCGAATATAGAAACAAGGTGCAATTTTCATGTTTTGGTTGGTTTTAAATCACATGGTTGAATTAAATGTGGGGTTTCAATTTCCATTTCAGTGTATGTTTTTTAGTGAAAAGATTTTCCATTTACCCTATAATTTATCTCAATCATTTAATCAATTAAAATATAGAATCACCCCATTATATTTAATGTCAATTACCTAAAATATACTAACGGTAGTAATGTAATTGTTTAGAACTTGCAAAAAGTAATCCTCCTTAATTTTCTTTTGTAAGGTAATTGTAATTTACTAAAATCAAAATTTAAATAATTCTTCAACAAGATTAAATAAATTCCCAACCTTCTTATTTAACCCTTATTATCAAATAAGTTAATTATCTATTTATATCACAATTAATTATTTATAAATTAATTTATATACATATATAATATCAATTAATTGTTATAAATTTTAAAACTTTTAATAAATTTTATTAATAAAATAATATCGTAAAAATAAATTATAATTAAAAATATTTAAAACTTTAATTAAATTTAAAAAAAATTTAAAAAACATAAAAAATAATCATATTAAAAATATGATTTAAGTTTGTCGGCTTGCATGCTGGGCCGCGACCTTTTATGCCTGCGGAAGCTCTATCATAGCAGAATACTACTGCAGTAGCTTAAGCCACTGATTGGAGGTAAGTGGTAGGGGGTGGGTAAAACCCACCCCTCCCAATTTAACAACAAAATCCCCCCACCCCTTTTTTTAAAATAAAAATCCTAGCATTACTTTGATAGGGCAAATACGACTGACTAGTCAAATTTTCTATAACAATTTTGTAATTAATTAAATTGAAACAAACAATTGTATTTAATTATTTCATTTTTATTGAATCTCAGCATTGATCTAAATGGGAATTTACAGTGAACCCACCAATTGGTTATTTATTATTTTTTAAAGAAATATCCCCTTCTGATTCAACCCTACCTTGATCAATTTTTTTTTCCATTTTTTTAATCTACTGAAAGAAGGGCTATATTAATCAATTAAAATGGTGCATACACAAAAGAAATAACAAATGTTCAAAACTCACAACATGAAATATTATTCACAAGAATTACCCAGACAACCATCCAATAGACACGATGAAGACAGGAAAGTAAAGAGAGTATTAAGATGTGTGAAAATCACAAGTGTCTACCTGGACATTGATGCTAATCGCTACACCCTAGAAAACTATAGAGAAAAATCCTCCTCCTAGATACTTCTGCTTTCCAAAAAATTCTTCCTTCTCCAAAATTCACAGTGAATTAAAAATGAACCCCCAAATTGTGATATGGAGTTCTCTCCCAAAAATTGAGGCACTAATTGTGCGTTCACCCTACAGAACTCCTTGTTCACAAGCCTTAACTCATTATTAACTTTTATTTTATCTTTCATTTTATCTTTTCCATGCACATTAATTAATTAATTAAATTACTTTATTTAATTTTCACTTGACTCTTTTTAGATTAATTTATTAAATTAAATCTCATGCACGCATAATGCAATCATGAAATTTTTAATAAATTAATTTCTTTTCCCACTTCTAAATTTATTTTTGAACATTAAATTTGATAACTATTTATTAACTTAAATAATATTATTATTTAGCATTTCTTTAAAAATGAACTCTAAATATATTATTATTAAATAAAATAAATATTATCACATTCTAAATTTATATTATAACTTTTATCTTCAAATTTAATTCTTACTTAATTAATTTCTCAATTAATTAAATATAATTAAATATTAAAATATCATAATAATTTCTCATTAATTTTAATCTTTTAATTAGACTTAATTAATAGAAAATTCACCAAAGACTCACAAACTAAAATATGAAAACCCATCATAGAAAAACACATACAAAATCAAACTAGAGGGTTATAATCACAAATTAATGTCATCTAATGCATTTAGAGGGTACATGACTTAGATACTTGTCGTAATTGTCAATTAGGACAAATGACTTAAGGGTTTTGGATTTGGACTTAAGAATTTATCTCCCCTCTCTTACCATTGAGATAATGTGATAGGGTATGCTCATCTTGGCAATTTAGAGAAGTCGATACTTGGTACCTGCAACCTGCATAAAATGCTAGCATATACATACACAATATATACTAAGTTAAGTAGGCAATGGTAGGAAGTGGTGCATCATGTAGATCCCGACTAGTAGGTGACTATGACTCCCTTCCTTAACCACATCAGAAATTCCATACATAAAGAAAGAAAACATGCACACCATACACATGCAGTATGGGGTAAGTATCCATAAGAAAACACATATAATGATCCCTAACTGAACATTGTCAATAACTAAAAAAAATGTAATAATCATCACGCACACATGAAGTATAGTGTACCAAGTAATCTCATCATATATCAACTAAATCTGAAACAATATCTAATAATCTCAAGATAATGCTACTAATCATCAAACATAAGCTAGCCTAAAAGAGTTTGGCAATGATAGAAAAAAAGTAAACTAGGAAAATGTAAACTAGGGGTAGGAACTACATCCACCCCCCCTAGGATTAGGTTTACTCCTAGAAGCCCATAAAGAAATAGGGATATAAATCCCATAATCTAGAAGCATCCTCCCATGTAGTTGAAGAGTCGTTAGTACGGTCCCATTGGACCCTTACGTGCTCTATGGTTCAACCCTTGAGGGTCAACTCCTACTACTCTAGAATGCGAACCATTCCAATCAAGAACATGTACAACATCATGGATATACTGCCTATGTACTAAAACATGGAAAACATTATGAATGCGAGTTAGGCTGGGTGGTAAAGTAAGATGATAGGAAATTGGACCAATCCTCTCAAGTATCTCGAATGTTCCCACAAGGTGAGGTGCTAGCTTCGAGCCCTTTCCATAACAGATCAGACTCTTCCACGGATGCACTCTCAAGAAAACCTTCTCTCCCACAACAAACTACTTATCTGTCCTATGTGTATTAGCATACTTTTTCTTTCTATCTTGTGCCATAGTCAAGTGCTCTCAAATACGCATTACCTATTGCTCCATATCATGAAGCATCTCAAGACCCAATAGGATGCGATCCTCAAGACCATCCGAACTCAAAGGTGTATGACAAGGATGTCCATATAAAGCCTATAAAGGTGCCATGCAAATAGAACTGTGATACCCATTGTTGTAAGTGAACTCCACTAGGTAGAGATATTCCTCCCAATGAGTTTGCTTATCCATCACATACATCCTCAACATATCTTCCAAGACCTAATTCACTTTCTCTATCTATTCATCTATCTCTAGGTGGTTTGCCAAATTGAAATTCAACTACGCTCCAAGATCATGCTGTAGTGATGTCCAAAATGCGGAAGTTAATATAGGATCCCTATTCAAAATGATCTTTTGGAGAATACCATCTAATCTCATGATGATGCACATAAATACATTAGCTACAAAAGTTGTAGTGTAGGAAGACCTTATTGGTGAAAAATGTGCCACCTTAGTCAACTAATCAATGGTGACCATGATAACATCATGACAATGAGCAGTCATAGGTAATCCTACTATGAAGTCCATAGAGATGATGTCTCACTTCCATGAAGGAATGAGATATGGTTGCAAAAGTCTCGTTGGATGCTGGTGTTGTACTTTAACTCTGTAACACTCAAAGCACCTAGCCACAAAATTAGTAATGTTGTGTTTCATCCCTATCCAATAGAATAAACATCATAAATCTACATGCATCTTCTTAACACTTGGATGTGCCGAGTAAGGTGCATGATGGGCCTCCGATAGGATCAACGTGCGAAGCTCATCCTGTAGTGACACATAAATCCTTCCTGAATGTCTCAAAAGGTCGTCTGACTCTAGGACATAGTCTAAAAACTTACCCTCCAAAGGTCTCCCTAAATCTATCTCTCTGCACACCTCTTGATACCAAGAATTGGTAGGGAGTGCCTGAAGTATTTGACTCCTCAAATCAACACTAAGAGTCATAAATGATATAACATGTCTCTTGTGACTCAAAGCATCTGCTACCACATTCTCTTTCCTTGAATGTACTTCACCTCAAAGTCGTACTCACATAGAAACTCCATCCATTGCCTCTATCAAGCATTCAGACTAGGTTGTGTGAAAATGTACAGAAGACTACAATGATCACTATGTAGTTCAAATCTGTGCCTCAACTAGAAATTTCTCCATCTTGTCAAGGCATGAACTACCATTGCTAACTCAAAATCATGTATAGGATAATTCAACTCGTGATCTGAGCTTGCACAATTAGTATGCAATCACCTATCCATTCTGCATCAAAACTGCTCCAATCCCCTCAAGGAAAGCATCTATACAGACCATGAAATCACATGTTGGATTAGGTACTACTAAGATCAGTGCATGAGTCAAAAGCTCCTTGAGTTTTCGAAATGCTTCCTCACATTTCTCCATCCATAGGAACTTCTTTCCTTTCCTCTGAAGGGAAGTGATAAGATATGCTATTCTGGAGAAATTTTGGATGAATCTGTGATAATAACCAACTAGACCCATGAAACTAAATTTTTTTAACATAGTAGTGGGTGTAGGTCAATCTACTATTGCCTCAATCTTCATGGGGTCTATAGAGATACCCTCACCTAATATGATGTGCCCTAAGTACTGTATCTCTGATTGAAATAAATCACACTTTGCTGCATTGGCATAAAGTAGATTATCTCTCAAGTACTACAAAACCTAATGTGGATGTTCCTCATGCTCCATCTAGGACTTAGAATATATTAGTATATCATCAAGGAACACAAGTACAAATTTGTCAAGATAGGAATGGAACACTCCATTCATCAGGCTCATGAAAATTGATGGAGCATTTGTCAGCCCAAAAGGTACTACTATGAACTCGTAGTGCCCATAGTGAGTTCGAAAGGCAATATTATGAATGTCACCTTCCTTGATGCAAAACTTATGGTACCTTGACTTAAGGTCAATCTTGGAGAACATTGTAGCTCCCTTGATCTGATCAAATAAATCATTGATCCTTGGTAGAGGATACATGTTCTTTATTGTCACCTTGTTATGTTGTCCATAATCAAGACAAAGGTGCAAAGAACCATCCTTCTTGTTCAAAAAGAGCACTGGAGCTCCCCATGGTGATATACTAGGTCAGATACTACCCTTGGCCAAAAGTTCCTCTAGCTATAGGCATAACTCACTCAATTCCTGAGTGGTCAGACGATAAGGAGCTCTAGAGATAGCCTCCACTCCCAGAATAAGGTCAATGCTGGAATCAATATCTCTCTTCAGGGGCATGCTCAAAATATCACTTGAAAAGACATCTGCATACTCCTATAGAATAGGGTGGTCCAAAGTCTTTCTTGCAGGATCTTCTTCATCTAGCTCACTTACCATAACAACAAATATCTGACATCCCTTACGAAAGCTCTAGTTCAATTGCATAGAATAAATCATCCATAGAGATATAGGCCTCAGTATTCTCACAATATCCACATCCTTCCCTTGGTCATCCTGACACATAATGGTCTTATTTTTCCAATCTATACTAGCTCTATGAGAGTGAAGCCAATCCATACCTAAGACCACATCATAGTAGACAATCCACTGCTGTCTCAAACCCTCCTATGCTAAGCCCACACTTATGAACTATGGAATTTGTGGAAACCTTAGAGCCTAAGGCTAGTTCCACTTGCCAACCATGATCTTTCTTAACCGCTTCTAGCTTACACTTAGCAGCTAATGATGGTGAAATAAAAGAATCTATGGCACCTGAGTCCAATAATACAGAGAGAGGTGTACCTTAGATAGCTTCCATATTCTTAGCCACGGTCCCTTGATGGTCTACCTAATGGTGGTTGACTACTAAAAAAACCCTATGAGCTCTACTTGCATCTCTGACTGTAGGCTTAGATGCTATTGGCCTAGGACCTGAATACTGAGGTGCTCGTTATGCACAATGAGCTGCAATGTGTCCAATTTGACCACATGTATAACATCTCGTGCCTCTGCCAGACCCTCTCCCTATAGGCGGTGCATTCAATTGTTGGTGGCTATCCCTAATAGTAAAAGATTGGTTGCTCTATGTAGGCTGATTGTGTTAATTTCATTTATTGCACTAAGCATTGCAATTGTTCTTGGAGTTAGAACCACCACCACCACTCTGAGCTTGAGGGTATGATCCCTTCTACTGTTGTGATTGCTGAGACTATTGCTACTAATACTAATTCCCCTTAGGAAAAGAAGGCTTCTTGTTCCCACCTGAGTTGTGGTTGCCCTTAGATCCTAATGCTATAGGCACTCCCACAAAACATACATGCCCAAGGTTGACACTTTGCCCAACAAGGATGGCTCGATGTACTACATCCTTGAGGGTTTTAGGCTCAAATAAATTAACACCCTCAAGTATAAGATTGTTCAATCCTTTAATGAAATGTTGTGCCAACTGTGTTGTGTTGTCAATGAATCTTGAAAAGGGCATGAGATCATAGAACTTGTGCTCATACTCTACAATGGTCATAGTGTATTGTCTGAGGTTATGGAACTCATCTACTCTATGTTGCTTCCATTCCTCTAGTAGGAATCGATCATCAAAACTCTCCAAGACTATCTACCATGTAACACTATTCATATTTATGCCCAACTTCTTTTCCTCAATAGTCGACCAAGTGGCTCCAAATTTTTCTAGGTTTGTAATAGAAAACCGTGCTTTGACATTACTGTCAAAGTCCTGCATAGAAAAAATCATGTCAAGAGCAATAAGCCACTATTCAGTTACATGTCCTAAACCATGCCATTAAATGGCTTGATCTTGGTCCTCATAAGGTCCTTCATCTGAGAAGATACTATGGATCTATGATGATCCCCTTCGAGGGCTCCTAGACCTAGGTCTATGCTCATGTCCTTCCTAATGTGCTCTATCTTGATCATGAACAAGAGGTAGGCGATCAATAATGGTTTGTATCATTCACCTCAGATCCACCTCCTCAGATTCAACATTCTACTCTCTATGGCTCTCTTCCTAATGCTCACTAATATGCTCTTCCCTATTCTCTTCCTGATACTCATTGATATGCTCCTCCCTATTCTCTTCCTAAATGGGGCCTTCATGGACAGACTCATGTACACTAATAGCTCTACCTCCCCCATGGCCTCTAATGGAAGACCTCATCCTAGATACCATTCTACAAAAATGTCCAAGATACAAGATACTAAAACAACCATAAAGCATACTATTGTAAGCATGTATATAAATGACAGATGGTTTTGAAAATAGAATAAGTTTCAATGTTCAGCTTTGCCTATGTTTAGGTTTATGTATAATTTTCAGTTTTGACAACTAAGTGTTGAAGTATGAAAAACATACAACTAAAAGTTTAAGTTTTTTCTTAGCTCAAATAGTTCAAGTTTTAGTTTGATATAGGTACAAATAATAGTTTAAAGTTTTTTTTTGTTCAACTAGTTAACAACTAGTGGCATTCCAATATACCCAGAGCTCCCAATATAGAAACTTGGGCTTTGATACCAGCTATAACACCCCACCAAGGGACCCAAAAGAAATTACCTAGAGTTTTACTAATTTTTCCAACATTTTTTTTTTAAAAGTAAGAAAGAATAACATGCACATCAAACACATAGTAGCGGAATCAATAACATACAATCAACTAAAACATACATAACAGGTTACATTTCTTAAGGATCCCATGACATTAAATTACATATAAATTTAATCTAATACTAAGTCCATCAAATACCACATCCATATGAAGGAATAATCATAAAGTCCAATGTCCATTTAATATACATTTGTTTCAAATGCCTCTTGGCAAATTAATTTGAAATGTTCAATCATCCACTGTACATGTCATAGGGTATGAAAGGCTTAAAAGAATATACATATGTAGGAATAGAAATACATCATCCTCCTCATATCCATCATACAAAGTATAATAAAATAAATAAAGCCATCCACCATACATGATACATCCATCCATCATAAAAGATACAAACATCCATCATAAAGTATAACCACCCATCAAATAATACATAGAAAGAATGAAAGTAAATGCCAACAAGGAATGCTCTAGCCATGGTGACTATGGATGGATCTCAATAGTAAGAGTGAAAAAGCACTACCACCCAACCATATAAAACCTAAATGGCCCACTCGCACCGTGCTGAGGAGATAGTCTCAAGTCCCAAACATGATAACAATCCACATATCAAAAGTACTCTCTAAGTCTAGGAAATCCTAAAAGTATTCTAACTCAAAGGGTTCCAAGATAGGTTGACATCTATACCTAAAGGCACACAAGACATGTAGGAAACCTAATATGTAAGCGAGCAAGTGTCATCACACAAATCATGCTAGAGTTACCCTGGTAGTCTCTCAGGACCCTGGCCCCTTAGTGATCCCTATGCAGGAACTGGTATCCTCTCGTACTGACAAGGCATACTATGGAATGCAAGATCACAACCAAGCATTCTCTTTACTCCCATCCTAGTCTGTACTAGCAAGTTTGAGGCATGGGCAAGAACATACAAAAACTCTTATTAGGTTCATTTTACTCTCATTTTGTGTAGTTTTATCACTTATTAAACAAATTACAATGAGTTACCCTGGTAGCCACTTAGGTCCCCAACTTCCATTGCAAGCCACTTCTCGACACTACATATAGACTTCCTACCCTAGGCTCATGAAATGACAAATCATAGAATCATGGTAAAATCACTTCAATCTTATACAAGCGACTAGAAAGCATCATAAAGATAATCCTAATAATTACATCATTTCTCTGTGAGCAACTGGAAAACATCAAAGATAATTCATAATATCCATCTATTCACAATGAACAACTAGAAAGTATCCCAACTATATTGATCAAGTACTCAAAATGGTCAAGTCAGGTATCTCATAGCATAAACCATGCTATCCCACAAAACATTGAAACATAGTAACCAACAATATAAATACACTCAACATAGAGCATACCATCACATACCATGGTTAAGTAAAAGTAATCAAGATTGAGTCAGCATGATACCACACTCACAAAACTCTCGAGCCTCTAGTAGACGTCCTATAACTAGTCAACAATCTAGTCAACCCCAAAACCCCAAGCATGTAGATAGCATATAGAAACAAGATGCAATTTTCATGTTTTAGTTTGTTTTATATTACATGGTTAAATTAAATGTGGGGTTTCAATTTCCATTTCAGTGTATGTTTTTCAATGAAAAGATTCATTGTTTACCATATAATTTATCTCATTCAGTAATCAATTAAAATATATAATCACCCCATTATATTTAAAGTCAATTACCTAAAATATACTAAGGGTAATAATGTAATTGTTTGAAACTTGCTAAAAATAATTCTCCCTAATTTTCTTTTGTAAGGTAATTGTAATTTGCTAAAATCAGAATTTACATAATTCTTCAACAAGATTAAATAAATTCCCAACCTTCTTATTTAACCCTTATTATCAAATAAGTTTAATATCTATTTATATCACAACTAATTATTTAACATAAATTAATTTAAATTTATACATACATACATACATACATACATATATATGTATATACATATATATATGTATACATATATATATATATATATATACATATATATATATATATGTATATATATATATATATATATATATATATATATATATATGTATATATATATATGTATGTATGTATGTATATATATATATGTATGTATGTATGTATATATATATATGTATGTATGTATGTATATATATATATGTATGTATGTATGTATATATATATATGTATATATATGTATGTATGCATACATACATATATATATATATATATATATATATGTATGTATGTATGCATACATACATATATATATATATATATGTATGTATACATATATAGATATATATATATATATATATATACATACATATATATATATATGTATGTATACATATATATATATATATATGCATACATACATGTATATATATGTATGTATATATATATATATATATATATATATATATATATATATATATATATATATGTATGTATACATATATGTATATATATATATATACATACATGAATACATACATGTATACATGTATGTATACATACATGTATACATGTATGTATACATACATGTATATATATATATACATACATGTATACATACATGTATATATATATATACATACATGTATACATACATGTATATATATATATACATACATGTATACATACATGTATATATATATACATATATGTACATATATGTATATATATGTACATATATGTATATATGTACATACATACATGTATATATATGTACATACATATATATATACATACATATATATATATATATGTATGTACATATATGTACATATAGACATATATATACATGTATACATATATATATATACATATATATATATATATATATATATACATGTATACATATATATATATATATACATGTATACATATATGTATATACATGTATACATATATATATATATATACATGTATACATATATATATATATACATGTATATACATATATGTATACATGTATATATATATATATATGTATACATGTATATATATATATATATATATATGTATATATATATATGTATACATGTATATATATGTCTATATGTACATATATATGTACATATATATATATATGTATGTACATATATGTACATATAGACATATATATACATGTATACATATATATATATATATACATATATATATATATATATGTATATATATGTATATATATATATGTATATATATGTATATATATGTATATATACATGTATATATATATGTATACATATATACATATATATATACATGTATATATATAAATTAATTATTATTAATTTAAAAAATTTAAATAAATTTTATTAATAAAATAATATCTTAAAAATAAATTATAATAAACAATCTTTAAAACTTTAATTAAATTAAAATTTTCAAAAAATAAAAAATAAAAATATAATATTAAAATATGATTTAAGCCCACTGGTTTGCATGTTAGGCCGTGACCTTTAATACCTGTAGCAACTGTGCCATAGTAGTAGTACATAGTACTACTACTATTGCAATAGCTACTACTGTAGCAATAGCTTAAGCCGTTGATTGGACGTAAGGGGTAGGAGGTGGGTAACTCTGCCCCTCTCAATGTATATATATAAAAAACCACAACCCGCCCCCCTCCCCCCCCCCTCTTGCCCCCTCAATAATAAATTTTTTGAATTTATTTATTTTTAATAAAATCCTAGCACTACTCTAATAAGGCAAATGTGGTTGACTAGTCAAATTTTCTATAACAATTTTATAATTAATTAAATTGAAACAAACAATTGTATTTAATGATTTCATTTTTATCAAATCTTAGCATTGATCTAAATGGGAATTTACAGCGATGACACCCATATTTAAAAAAAAAAAGAAATATCCCATTCTGATTCAACTGTACCTTGATCAAATTTTTTTCCATTTTTTCAATCTATTGAAAGAAGGGTTATATTAATCAATTAAAACGTTCCATATACAGAAGAAATAATAGATGTCAAAAACTCACAACATGAAATATTCTTCACAAGAATTACCTAGACAACCATACAACAAACATGATGAAGACAAGAAAGTAAAGAGCATATTAAGATGTGCAAAAATCACAAGCATCTACCTGGACACTGATGCTAATCGCTACGCCCCAAAAACCTATAGAGAAAATTCCTCCTCCCAAAACCTTGTCCTTTTTGAAAATTTCTTCCTTCTTCAAAATTTGTGATGAATTGAAATTGAACCCCCAAGTTGTGATATGGAGTTCTCTCCCAAAAATCAGGGCACTAATTGAGCATTCACCCCAGAGAACTCCTTTCTCACAACCCTTAACTAATTATTAACTTTTATTTATCTTTCTTTTTATCTTTTCCATGCACATTCATTAATTAATTAAATTACTTTATTTAATTTTCACTTGACTCTTTTTAGATTAATTTATTGAATTAAATCTCATGCATGCATCATGCAATCATGAAATTTTAATAAATTAATTTCTTTTCCCACTTCTAAATTTATTTTCAAACATTAAATTTGATAAATATTTATTAACTTAAATAATAACATTACTTAGCATTTATTTAAAAATGAACTCTAAATATATTATTATTAAATTAAATAAATATTATCACATTCCAAATTTATACTATAACTCTTATCCTCAAATTTAATTCTTTTATTTAGTTAATTTCTCAATTAATTAAATATTAAAATATCATAATAATTTCCCATTAAATTAAATCATTAATTTTAATCTTTTAATTAGACTCAATTAATAGAAAATTCACCAAAGACTCATAAAGTAAAATACAAAAACCCATCATACAAAAACACATACAAAATCAAACTAGAGGGTTATAATCATGAATTAATATCATCCAATGCATTCAAAGGGTACACGACTCAGATACTTGTCCTAGTTTTCAATTAGGACAAATAGCTTAAGGGTTTAGGATTTGGACTTAAGAATTTATCTCTCCTCTCTTACCATTGAGATAATGCGATAGGGTACACTCATCCTGGAAATTTAGGGAAGTTGATACCCAATACCTAAAACTTACATAAAATTCACACATGTACATACACAATATATACTAAGCTAAATAGTCAATGGCAAGAAGTGGCACATCATGTAGATCTCGACTAGTAGGTGACTACGGCTCCCTTCCTTAACCACATCAGAAATGCCATACATAAAGAAAACAAACACACACACCATACACATGTAGTATGGGGTAAGTATCCATAAGAAAACGCATATAATGATCCATCTAACTGAACATCATCAATAACTAAAAAATACTATAATAATCATCATGCACACATGAAGTATAGAGTACCAAGTAATCTCATCATATAACAACTGAATCTGAAACAATATCTAATAATCTCAAGATAATGCTACTAATCATCAAATGTAAACTGGCCTAAAAGAGTTTGGCAATGATAGCAAAAATGTATACTAGGAAAACATAAACTAGGGGCAAGCACTACAAAATGTAAAACAATATCTAACTAGCAATCACACCTTGGTGTGCAATAGGTACGCCAAATATATGTTGAAGATAAATTAAGAAGAAATTTGGTCTATTTATTTATATACATTTGTGTAATATGTGGTACCTTAAAATCAATTATATGTCCACTTAAAAGGACCCGCAAGTGTCTTAAACAAAACCTCTTAATTGAGAAGAGAAATAGACTCCTCAATCCATTACCAATAGGTTCATGTTTGAGATCTACTTATCTCTATATCAAAATTATAAAATTATATTTATGATGACTATTGCACAAATTTTAGCATCAATATTTTGGGTTATAATCATGATTTATCATCACATGCCAAAATATCATTCCTAGTGGAATATGAATATTTGATGCAAGAATCTCACATACAATTGATCCCATAAACATCATTATCCTTATATGATGGGTTGTGGAAATCTATCTATTGTATATATTAAATCTATACTTTATTAAATTAATATTGGTTCAATATGACTTCAACTTTCTTATTTTTCCATATGGAGTTATCGCTTGCTTTTGTTAGGGTTTTGGAAGATCTGAGGAAGCTAGAGGGTGCTTAGTTTTCTAATTGCAGATAGTTGAATCTAAATGCTCCAAGTAAAGATGGTGTGAACAATTAGTGGTAGAGGAATCTAAGCAAAAATAAGCTCAAGGCATTGTTTGATGACACCAACATCAAAACAACTGCCAAAATTGTCTTTACATGTCTCTAAAATCTAGCCGGTGGCATTTCAGAGACATGCGATGACTCTTTATGTACATGTAGTGCAAACACAAAATATAATCTAGCTACAAAATATCCATTGCCATTTCCTTCACTTGAGCTCTCGAAATCTAGATAAAGTGGTAGAAGGAAACATATATGACCAACTTCTTTGGTTTCCAATCCATCCTTTGACTGCATTGTGAATTGTCCTTCCCGCCCTTATCAAAGGACCCACACACTATTGCACCTGAGTTCTTTGGCAGATGGCCTCCACTATAATCTAGATCACAAAAATAGAAATTACAATCTAGATCAATTTTCTTCCCTCACATTTTCCAGTCTCTTGGCTGTGGGGAAATCCTTTTCCTTAGCCTTTGTCATGAATTTGTGCCGAGATTTAGGGAGCACAAATGTAATGGAGGTTCCATGAGAGGCGAGTTGCATCATGTGATTTATATGGCCTCACACAAGATACAAAATAGTAGAAATATGTAAAACAATTTACATGACCACTAGCGTGGTTGCGTACAACTTCCCTTCCTGGAACTCAATTCTTGAAATAGTAGAAATATGTATAGTAGGATGTATATTTCATCTATTTAATTTTTTTTTATTACTACTTTTTTGAAAATGATAAGTCGTCATGCCTCATAACCCTAATGCAGTTTAACAAAAAATTCCTGAATTTTGATCACTTTTATATGTTGTGGCGATTTGAGCCTTTTTTGAGGTTCAAATGGTGGATGAGAAAAATGGTGTCTTTGTGTCCCATTCATAGACCTTCAAACATTTTGCTGGCCTGGTTCATTAGCAAGGAATCACTAGTGCTTGCATGTCTATCTAGTGAGGAAATTATAAAGGGAGTTTTAGATACTCTGGTGAGCTTCAAGGTCAACAACAACGACGACAGAGAAGAGAGGAGAGTCGGCAGTGATGTAAATAAGAGTTAGGGTCACATATTAGAGTTTGAGGCAAAAGAAAATGTAAGTAGAATTGTTAATGGTGTGTTCCATCCCCTGTTATGTGATGATGAGTTTAAACGTTTAACTTTGCCACTTCCTTTTGTAGATGGAGTAGACAAACTTAAATGTGTTTGTAGAAATTAGGAGGATCTCCCTCTCTGTCCAAAAGAAATCATTGTAAAATAAAATATCTAATTATAAAATTTTAACACATGAATATCATATTCCATTTTTAAAATCATATCAATATCTTATCTTATTATTTAATTTTCTGAAACATTCATTAATATATTCCTAGAACATAATAAATCTCCACTTATTAATTATTATGTTTATACTTTATGCCATTATTAATTTCTACTTTTACAATGATTTGATTACTAGTTATATATTTTAAAACCATAATCAATTCCAAGTAGTGACAAAGATTTAGAGTGAATTGTATATACCATAAATATAAATAGCAGACAAAATGGCATAATTTCAAAGGCCAAGACCAAATGATGAGATATGGTATGGCCAAGTGTCCTTATAATCACTTTACTACAAGTCCTCTTTCTTGGGGCAACTCCATGAACACTGCAGAGAAATAAACATAAATTTCCCCATGCTTTTCTTCGAGTGAAAATGCTATTATGAAGAGATGAACACAGTAATTTGAACCTCAAATTTTCTTCTTCCTAATGGCTTACGGTAAATATAATTGATCTTATGGCTGAATGTTCAAAAAAATTCAAATCATTGCTAGATTTAAATATTCCTCATTTCATGGCTGAATTTTATTCAAATATTATTCATCTTCCAACTAAATTCAAAAATTCTTTAGAATATACATTTCACAAGACAATTTTATGTGTAGATTTGGCTGAGTTCAAAGTTTAAAGTAAACAAAAATTAATGGCAGTTGTCTTACATTGAGCTTCTCCATTCATTATTTCAGTCCCTGAATCTTAAAGTTCAAAGCATGCGGGTTAATAGATTCAATCAAAGACAAAGAGTAAGATTGTTTTATAATTTTTCTAAAAACACTGAGTCATTTCCTAATTTGGGCGTTTAAGTTAAATATCAATGTTTGGTGTTCCCAAATGGAGAGCTATGGTTTCCCTTTGAAGAAGTAGAGGTGAAACATGGGCATAATATTTATAAAGAGAAGCGAACCAGAGGAGCATATGTTTGGCTATTTAGCCAATTTTTTAGATATAGTACTTGTTAGATTTACATGTGGGCAGGTATCCATTCTCATCCAAAAAGGTGAAGCCCAGTTGAATAAGCTTGAGCATGTCCACATTAGCCTTTAAAGCTTGGTAATGGTACTCTGAAGTAGACTTAGAATCTCCCATAGGTCTTACCACTATGCCTGGAAACTCTGCATCCATGGAAACATAAGGATAATCTTCTACAATCTCCTAGATCAGAGCAATATCCTCTTCTAAATTATCAGCCCACATATCCCTGATTCTAAGTTCATTAGGCTGTGGCAAAATATTTCTAATTTAGTCATTTTTGAAGGGATATCAATTGATTATGAACTCCAAAATCAAAATGTTTCTATTAGTTATATCAATGGAATGTTCTAATATTTGGGAACCATTCACATTCTAACACGTAGCCAAAAATTAAGTTGTGATGGTTACATGGAAAAGATACTAAAGAAAATAATTGAGAAACCATACCCATATGAACAACTTGCAGTCTTTTAACGAAAATAGTGAAAAAAATGAAGAATCCCCTAAATCAATTTCCAATTATTTGAGCTACAAATTTGCGACACAAATTTGAGACAGGATACCCAATTCTAGGATGCGTGGAGGGAGGGGCATGGAGCAGACTCTTCCAATAGCCACAAGCAACAGTTTTAGCACATGGAGAATCTCCTCGACCTCTTATTCTAGGGAAATTGAGAGAAAATAAGGAAAATTAGGAGTAGAAAAAATAGTTTCTATGAACTTAGGAAGAACAAGAAAGGAGAAAAAATCTCTTACACAGAACAAAAACATTAACCGAACAAAAATCCTGTGTTTGACTCATCCTCTTGGTGCCTTGTGGAATTGTCGGCCAGATCAGAAGACATGTCATACCTATCATGTCAAAGGTCAACAACTTACGATCAGATCTTTGGAATGGAACATGTTTAGGAACTTTATGACATCTGCATGTGATGATATCAGTGAAAAGGCGATAAGAGATCTACGATCCAAATCACCTCAATAGCAGTCATTGTCTCTCCAGGATTGCTTATTGTCGGATGTAGAATTTAGCTCCTCAAATTCATAGAGGGAATGCCTTTGGCATAATAATCTCTAAACAATACTACTAGTAATTATGCATAAAACTAGCCTAAAAGAGTTCAACAATGATAGCTAAATGTAACTTAGGGGTAGGTACTACACTTAAGATTTCACTTTATGCATTATTTGCTTTCTCTTTTTAATAATTAATTAGTAATTATTAAATAGATTTCACCTTTAGGTTACCCTTTGTAACTTATTAGGTTACGATTTTTGGGTTTCGATCTCCTTTTATAAGGATTGATCTCTTTGTAATATTAAATTACTTCTTCTTCATCTGAATATACAATTTGCATGTTTTTCAAATCAAACCTTTGCCTCTTCTTGTCTTTTTCTTCTTCATGACAAGTTCTCTACATGTAGGTATTATAGGGCTTCATGGATTTGATTTGCATATTTTCTCAAATCCTACAAGATATTTGCTAACTAGAGGCCTACACTTCATCATAAAATTATAGTTTTCTGAACCTCTTGGTGGATTTCTGATTCTAAAGAGAGAGGAAGGATCTAATGGATTAAGACATTTATTATAAAGTATTTTTTCCCATTTTTAAATCCTTTTCCTTATATAAGTGATATACTAGCTTTTCTCCTAACGCCTCACTCTACCGAGTTTTTTATGCCCAATCCTCCTTTATTCTTAGGCCCACATATCTTATCCCATTTTATTGGTGCTTATTTCTTTTTTTCTTCTATTCCACTCCAGATAAAATGTCTAAGTTTCCCTTCTAGTTTTTTATTAACATTATTTGGTAGCAGAAGGTAAGATAGAGGATAAGCAGGAATAACTGATAGAACAGAGTTAATATTTGTTGCTCTCCCAACTTTAGTTAGCCATTTTCCTTTCCATGATTCTGTTTGTTTTTCTACTCTTTCTAATATATTTTCCAAACCTTTTTTTATTCCTAACTCCTTTTTCTAAGAACACCCTTAAATATTTAAATGGAAAGTTACTCTTTTTGTATCCCATATTATTGCATATATATATTCCTCCATGTTCCTTGATGCATTTGAAAAGAAAGTTTCTATTTTTTCTTCATTGACCTCTTGTCCTAATGGTGCTGAATAATCCAATATAATTTTTTTAAAAGCTTTTATTTCTTCCTTTGTACTACTTCCTAGAAGAATGGTATCATCAAAAAACTACTTATGGGTAATGTTTGGAACATTCTCAGTGACAGTAATGTCTTTAATTAATCATACACCTTGTCCCTTTTGAATAGCTCTACCAAATTCTTCTACCACAATTATAAAAAAGAAAAGGTGACATGGGGTCTCCTTGTCGAATACCCCTTGAAATCTTGAAGAAGCCTTCAAGAGTACCATTAATAAGTAGTGAGACTTTTGGAGTAGGTATATAGTTAAAAACTATATTTATCCATTGTTTGGAAAGTCCAAATTGTTCTAGGAATTTACATAAAAACCTCAAATCTACTATGTCATATGTTTTTTTGTATATCTAAATTCATAAACATACAAGCTTCTTTGTTTTTACTATAATGTATAGTTTCCTGAATGAAGGATATTCCATTGAGAATTGATCTACCAAGTACAAACCTAGTTTGTTCTTCTGAGATAATTTTGGAAGCAAAGTTCTAATCCTATTTTCTATTTCTTTAGAATAAATTTTAGATATTGTATTACATAATGCTATGGGGCAAAAATCTGATGGTGACTCTGCTGCAATTATTTTTGGTATTAATGGTAAAAAGGTATGATTAATTTCAGTTAAGATTGATCCCCCATTTCTAGCAATCTGTATTGCTTTCCATAATTCTTCCCCTAAAGATTTCTCAACATTTTTGAAAGAAAAAAGCTTGGAAACCATTAGGCCTTGAATATTTATTGGGGCTAAGCTTAAAAAGAGCTAATTTGATTTCTTCTTTTGTATAAGGTTTATTGAGCTCCTTGTTGTCAAATTTTGTGATAACTTTAGGTATATTATTTAGCATTATTTTTTGTTTGCTTAAATTGGATGAATCATAATTGTTTAATAGATTCTCATAATATGTGACAATTTTTTGAGCAATTTCTATTAGATTATCAATAGTACTACCATTATTATCTTTAATTTGAGTAATAGTTTTAAAAGTTCTTTTATGTATTATACTATAGTGAAAGAATTTTGTTTTTTTTCTCCTTTTGCTAACCATTCTTCCCTCGACTTTTGTCTCCAAAACCATGTCTTCTTTTGCTAAAATGTCTTCTTGTATAATTAATAATTTTTTTTCTTTAATGTATTTTTTATTGTCCATACCATTTTTAATGATTTAATTATTTAATTTGTTAAGATCTTCATTATTTAGTTTGTCTTGGAATATATTATTGAAATTAGTTTTTTTTCTTTTTTTTTTTTTTCCCTTTTTAACGTTTTCTTTGAGCATTTTAAGTTTTGATACAAAACAATAAATCTTTGATCCTATAAACTTGCTTTCATCCCATCATTGTTTAATATTCTCCATGAATGTTTTATCTAAGAACTGCATATCTTCACATTTGAAAATATTCCTATTAGGTTTTATAGGTTTTGTTAATTCAATTTTAACAGGATAATGATATGATCTTGCAAAAGGCTAAATTGAGAGAGTGATTATGAAATCCATTTCTGCTAGTTCTCCTTTGAAAAAGAATCAGTCCAGTTTTTCTGGAATATAATTGAAGTCTTTTCTTTTATTATTCCATGTGAATACTCTATTACTAGCTGATATTTCTATTAATTTATTAATTCTAACCCATTCTTTGAATTCTATTATGTTTCTTGTTAAAATTTGAGAACCTCCAAATTTTTCTTTGAGGTCAAGTATGGCATTGAAGTCACCACTTATGATCATGTTTGTCATAGGATATAACTCCATAAAAGAAGATATATCATTCCAGACTTTCCATTTGTCTAAAGTTTGTATTGGGCCATAAACATTCATAAGAATGAATTGGAGATTATGCTTAATGCTTGAAACCATACTCCTCATCCAATTGCTTCTTGATATTATATTTTTAATGTTTGTTGTCCTAGTATTCCAAATGATTACCATTCCACCTGGTACTCCTTCTTATTCCTTCATTTCTACATTCCATCCACCTAGTATTTTTCTTAGTTTTTCCTCTTCTTCTTTGTTAAGCTTGATTTCTTGTATCATAATTATATCTAATTCAAACAATGTTATGTTACATTTTAACACACTTTTTTTACTAGGAGCATTTAGGCCCCTAGTGTTCCATGTCATGATCCTCATTGCACTTCCCCTTCCAAGGGTTAAGAACCTCAAATATCTTTTTTCGTTCCTTGGCTTGACCATCCACTTCTCTTAATTCTTTAAGTGATTTTCTTCCTCTTTTCAGTTTTGATTTACCACATTTTGGAGTTTTAAATTCTTCCTGCTTGATTGAAATACCCATTTTATCATTACTTATATGGTTATTTTTTTCTTTTGTAGTTCCTTATTTATCTTCTTCCTCATTTATTAAATCTTCTAATATCCACTCTGTTATTTCATTTTCTAAATTTTCCCTTTCCAATGTTTTTGGGGTCTTGTTTAGTACCCCAAATTCCTCCCACTTTTGTGACACTTCAATAACTTCAATCTCTATGATAAGATCTTACTGATTATACATTTGAGACTCCTTTAAGAAATCTTCAACTTCTAGATGGATACTATATTCCTTTGTTTTATCCTTTAGCTCTATATATTTAATTTTAGAGATATCTTTCCCATCTATTAGGGTTTTCCAAAATTTACAACTTTTCTTTTTTGACTTTTTCCTAATTGTTATATTACTCCATTGTTCTAAGTCCAAAGCTGGAATTATATATTCTTCTTCCTGATATTTTGTATACTCTATTGGCTTGAAACATTCTTCTTTTTTGGTTTCAAGAGATTATATATAAATTAGAGAATTAGAATAAGTCTCTTAGAATTGAACATGGTTTATTCATCTGTGTCAATAATATTTTATTAGGGTCATCCTCTTGTAGTCCTGTAAATTTCTTATGAATATTATTAGTCTAGTTAGTTTCTTGACCAAACTTAATAGAATATAGGGGGCTTCCTAAAGTTTGAGTTTTCCAGCTCACCCTCTAAATAGATGTTAACAGTGGTTTTTAGAACTCCCACTAAATATACATCATTAAGTCAATAAATAGTGTCTTAATACAGTCTATAGGATAGTAAAATCACTATATGTTCTACCCTCTAATAGAGGTATACAAAATGAATAATGAAAAAATAACATAATTTCCTGAAGGTGAAAAGAGCACCCTGCTACAAGAAAACACACAAATAGTAATAGATGTTGTTTAATATTAAATATGATATATTCAAACTTCCTCTACGTGCATTGTCTTAGTGAAAGTTTTAGATAGAGACAACATGTCAAGGAAAATACAAAATGGTGAAAGACATGAACATCAACAAAGAAGATAATATCATTTGCCAAAGATGATGTTTTAGACTTAACTAATGACAACTAAACGAGCAAAAAAATGATAGTGTCATTTGAAAAATATGAAGATATAAAGAAAGCATAGTTGACAGCTTCAATAATGTTCCCCAAACATAAATAGTATGGGCAGATGATGTGGAAGCCTAGTCATTGAAGATATTTTAGGAGGAGCAATAGCTAGAGACAAGATGACAAGTAAGACGAACATAAAATAAACTTTGGCCAATAGTAGAGATTACACAGAACATGTACAGCTAAGAATATGAAGAAAAACATGACCATTGGATTAAATTGTGTACTTTTATTAGACCAAAGGATTTCTTATAAAAATAATGTCACAATCAGCATAGTGAAATTAGCTTTTTTCCAGCAAATAGTTTGACAAAACACATGTTTATCTATTTTCCTCAAATATTGTTTCTCTTATGGCTTATGCTATAGAAGACAGAAGAGAGGCACAAGTGAATGAAGGCAATGACATTTATCACACTTTTGCAAGAAAATCAATTTTTAAATGACTCCTCACAAATCCAATCTAGGGTATACAATAAAAGGAGAAAAAAAGTCAAACAATGCACTAATGTAGTGGCACAGGGAAATAGAGAGCTAAAAGTATTATAACACTCAGAGGCTAGGGGGAGGAAAGGAATAAAGAATGGTCAATAAGATTGATGTTGTCAAATAATAAGAGAGATGAGGGCTTGAATTTGAAAACATAATGTGTGTGATATCCCGAGGACTTTGATATTCGATTTGATGATTTATAGCACTTAGAGAGAATGTGTGCCTATTACATGTAGAATTTTCTTCTCATAACATAAAATCTTAAGTAAACCCAAGGAATCACTTGTTAGGATTTCAAAATTGTAGGAAACAGAATTAGAATACTACACTAGATATAGACTAAAACAATCAGAAGACTGTTACGCACCCAATAAACCTCGGCCCCTTGCAGTCACTAGCTACCTTAATCCTATGTTCTCAGCTCATGATTCTAGCCCACCTAGAGTTTCCTTGGCTCTCGACAGCAACAAAGTTGAACACATTATTAGTATCCCAGAACTCATCTTTCAACTTCAGGTCAACAAGCAGAACTTTGTTGCTGATAATAATAATGTTTTTCTTCAAAGCTAAAAGAAATCTAGTAGAAGAAGAGATTACAAATCCTATAACAATTACTTTGATATAACTTAAAAGAAACATTACTAAGGTAAAATAGGAAAGAAAAAACTATTAAATTTCCTCAATAATACTAACACCTCTATAATGGAATGAAGATGAAATTTATTATATCCATTGATCTTTAGCCAACAAAATTTGACCGAAGACTCAAGGATTAAATAAAAGAACAAGATCTACATTAAATTTGTCCAATAGGCTTCTAGGCTTTGCTAAAGTATGTTTATGTGTATCATTTATGTGGAATAGGGTTCTAAGGATCGTCCTCCCTAACATTTTATGTGTATCATTCCTATTTAGCCAACCACAAACATTGACTCATCCATGGCACTAGTGCACTCTACCTCTGCAAAATAGGGATTACACAATCAACCTTCAAGGCAGGAATTTTCCAATCCATCCTCACATTTCAAGAAAAATTCTCCTATTTTAATATTTTTAAAAAACTATTATAGGGTGTGATAGACTATACAAAACTTAAAATATACAAGGCATTTTAAGAAATACAAATCTAGTATTGTGACCCACAATCTATTTATGAAAATAGTATTTTTTTATTAAATGCCCTTATTAAAATGGGAAATTTATTACCTATTTGAGATGGCCTAGATATAGATTTCTCAGCTAGAATCATTGATGTTGCTTAGGACAAGATTGATTAGTTGTCTTTTCAATAATATCTCCTCCCTACAACAACTCTGTGTAAAAGCGGTTTGAGAAGTGCCAGCAAGGTAAGGTTATAAATCCTAGTGCTCTGATCTGAGATCATTTTTCAATCCATGACTCCTTCCTATTTGCAATGTTGCTACTCCAGTTCAGACTGAATCAAGGGCACAAATATCCAACACCAATGACAACAATTAGGCACAAAATACATTTTATACTATATTTTTTCTTGAAAATTTGTAGTTTCTAGTGTATCATACAAAATATAATTTATAGATATGTAAATTTCTACAAGATAGAAGCACCTAGGTAATATGTGACCCCAATATATTGTTAGAAATAGTTGATAATAGTGTAACAAGCCGCAACTAAAGGGAAGAAAGGTGGATGAAAATTATGAAACTAGACAATCCACGCTAATGGTAAACCAATAATTAATGTCCCTCTTCTAATAAAAAACATTTTAAAATAAAAAATAGATATTAAGTATTATGAATTTTAGTATTTAAGTATCATCATGATGTTAAATTACTAATAAATTAATATGTTATTAAAATTGTAGTTCTCTATACACCTTATTTTCTGTGGAAGGAATTTAATAAAATGAGTTTGAATTAGAATTTCTTAGAATTTAATGGTAATAATCTCCATTTCAAGTTTTTAAATTTAAATGTAGTATACATTACATCTCTTCATGATATTATGAAATTGTTAAAATTTTTTGTAAATAGATATATTTTTATGAGTTCAAAATTTCCTCTTAGAAATAAAGCCAACATATTTTAAACTTTTTAAAAAATGAATAGAAATGAGATTTATAGAATATTTTATTGAATGTAAAACAAAAAGGTCAATGAATATGTTGATGTTTTTTCTAATACTATTAAAGAACTCAATTCTTATTTCAATACCATCTAATGAAATTTCCAAAATAAAATATACCCATTGAATGACTTTGCCCCTGGATTTAATTCAGCAGTATAATATCCCATGGAATGAATTTTCTTTGGCATTTAATTCCTTCCAATTTGAGATTTCATGTTCTATGCTTGAAATAAAGAATTACCCAAAAAAATAGCTAGATCTTATATTACAAACCTAAATTATTAATATTGAAGATGTTGGTACTTTCTATAATTGTTGATTCCCAGCAATGCAATGTCTCTCCAAAAAGAATAGATGCTAGGCTAGTTGGGTCTTGATCTCAATATGGTACATATCCAATTGCTTACCTTGCTACCTTTTTTGCCATTGCTACTCACTCTGTTGTTGCCTCTATGAAGAACCAAGGATATTTTCTCCATAATATAAGTTACTTTCATGGAACTATAGTGGAGGTTATGATTAAGCTTTTATTAATATGTTTTTCATTTAAGAAATGAAAGTAAAACACTTTGGTATACAAATTTATTTTCTTATGATTGTTATACACAACTTGCACATTATTTTAACTGAGAGATTATTGATGCAAATTATTTTTAAGCTTGTCTTCTATCTTAAAAAAGATGCAAATTATTTTGTTGTATCTCTCTTTAGGTTAAAGAAATTAATCCAAATTAGACAGGAATTAATTATGACACCATTTTGAAATGGTTAACAAGGGGAGAAATTGACAAGAAAGCAAATTTAGAAAGGGGTTGTTTTAGTTGTTGTGGTTGTTCATTTCCTGAATTAATTATGCAAAAGTTTATAACCATTACTAAGATTGAAGAAACAAGAGTGATTAATCAGTTGAAACTTCCATAGTTCAGTACTCTGATAATTATTTTGAAGGCACAAGCAATAAAACTCAGTAAATCACAACACTGTTAGGAATTTCTAAAATATTTCTATTTAAATAACCGGTTCTTGTATTTGCCAATTAAGTCTTGCAAATTCCAAGATTGCTATAGATGTCAGCATGAGTAAATTTTCTGGAATATTTCATAAATATACTAGGGATGACTTTATAGTTGTTAGGAATTTCTATTCAATAGAATTAATTGTTAAGCATTGAATGATGAAATGTTTCTGTTCTTAGGAAGTCCTCTTACAGATGAAATGGTATTGTTCTTAGGAAGCCCTCTTATGGAGCCAAGTTATTTAATTTAAAAAATGGGAGGAAGATCTATTGGGAATAGTGGCTAATTGTTATCTTGTGAATTCATTGATGTTAAGCTTGTTTCCTTAAGAATTAAGTGTTTCTTTTATGAATTTATCATGCAAGGTTGGGCGTTGATATCATTATTAAGTTGTTATCAGGATAAAGCTAATTTTGGATCAAGGAAAGTTTATAACAATGGATTTACCCTTAAAGTTGGCTTCAGCAATGAGGATGGATCCAGGAAGCATATGTATGCCATGAATACATATAGAGGAGAGACTTCATCAAATAGAGAGCATGTTTCAATTAGCTTATGTAGAGAGCATGGTTCAAACAAGAGAGTAGAAGGTAAGGAAGAACCAATTTTTGTGCATCATATTCTAGAGAACATCTTGATAACAATATTTTGCAAGCTTCCTCTTCATGCTTTGTCCCAAATTCAAATTGTTACTACTTCATGGAAAAGCATTATTTCTACCTCTTCTTACTTTCACACTATGTGGGAGTAGATTAATGTGGAAAGTTGGCTAGTGATGGAACTTTGTGATGAAACAAGTGGGTGTTGAAGATGTTTTGTGAAGAGTGGAGTTGTAGTAAATCACAATGGTGTCTCAAGATAGGAGATGGAGGTCTTTTGGTTTATAGCTATAGAAGAAATGGAAGAATTAGAGTGCTCAATCCACTTACTATATAGTCTCATTGTCTCAAAGATGAGAAAGTGACCAAAAAATGCAAGATCTCTTCTTGCTTGAAAAATATCATGATGATGTTGCTATGCACCTCAAGTGTGATCCAATGGAAAAGACTTACTAGGTAATTTTTATAATTGGAAAACTTTAGCTTCTTAGAAATAAGGTTTTTTCTATTTCGATTTATACATCTACAGAATAGAGGTGGGAAATAAGAGATATTCTCTTAGAGGGAAGAATCTCTAGGAATATAACAATAAGCTCTTTTACAAGCGTATTCATGAAGAACCAAAATATCTACTAGTTTTCTAGAAATGGTACACAAGTTGGTTACTATGATATGAATGTAGATGGTAACATTAGGGTTCTTCATTTTGGGGGCTTGGAATGCATCCATAAGACCTTTGGAGTTGTCATGTAAAAGGAAAAAATGATAATGTCTTGTAAAGGTGAATAAATGGAACTCCCACCTTTTACACATCCTTCAATTTCTTATGAGCTTGATGAGCCTGAAAGAAAGTGGAAACCTAAATATGAAGCAATTCAATCTCCCAAAGATTTGTTTTTTGGAATGATTTGTGTTGTTGGGGATTATATTTGTATCATTCTAGAAACTGATGGCCATGTCAACCATGTCCATCCTACTGCTCAAAGAATAGAAACCTTGAACAATGATGGTTGAACATGCAAAAACCTCCCTATACCATGTGTCTTCTTTCTCATTCTTCAACTACTAAAAGATAGTTGAAATGCACCATTTGTATCCTTTAGCTACCAAAACATAGTTGAAATGTAACATTGTCTCTTGACCAAAGGAAGTTGTTTGCAAATTATATAACTACCTTTGAGGATAGTAAAACCCATATTGGTATTTCTAACTGATAAGCTCTGTTAAGGTATATGTGATATTCAACACTGAAAGAATAGAGATAAATGATACAACTATACATTTTGATATAGATGGACCAAGGAGCCCAATGGATAAAGGGAGATACAGAGCAAAACTAGGGGTTTGTATCCAAAAATTTGGATGACCATTGAGGCCACAAACTAAATCTAATGTAAGGAAAAATTGGTTATAGTTAGACAATGTAACAATCAAGAATATATTAGCTTTAAATATCAAAAAACAAGAAAACGCCATCAAAGTTCATTAGGAAAAGCTAGTGGAGCTCATCATTAAAAAGAAACAACCTGAATTGCTGAAAGGAAACTTTTTTTTACAACCAAAACCAGAACTATCTTCTAAAATCTGATTACACTAAAGGAGAAATATCATCCAAGTGAGAAATGACAAAATTACAATATGAAACTTACTATGTAGGAACAAAAATTTAATTTTCTCAAGATTTCTGAGCAGGGGGGTACACTACGATTAGAGAGATTTCTAAGCCTACGAAAGCATGCAAATTAAGAATGACCAACTCTCACAAAAATAAGTCAACATTCCAAATCAAAAGCATGACCCCAAAAAAATCCCTAAATGAGTATGCAGACTTAATCTGCACATACCTCAGAGGCCAAGTTTAGTGACATTCCAGGAAAATCTTATGTTTAAACTAGAGGCATGTGAGGTCAAATTTGGAGAATAGGTGGTGTTCCCCAAGCATAATAGCTAGAATTTATATAGGACGCTATGTCTACAATGACAATCAACTTAGCGATATGTCTACATAGAAATTTTTGAAGAGAATCTCACCATTACATATATGCAAAACTATGTTTTCCTACAACAAAAACTGTAAAAAGCAAGAACATACTGTTTATGTTCAATTTCAGGGCATGGAGATCAAAATGCAATGAGAAAGGTTATTGGAACTAAATAGCTAAAACAAATAGATCCTCCATTGCTACAGGGTAGCAATACAGAAAATCTCCAAGGAGAAAAATCGTGGAAGAAGACTATAGTGCCTAGGGCATAAAAACTACAAGATATCATTCTTCTTATTCTTATAGCATAAATATCCCCTATCCAAATTTCTTGCCTCTGATTACTCCATTTGGAAGCGTTTGCATGAGTGGGTACTTTAAGATTTAGTGCCTCTTATTACTCCATTTCAATGAGTTTGTTTAGTGATCCCTTAGAAATCTCCTTTTTATCAATGAGTTTTCTTTGCATGATGAGTTCTCTACCACGGGAGAAGAGTAAATTGATAAAATTTTGTTCCCATGCGTTTAGGTATTGCTTTAATTAGAGACAATAAAAAATTAAAAAATATAATGTAAATTTTTTAAAGACAAAATTATAATTTTTTTAGAAATTAGTATGATTAGGTAAAGTGTGATTTTTTCTATTGTCTTTATTTAAAACAACAAAAAAATAGTTTAAGTATAAAAATATAATAAGGAAAAAATATCAATTTTTTCTTTAAGTATTGTCTTTAATACCGCTCGTGTGTAGTAGTGGAAGAATATTAGGTAAAATTTTAACATTCATAATAAGAAATTAAACCGAATATATTAATAGCTTTAAATTTTGTAATAATAATCATGTGTCAATGTTTTTAATATTACTATTGTATGTTATATAGTCATTTTAATAAATCCATTACATAGAAATTTTAATAGTGATATTATTTCATTAAAAAAAAATACTTTAATATATAGATCAATAATGACATTAAAATTTATTAAGTCTATATAATGAAATAATGATTAATAATGTTTAAATTGAAATAATGAAAAAATAATTTAGAATATAAATGTTTTTGTTTTATATATAATAAACATAGAATTATTTAGTCTAGAAATCAAATATAACTTTAATAAATATCTAATTTAATTTATTCTCATATAGATCACTTAATATTTATTGCATCTATGCTATGATAATCCTTTCCAAAGGTTATCTTTTAATTCTCCTCATTTCATTATAAATATACTATATTTTTATTAAGGAATGAGATTTGTTAACTTTTAAAATATAAGCACAAAATAAGTTAATTATGTGTGTGTGTCTATATATATATATATATATATATATATATATATATATATATATATATATATATATATATATATATATATATATGTATGTATGTATGTATGTATGTATGTATGTATGTATGTATGTATGTATGTATGTATGTATGTATGTATGTATGTATATACATATGTATGTATATACATACATATGTGTATATATATACATATGTATGTATACACACACACACACACACACACACACACACACACACACACACACACACACATATATATATATATATATGTATACATACATATATATATATATATAAATAAGTGTGTGCCTATATATTTATATACATATATATATGTATATATGTATGTATACATATATGTATATATATGTATATATGTATGTATACATATATGTATATATATGTATATATACATATACATATATATACATACATCTATATATATACATATATATCTATATATATATGTATATACATATATATCTATATATATATATGTATATACATATATATATCTATATATATATGTATGTATATATATGTATATGTATATATATATGTATGTATATATATATGTATATGTATATACAATATATATATGTATATATATATATTGTAGATACATATATATCTATATATACATATATACATACATATACATATACATATGTATACATACATATATATATACATATATATATATATATATATATATATATATATATATATATATATATATGTATGTATGTATATATATATATATATATATATATATATATATATATATATATATATATGTATATATATATAGAGTAAATGTCAAAAATTTTCTATTATATTGAATAAATTTAATTTAGTTAATAGAATTCTTCATTCAAGTGGGCACTAGTAGGAAAGAATAGAGCAGGAAAACCTTCAGTCTTGTCGGGGACTGAAGTCCTATATTATACAGTCTAAAAGTGGTATACCCCAGTTTATATGAAGCTTTGTATAGGTTAATACAAAATTTGGTGAAGCAAGTAATAATATATAGACATCCTTTGAAAACAGGGCATAAAACTAGAGAGAGGCAAAGTTTTGAACAAAATTTAGCAAGGATCCTGCCATGAAGAACTTATCCATCTGCCATCTGCATGACAAAATACAACTATCTTCCAATATGGGATTAGTACCAATTCAACATGATCATAAAAATGGGAGGAGTAAAGAGACCAATCAAAATATTGAGAGACTCTTCATACAATAAGAATCCTAAATTGTACCAATAGAGTTAATTAGAAGATTTTATAATATGCTTTATATGAATATTTATCTAGAATCTCATCATGTTACCTAATCAATTTATAGTTTATACTTAGAGAGGATTATATACTTAGGGTCCTTATCTAATTCAAATGAATAGATTAATCAAAATTATATTAACTAAATTCAATAATTTTAGATGTTCATTTATTCTTCTTATTCTTATCATATACTTATTAGTTTAATAGGAGAATAATTAAACAACCTCTCCCTAATTGCCCAGAAGATTGCAAACCTAGAAACATCATCTACCAAGTTAGGGATCCTATTCCACCTCTCATGTTTTATAGCCCCTCTAAAAACCATTGTCCTCACTTTCAAAGCATGAAAGATGGCAATAACAAACTCTGCACTCACATAGAAACAATAGGGTTTGATAAGAACGAAGAGCCATAAAAAGATTTAGTATTTTGAGCCTTAAATAACAAATGGTGACACACAAGTTGTTAAGCATTGATTGGTGCCTACTCATATATGTGTGTAATTATTGAGATATACTAAAAAAGATTATACTTAATATTTCATGATTGTTTCTCAAATGTCTTCTAAATGTAAGTAGATTTTCTTTCTACGAATGTCTGTCTAATAATTACTTCTAATAAAGCGACTAAATTGTCCTTTGCTCTAATCTTAGTATTCTACTTAACTTAATTCTTTTCTACTAAATATATAAAGTCTTCTCCCTCCACTCTTTTATTTACCAATTTATTAGCTTCTAAATTTCCTTCATGATAAATATGTTGTATTCTAATCTCCTCAAATTGATCTATAGGATTAAGTACACTTTCTAGTTTAGCATTTAATATCGAATTCGGTGTTTGTTACTTTCTAATTGCATTTAGGATAATTTATGAATCACCTTCAATAATTAAATTTTTAATATTCCTTTTTATGCTTAATTTTAATCCTTCCTTTAATGCTTCAAATTTAGCTATATTATTAGTTACATTACCTAATGGTTTAGCTTTTTTCAATATCCAATCTCATTTTCTGATCTAACTATACATCCCAATCCTACTTTCCCTAGATTCCCTCTAGAAGCTCTATCAAAGTTTAATTTTTTCCATCCTATTAGAGGTGCAATCCATTTACATTCTTTCCTAGCTATATTATCCTTTTCAGGATAAACTAAGGGAGGATTAATCAAATCAAGCCAATTTTTCCTCATATTCTCATTCCATGCTGAGAATGTACCTTCTGCCTTGGGTGTGTTCCTGAGATGACAAGTCATAACTTTTATGATGGCTATCTTGATTTTAATGAAAAAATTAGTCTTGCTAAGTTCTAAATTTTGAAATATTAATCTATTTCTTTCCTTCCTTATTTTCCACATAATAATTGTAGGTGTAATATTCCATAATTTCTTATAGATTCTTATCCTATTCTTAATTGGCCATCCCCTAAGAAATCCCTTGATATCTTGAGGTAAAGGGGAAGTCCAATTCAATTTATTCTTAGCCCAATACCAAAAGTCTTGTGGAAAGGGGCACTTAAACAAAATATGCTCCATATCTTCAGATTCATTTTTGCATAGACTGCATCTAGATGGTCCTTCAAATCCCATTTTAGAGAATCTATCAGCTATAAGAATTTGATTATGAATTGCCACCAAAAGTAAGATACTAGCCTTAGGTAGGCACGCTAAATCCCAACATAGATCTAAGGGTATATCAATATTATCCTATCTTTGTGAGTTAATTATAAGATCATATCCTAGCTTAACTTTGTATGTTTCATCATTAGATGCTCCTCGGATGAGTTTATTCACTTGATTATTGTGAGTCACAGATCTAGCCTTAAGGATATTTTCAAGGATATTTTTATCTATACTTAGAATATTAATATCAACCAAAGATTTCCATACCCAAGTCTAAGTCCCATCAGTCTTGATAAATGTTTTGGCATCAGAAGCCTTGGGTCCCCAAATATCTGTAATGACATAGATGTTGTTTTTGGAAATTCCAAAATTAATAATCGAGGGTTGACCATCCCATGAATCATCCTGGAATAATGCCTCATCACCTCTATCTAAATCCTAGGTAAGATATGTTAGAGAAAAAGGTTAATTTCATTTCATTTATTAAATTACCTTTTCTCCCTTCTTAAGATTTTTCTTTATGCATATTTTGTATTCTCTATTTAATTAATTAGTAATTATTAAATAGAATTCACCTTTAGGTTACCCTTTGTAACTTATTAGGTTACCCTTTTTGGGTTTCGATCTCCTTTTATAAGTACTAATCTCTTTGTAATCTTAAATCACTTCTTCTTAATATACAATTTACATATTTTTCAAATCAAACTCTTGCCTCTTCTTGTCTTTTTCTTCTCCATGACAAGTTTTCTACGTATAGATATTCTAGGTTTCGTGGATTTGATTTGCATATTTTCTCAAATCCTACATGTTATTAGAGCTAGATCTACTATAGCTTGTTCGGTATTTGGAGAAAAAGGGAGAACAAGGGTTTGACAGATTAGATCTAGAGTTTTAAAGGTATTTCCTGAGAAAATAGGGGGGTTACTATTTTTTGTGGATGGATCCAAAAGGTGTCAAAACCCTTGTTTCCATATAAAGTTTGTTTGTTTTGGACAATGTTGATTTGGAAGGCAAAATAATTTTTCCTAGTAGGACTGTATAGCTTCTGCATGCACTCCAATGTAGGTTTTTTAGCAAAAAATTACAATTTTTTTTAAAGGCAATTTTGACCATCGCAGTCAGCTGACCGCAACGAAACTATTACGGTCACTACTTAGCAGTTTGCCCAATGCCTCCACCACCTGCTCACTACTCTGCCCATCAGCCTCCCATGAGTAGCTCGACTACCCACCCTACTGCCTAGCCGCTACTCCACTAGGGTTGCAGGATTTAAAAAAAAAAGTTTTTTAATTATAATTTATTTTAAAAATATATATTTTATGCATTTCTAGGAGCCCTATTGGTTTTTTCACCATAACTTGAGCATATGAATGTCTTTTTTTTTTTCATTCAAATGAATTGTTAGAAAGCTAGTTCTAAGATGGAGATAGTGGTATAGGTGTTTTATGGTTTTGATGTAGTTTGGTTGCCTATTTTGGTAATCAAAGTTGGATGTTTAGTTTTTCACTCTGAAGGGCATATCTTGAGCGTTCCATCTCTATTTTATGAAAAAGTTATATTTTTGGAAAGCTAGTTCCATATACCTTTTAGAAATGCTATAATTTATTCCAGATTCTACTTCATGCTCTTTCCATCATGTTTTTCCTTTATTGCACTATGGTGGATATCTTGGATGTTTCAAATCTGAGAATCATTTTCATGGCATGTGATCTCTTCTTTTGGGTTGTACTAGCTATTGTATCAGCTCTTTGCCCTTTCTGATCATTGTTGATATCATTTGTAAGCATTTTAATGCAAACACACTAAGATAAAGTGTCACTCCTTACTTTTTAGGATCTTTTTCATCATTGCGATTTATTGTACTCGCACTACATTATAAATTTCCATGACGAAATAGTTGTTTGCCTTTCAGTGCCCTTTTCTTTTGTCAAGTGAGTGTCCCTTCCATGACATTAGCCTATCACCTCACCCTTTTCTAGATTGGGGGGTTCTTCTATTGTTTCTAATGCTTCCTTGGTTCATTGGAGTGAGCTATGTATTTAGTATTTGATCCTATGTACTAGGTGATTGTAGTGGCTGGATACCTATGCATTTTGGTGAGATGGATCATCTACCATATAGACACTCTTTTTGTGTTCTTACTTTTTGTAACCTTCCTTGGCTTGATTGATTAGTTCTATAGGCTTTGGTGTTTCATGCCATATGTTTTTTTGAGTTCAATTGTTTGCTCCCTGATTTGATGCAAATTATAGTCTTCTCTACCTGGTTAGGTTCTACTTTAGAGGAGGTTCTACAGATTAGCAATTTCCTTTTGCTAGAATTTGTGGCTTCTTTGTGCTTCAGTGGTTTTCTTCATGATCACTCTTTATTCCTATTTTCTGGAACATTCCTTTGGTTTGAGGCTTCTATAGTCCTTCACTAGGTTTTTAGCTATCTCTTTTTGGAATAGAAATTTTCTCACTAGATTTTCTCTATTTCTCCATTTCATAGAGAATTTTGTTGTGATTGGGTACCTCATCAGGCCTTGTTTCTTGGACCCAAGTTTTCTTTCAGCATTGCATTGTAGTTTCCTTGCTCTTTCTACATTGTTTGTAATTGCATTGTTGCTCATCTTAAAGGGGGGTGTTAGAGAAAAAGGTTAATTAAATTTTATTTATTAAATTACCTTTTCTCCCTTCTTAATGTAATGCCCCACCAAGGGATCCAAAACAAATAACCTAAAGTTTTACTAAGTTTGCGAACAATTTTTTTTTTGAAGTAAGAAAGTATAACATGCACATCAAACACATAGTAGTAGAAGCATTAACATACAATCAACTAAAACATACATAATAGCTTACATTTCTTAAGGATCATATGATGTTGAATTACATATAAATTTAATCTAATACTAAGTCCATCAAATGCCACATCGATATAAAAGAATAATCAGAAAGTTCAATGTTCATTTAATATACATTTGTTCTAAATGCCTCTTGGAAAATTAATTCGGAATGCTCAATCATCCACTGTACATGTCACAGGCTATGAAAGGCTAAAAGAATATACATATATAGAAATAAAGATACATCACCCTCCTCAAATCCATGATACAGGTACAATAAAAATAAATCAAATCATCCACCATACATGATACATCCATCCATCATAAAACAAAACTATCTAAGTACATTGTTCCTCCCAACCATCAATAGCATCATAAGACCATCATGGGCCCTAGCCATCCCCCATGTGTAACATCCCAAGCCATCAATCAGATCGTCGATACTATCGTAATAGGGACATCACTACTAAAACATGCTACAACCTAAGCATAAGGAAATCTAACATGCTAGAATAAAGCATAAGATGATCCTACAAAGCAGATAACATCACCTATCATATGCTAATCATCAATATAAGAAAATGCATCAGTAAATAACATCATCTAAACATGATAAACAAGTGCATCCCAAGAAGCTCCAACCATGGTGACTACAGATGGATCTCAATAGTAAGAGTGAAAAAGAACTACCACTCGACCACGTGGAACCTAAATGGTCCACTCCCACTGCATTGAGGAGATAGTCTCAAGGCAGAAATAAGATATCATACCAATATCAAAATACTCTCTAAGTCTATGAAATCCTTAAACCAATCTAACTCAAGGGTTCTAAGATAGATCAACATCTAATTCCTAGAGGCACATAAGACACATAGGAAACCTAATATGTAAGTGGGAAAATATCATCGCACGAATCACACTTGGAGTTACCTAAGTAGTCCCTTATGAACCCTGGGTCTCTAGTGATGCCAATGTAGCCACTAGTATCATCTCGTACTAACAAGGCATACTACAAAATGCAAGGTCACAACCAAGCTTTCTCTTTACTCTCATCCTAGTCTGTACTAGCACTCGAGGCATGGGCAAGAACATACAAAGACTCTTATTAGATTCATTTTATTCTCATTTAGTGTAAAGTTTTTAGTTATTAAACAACCTACAACGAGTTACCCTAGCAGCCACTTATGACCCCAATCCCCATTGCAAGCCACTTCCTGACACTACATGTAGATAACCTACTATAGGCTGATAAAAAAATACAAATCAATAATCATATAAAAATCACCTCATCCCTATACAAGCGATTGGAAAACATAAGAAGATAATGCACAATAATCACATCAGTTCTCTTCAAGCAACTAGAAAGTATCCCAATAATACTAATCAACGACCCAACATGGTCAAGTCAAACATGTGACAACATGACATCACCAAGATCAAAGCAATCACTTCAATCCCATCAAGGTGACTAGAAGTAACCCAAGTATAATTGATCAAGGACTCAAAAATGGTTAAGTCAAGTAGGTCACATATATTCACCTCAGTGTCACACAAGATCACTGGAAAGCAATAACGAATAGTAAATAAAAACATATCATAGAGCATACCATCATATTACCATAATTGGGTTTAAAAAGATCAAAATCAAAGCATCATAACATCACAAACTCATAACCCCTGAGCCTCTGGTAACATCCTAAATTGGTCAACATCTAATCATCCCCCAATCCAAAACATAGACATCACACAACAAACAAGACAGTCTCATAGCGTAGAGATGATTTTAAAGAATATAGTTGAGTTTAATGTAGGGTTCTAGTTAATGTATGTTTCAAGTAAATAAGTTTCATGGTTCACCCTTTCCAAGTAATCCATTCTTATTTTAAATAGTTTGCGCAATTACCCCTATTTGATTTAAGCAAATTTCCACCAAAATAACCTACGGATAGTCATTAATTAAATTATTACAATAATAATCATTGATATTTCAATTAATAACACTTTATTAAAAATCAATTTTATTAATAATAAAAATAAGATAACTCTATGTCTTTTTTTTCAGAAATATTAATCATTAATTAAATTCAATTAAACTAATTTTTAATTAAATTAATTAATAATTATACAAGACTACTATATTTCCATTCATTAATAATCTATTAAAATTAATAATTATTAATAAATAAAAATTCATTATTAAAGTTAATAATTATAATTAAAAAATCTTAGATTAAAAATGATTAAATAATTAAATATTAATAAATTATTATATCATTAATAAACTTATTAATACATAGTAATTTAACTAAATATATATATATATATATATTTTATAAAATTATATTATATTAAAAAAATATTTTTTTTTATTTTTAAAAAAGCGTATTTATGGCCTCTTGACCCTCACATTTAAAGCAGCTATGACCATTGTCCTACCATAGTATGTTGTTGCCACAATAGAAGTACAATGTACTACAGCTGCTGCAACAGTACTTGTTGCGGTAGTGGTAGTAAAGGTTGTCAGTTAAGGTAAGGGGGTAGGGGGTGGGTGAAACCTGCCCCTCCCCAATTATTATTTTTTAAATAATTTTTAAATTTTTTTTACTTTGTTATAAAATAAACAAAAAACACCCCCCCCCCCCCCCCCAACCACCCACCATATCAATAAATTTTTTGATTATATATATAAATTCTAGCATAACTTTGATAGGAAAAATACGACCAACTGGTCAAATCTTCTATTTAAATTTTTTATTTCAAATAAAAACCCTTTCCCTGTTTAATTCTGAATTTTAAATCAATTGAAAGAGAGATTTAATTGATTGATTTAGAATGTTCAGACTTTGAAAATATCTTCAATTTTATCACACAACCCTATCCCGTTCTTTTTCCAAATTCAAGATCTATGAAAAGAAATAATATATTGAACATTTAAAACTTCCCATGCATAGAAGATTTAACACACACACACCAAAGAAACATCATATAATAAATTTCATCACAAAAATTATCTAAGCATCCATTATACAGACACGATGAAGACATGAAAGAAATAGGTTATTAAAACATGCAAAAATCACAAGCATCTACCTAGACACTGATGCTAATTGCTATGCCCCAAAAACCTATAGAGAAAATTCCTCCTCTCAGAACCTTCTCCAAAATTCACGATACTTTAAAAATGAACCCCCAAGTTATGATATGGAGTTCTCTCCTAAAATTCAGAGCACAAATTGTGCGTTCACCCAGAGAACTCCTTGCTCAACTTTTAACTTGTTATTAACTTTTATTTATCTTTTCTTTATCTCTTCCCATGAACATTTATTGAATTATTAAATAACTTTATTTAATTTTCACTTGACTTCTTTTTAATTTAATTTATTAAATTAAATCTCATGCAATTAAAATATCTTTATTAAATATACTTGTTTTATCTTTTTAATTAATTTCTTATATTTTCAACTCATGCATACATCATGCGAACTAACAACTTTTTAATACTTTAATATGTTTTCACATTTAAATTTATTTTTGAAACTTAATTGATAAAATATTTATTAACTTAAATAATAATAATATTTACCATTTATTTAAAAATGAACTCTAAATATATTATTATTAAATTAACTAAATATTATCACGTTCTAAATTTAAACTTACAACTTTTATCTTCAAGTTTAATTTTTTTATTTAATTAATTTCTCAATTAAATGTGATTAAAAATTAAAAATATCATAACAATTTCCATTAAATTAAATCATTAATTTATTCTTTTAATTAGACTTAATTAGTAGAAAATTACCAAAGACTCATAAAACAACATACAAAAACCCACCATAGAAAAACACATACAAAATCCAACTAAAGGGTTATAATCACAAATTAATTTAGTTCAATGCATTCGAAGGGTACTCAACTTAGATACTTTTTCTAATTTTCAATTAGGACAAATGGCTTAAAGGTTTAGGATTTGGACTTAAGAATTTATCTCCCCTCTCTTACCATTGAGATAATGTGATAGGGTATACTCATCCTGACAATTCAGGGAAGTCAATACCCAGTACCTACAAACTGCATGAAATCTATGCATGTACAAACACAATATTCTAAGCTAAATAGGCAATGGCAGGAAGTGGTGCATCATGTAGATCCAAACTAGTAGGTGACTATGACTCCCTTCTTTAACCACATTAGAAATGCCATACATAACGAAAACAAACACGCACACCATACACATGCAGTATAGGGTAAGTATCCATAACAAACACATATGATAATAAACCATCTAACTAATCATCATCAATGGTTATAACACTGTAATAATCATCATGCATACATGAAATATAGAGTACCAAGTAATCTCATCATATATTCAACTGATTGTAAAACAATATCTAATAATCTCAAAACAATACTACTAGTAATCACACATAAAACTAGTCTAAAAGAGTTTGACAATGATAGTATAATGTAACTTAGGGGCAAACACTACATCCATCCCCGTAGACTTAGGCTTACTCATGGAAGTCTACAAGAAAAGTAAAGCTAAGGACTCATTGTTCGGGTCCCATTGGACCCTTTCCCCTTGTAGGAAGATATGACTCTATTGAGTACACTCTCTAGGCTCTACCCATGTCACTAACTATGGTTTCTAAAGCTGTGGGTTTCTGGCCTAAGAATTGTGACTTCCCTTAAGGGCAATAGGATGACTTGTGTCCATATTTTCTACATGTGAAACACTATCCACCAAAACTCCTCTGAACTCTAGGTGCACTAGACTGCTAAACACTACCCCCACTAGGATAAGGCTAAACACTCTCAGACGGTCGATCATACTAGTTGTGCTTGTTGCGCTAGGTGTTGTGATAGTTCCTATCATTGGAAGCACCACCACCACTCTATGTTGGAGGATAAGTTCCTCCCTACCACTAATTACCCCCAAAAGGAGGTTTCCTAATACCACCTGCTCCTTGATTACCCTTTGATCCTAATGATGAAGGTACTCCCACAAAACCCCCATGTCCTAGGTTCACACTCTGCTCTACAACAATGGCTTGATGTACTGCATCCTTGAGGGTTTTAGATTCAAACACCTTAACACCCCCAACTAAATGGTTGTTCAAGCCTCTGATGAAATGTTGTGCCAACTGTGCTAGGTTGTAACTTATTCTCAAAAATGGCATGAGCTCATAGAACTTGTACTCATACTCCACTACGGTCATAGTGAACTGTCTCAAGTTGTGGAAATCATCTGCTCTATGTTGCTTCCATTCTTCTAGTAGGAATTGCTCATGAAAGCTCTCTAAGAATAACTCCCAAGTGAAACTGTTCATGTCTATGCCCAACTTCTTTTCCTTGATAGTCCATCAAGTGGCTCCAAATTTTTCTAGATTGGTGATAGCAAACCTTGCTTTGACATTGTTGTCAAAGTCTAGAATAGCGAAAACCCTATCAAGAGCAATAAGCCACTACTCAGCTACATAACCTAAACCATGCCCATTAAAAGGCTTGACCTTGGACCTCTGAAGGTCCTTCATTTGAGTGGATACTATGGATCTCTGTCAATCCCTCTGAGGGCTCTTAGACCTAGGTTTATGATCATATCCTACTTGATGAGACCCATCTTAACCAACACCTTGACGAGGAGGTAGGTGATCAATAATGGTCTTCATCATTTTCCTCAATTCAACTTCCCCTAAGTTAGCCTGTTGCTCTCTAAGGTTCTCTTCCTGATGCTCACTAACATGCTCATCCCTATTGCCTTCCTGATTAAGGTATTTGTGGATAGACTCATGTACACTAATCTTTTTGCCTAGTCCATGACCTAGGCTATGACCCCTAACTGAAGATCTCATCCCAAATACCATCCTACAACAAGATACAAGAGACTATAATAACCATAAAATATACTATTGAAAAGCATAGATAAAAGACACTTGTTTTGAAAATAGAATAAGTTTCAATTTTCAGTTTGCCTATGTTTAGGTTTACGTATAATTTTTAGTTTTCATGTATAAGTGTTGAAATATGAAAAATATACAACTAAAAGTTTAAGTTTTGTTTCAGTTCCACTAGTTCAAGTTTCAGTTCAACTAGTTAACACTAGTGGCGTTCCAATATACCCAGAGCTTCCAATGTAGAAACTTGAGCTCTGATACCAGATGTAATGCCCTGCCAAAGGATCCAAAAGAAATAGCCTAAATTTTTACTAAGTTTGCCAACATTTTTTTTTGAAGTAAGAAAGTATAACATGCACATCAAACACATAGTAGCGGAAGCATTAACATACAATCAACTTAAACATACATAATGTTTTAGGTTACATTTCCTAAGGATACCATGATGTTGAATTACATATGAATTTAATCTAATACTAAGTCCATCAAATACCACATCCATATGAAAGAATAATTAGAAAGTCCAATGTCCATTTAATATATATTTATTTTGAATTCCTCTCGGCAAATTAATTCAGAATGCTCAATCATCCACTGTACATATCACAAGGTATGAAAGGCTAAAAGAATATACATATATAGAAATAAAGATACATCACCCTCCTCGAATCCGTGATAAAGGTACAATAAAAATAAATGAAATCATCCACCATACATGATACATCCATCCATCATAAAACACAAGTATCTGAGTATGTGGTTCCTCCCAATTGTCAATAACATCATAAGACCATCGTGGGCCCTAGCCATCCCCCACATGTAACATCCCAAGACAATTATCATAATAGGGATGTCACTACTAAAACATGCTACAACCTAAGCAGACGAAAATCTAACATGCTAGAATAAAGCATAAGATGATGAGCTACAAAGAAAATAAGATCACCTATCACAAGATAATCATTAATATAAGGAAATGCATCAATAAATAACATCATCTAAACATGATAAACAAGCATCCCAAGAAGCTCCAGCCATGGTGACTATAGATGGATCTCAATTGTAAGAGTGAAAAAGAACTACCACCCGACCACGTGGAAGCTAAATGGCCCACTCCCACTACGCTGTGGAGATAGTCTCAAGTCCCAAAAAAGATATTATACCAATATTAGAATACTCTCTAAGTCCAAGAAATCCTAAAAGTAATCCAACTCAAGGGTTCTAAGATAGATCAACATCTAATTCATAGAGGCACACAAGACACGTAGGAAACCTACTATTTAAGTGGGCAAGTGTCATAGCACAAATCACACTTGGAGTTACTCAAAGAGTCCCTTAGGACCCCTGGGTCCCTAGTGATCCCAATACAACCACTAGTATCCTCTCGTACTGATAAGGCATACTATGGAATGCAAGGTCACAACCAAGCATTCTCTCTACTCCCATCCTAGTCTATACTAGTACTCGAGGCATGGGCAAGAACATACAAAGACTCTTATTAGCTTCATTTTACTCTCATTTAGTGTAATGTTTTCACTTATTAAACAACTTACAATGAGTTACACTAGAAACCACTTAGGGCCTCGGCTCCCATTGCAAGCCACTTCTTGACACTACATGTAGATAACCTACCCTAGGCTCATAAAAAACAAAAATCAATAATCATATAAATATCATCTAAGCCCTATACAAGCAACTAGAAAGCATAATAAGATAATCCACAATAATCACATTAGTTCTTTGCGAGCAATTGGAAAGTATCCCAATATTACTAATCAATGACCCAACATGGTCAAGTTAAACATGTCAGAACATGACATCACCAAGATCAAAGCAATCAATTTAGTCCCATCAAGGTGACTAGAAGTAACCCAAGTATAATTGATCAAGGAATAAAAAATGGTTAAGTCAAGTAGGTCGCATATATTCACCTCAGTGTCACACAAGATCACTGGAAAGTAATAACGAACATTAAGTACAAACATATCATAGAGCATACCATCACATTACCATGGTTGGGTTGAAAAAATTGAAATCAAAGCATCATAACATTGTAAACTCGTAACTCTAAAGCCTCTAGTAACATCCTAAATTGGTCAACGTCTAATCATCCCCCAATCCAAAACATAGACACCACATAGAAAACAAGATAGCCTCACAATTTAGATTTGATTTAAAAGAATATAGTTGAGTTTAATGTAAGGTTCTAGTTAATATATGTTTCAAGTAAATAAGTTTCATGGTTCATCCTTTCCAAGTAACCCATTCTTATTTTAAATAGTTTGCACAATTACCCCTATTTGATTTAAGTAAATTTCCTCCAAAATAACCTAAGGATAGTCATTAATTAAATTATTACAATAATAATCATTGACATTTGAATTAATACCACTTTATTAAAAATCAATTTTATTAATAATAAAAATAAGATAACTCTATGTCTTTTTCAGCAATATTAATCATTAATTAAATTCAATTAAACTATTTTTTTTTTTTTCTATTAGATATGGAGAGATCAAAAAAAGGTTAGATAGTATTCTGAGCACTACAAAAGAGGCAAAGCCTCAAACTAGAGCCATAGTAGCAAAAGACCAGCTAGAGAACATCAAAGAACAACAAAAATAGAACAACACAAGGCTAGTACAAGATATCACAGTTTAGATCAACCCAAGCGGTCCAACCGAATGGGCCTTCCATCCAAAAAATAGTCTTTCATTCCTGAATCTGGGATAGCATAAAGATATCCTCCTTCCTGGCATTATGGTACCTCTTAATAGCTAGGATTAGCTTCCAACACATGTGCTCAAACATCTTCAAATTATCAATAGTCCTTCGCCACTGATAGCCATACTTAAGTTCGTGAACAAAGAAAGAAGCCTGCCCATCTTTGAGAAATCTACTTAATTTTTTCTTTTCAATAACCATGGTGTTTTGCACCTACAAGAAGATTTTAAAATGTGTGAGATTTTGAAAAAACTTAGTAAGAACCCTTGGCTTACCTTGATACTTTTCCTCATTCCTGCATTTCCAAATCTACCAAAGAATGTTAGAGGACAACATATTCCAAAAGAAATTAGCATCCTTACTAATCCCATTAATATGACCATTAATGCCATTATTAATTTCTACTTTTACAATGATTTGATTACTAGTTATATATTTTAAAACCATAATCAATTCCAAGTAGTGACAAAGATTTAGAGTGAATTGTATATACCATAAATATAAATAGCAGACAACATTGCATAATTTCAAAGGCCAAGACCAAATGATGAGATATGGTATGGCCAAGTGTCCTTATAATCACTCTACTACAAGTCCTCTTTCCTGGGGCAACTCCATGAACACTACAGAGAATTAAACATAAATTTCCCCATCCTTTTCTTCGAGTGAAAATGCTATTATGAAGAGATGAGCACAGTAATTTGAACCTCAAATTTTCTTCTTCCTAATGGCTTACGCAAAATATAATTTGATCTTATGGCTGAATGTTCAAAAAATTTCAAATCATTGCTGGATTCAAATATTCCTCATTTAATGGCTGAATTTTATTCAATTATTATTCATCTTCCAACTAAATTCAAAAATTCTTTAGAATATACATTTCACAAGACAATTTTATGTGTAGATTTGGCTGAGTTCAAAGTTTAAAGTAAACAAAAATTAATGGCAGTTGTCTTACGTTGAGCTTCTCCATTCATTATTTCAATCCCTGAATCTTAAAGTTCAAAGCATGCGGGTTTATAGATTCAATCAAAGACAAAGAGTAAGATTGTTTTATAATTTTACTAAAAACACTGAGTCATTTCCTAATTTGGGCGTTTAAGTTAAATATCAATGTTTGGTGTTCCCAAATGGAGAGATATGGTTGCCCTTTGAAGAAGATGTAGAGGCGAAACAAGGGCATAATATGTATAAAGAGAAGCGAACCAGAGGAGCATATGTTCGGCTATTTAGCCAATTTTCTAGATACAGTACTTGTTAGTTCTACATGTGGACAGGTATCCATTCTCATCCGAAAAAGTGAAGCCCAGTTGAATAAGATTGAGCATGTCCACATTAGCCTTTAAAGCTTGGTAATGGTACTCTAAAGTTGACTTAGAATCTCCCATAGGTCTTACCACTATGCATGGAAACTCTGCATCCATGGAAACATAAGGATAATCTTCTACAATCTCTAGATCAGAGCAATCTCCTCTTCCAAATTATTAGCCCACATATCCCTGATTCTGAGTTCATCAGACTGTGGCAAAATATTTCTAATTTAGTCATTTTTGAAGGGATATCAATTGATTGTGAACTCCAAAATCAAAATGTTTCTATTAGTTATATCAATGGAATGTTCTAATATTTGGGAACCATTCACATGCTAACATGTAGCCAAAAATTAAGCTGTGATGGTTACATGGAAAAGATACTAAAGAAAATAATTGAGAAACCCCCCTAATTAATACCCATATGAATAGCTTGCAGTCTTTTAATGAAAATAGTGAAAAAAATGAAGAATCCACTAAATCAATTTCCAATGATTTGAGCTACAAATTCGCGACACAAATTTGAGACAGGATACCCAATTCTAGGATGCATGGAGTAGACTCTTCCAATAGCCACAAGCAGTAGCTGTAGCACATGGAGAATCTCCTTGGCCTCTTCTTCTGGGGAAATTGAGAGAAAATAAGGAAAATTATGAGTAGAAAAAATAGTTTCTACGAACTTAGGAAGAACAAGAAAGGGGAAAAAATCTCTTACACAGGACAAAAATCTTAACCGAACAAAAATCCTGCGTTTGACTCATCCTCTTGGTGCCTTATGGAATTGTCGGCCAGATCAGAAGACATGTTGTACCTGTCATGTCAAAGGTCAACAACTTACCATCAGAGCTTTGGAATGGAACATGTTTAGGAACTTTATGACATCTGCATGTGATGATATCAGTGAAAAGGCGATAAGAGATCTACGATCCAAATCACCTCAATAGTAGTCATTGTCTCTCCAAGATTGCTTACTGTCGGACGTAGAATTTAGCTCCTCAAATTCATAGAGGGAATGCCTTTGGCATAATAATCTCAAAACAATACTACTAGTAATCATGCATAAAATTGGCCTAAAAGAGTTCAGCAATGATAGCCAAATGTAACTTAGGGGCAGGCACTACACTTAAGATTTCACTTTATGCATTCTTTGCTTTCTCTTTTTAATAATTAATTAGTAATTATTAAATAGATTTCACCTTTAGGTTACCCTTTGTAACTTATTAGGTTACCATTTTTGGGTTTCAATCTCCTTTTATAAGGATTGATCTCTTTGTAATATTAAATTACTTCTTCTTCATCTGAATATACAATTTGCATGTTTTTCAAATCAAACCCTTGCCTCTTCTTGTCTTTTTCTTCTTCATGACAATTTTTCTACATGCAGGTATTATAGGGCTTCATGGATTTGATTTGCATATTTGCTCAAATCCTACAAGATATTTGCTAACTAGAGGCCTACACTTCCTCATAAAATTTCAGTTTTCTGAACCTCTTGGTGGATTTCTAATTCTAAAGAGAGAGGAAGGATCTAATGGATTAAGACATTTATTATAAAGTATTTTTTCCCATTTTTTAATCCTTTTCCTTATATAAGTGATATACTAGCTTTTCTCCTAACGCCTCACTCTACCAAGTTTTTTATGCCCAATCCTCCTTTATTCTTAGGCCTACATATCTTATCCCATTTTATTGGTGCTTGTTTCTTTTTTTCTTCTATTCCACTCAAGCTAAAATGTCTAAGTTTCCCTTCTAGTTTTTTATTAACATTATTTGGTAGCAGAAGGTAAGATAGAGGATAAGAAGGAATAGCTAATAGAACAGAGTTAATATTTGTTGCTCTCCCAACTTTAGTTAGCCATTTTCCTTTCCATGATTCTGTTTGTTTTTCTACTCTTTCTAATATATTTTCCAAACCTTTTTTATTCCTAACTCCTTTTTCTAAGAACAACCTTAAATATTTAAATGGAAAGTTACTCTTTTTGTATCCCATAAGATTGCATATATATTCCTCCATGTTCCTTGGTGCATTTGAAAAGAAAGTTTCTATTTTTTCTTCATTGACTTCTTGTCCTAATGCTGCTGAATAATCCAATATAATTTGTTTAAAAGCTTTTATTTCTTCCTTTGTACTACTTCCTAGAAGAATGGTATCGTCAAAAAACTACTTATGGGTAATGTTTGGAACATTCTCAGTGATAGTAATGCCTTTAATTAATCCTACACCTTGTCCCTTTTGAATAGCTCTACCAAATTCTTCTACCACAATTATAGAAAAGAAAAGGTGACATGGGGTCTCCTTGTCGAATACCCCTTGAAATCTTGAAGAAGCCTTCAAGAGTACCATTAATAAGTAGTGAGACTTTTGAAGTAGGTATATAGTTAAAAACTATATTTATCCATTGTTTGGAAAATCCAAATTGTTTTAGGCATTTACATAAAAACCTCCAATCTACTATGTCATATGTTTTTTTGTATATCTAAATTCATAAACATACAAGCTTCTTTGTATTTACTATAATGTATAGTTTCCTGAATGAAAGATATTCCATTGAGAATTGATCTACCAAGTACAAACCTAGTTTGTTCTTCTGAGATAATTTTGGAAGCAAAGTTCTAATCCTATTTTCTATTTCTTTAGAATAAATTTTAGATATTGTATTACATAATGCTATGGGGTAAAAATCTGATGGTGACTCTACTGCAATTATTTTTGGTATTAATGGTAAAAAGGTATGATTAATTTCAGTTAAGATTGATCCCCTATTTCTAGCTATCTGTATTGCTTTCCATAATTCTTCCCCTAAAGATTTCTCAACATTTTTGGAAGAAAAAATCTTGGAAACCATTAGGCCTTGAATATTTATTAGGGTTAAGCTTAAAAAGAGCTAATTTGATTTCTTCTTTTGTATAAGGTTTATTGAGCTCCTTGTTGTCAAATTTTGTGATAACTTTAGGTATTTTATTTAGCATTATTTTTTGTTTGCTTAAATTGGATGAATCATAATTGTTTAATAGATTCTCATAATATGTGACAAATTTTTGAGCAATTTCTATTAGATTATCAATAGTACTACCATTATTATCTTTAATTTGAGTAATAGTTTTAAAAGTTCTTTTATGTATTATACTATAGTGAAAGAATTTTGTGTTTTTGTCTCCTTTTGCTAACCATTCTTCCCTCGAATTTTGTCTCCAAAACATGTCTTCTTTCGCTAAAATGTCTTCTTGTATTATTAATAATTTTTTTTCTTTAATGTATTTTTTATTGTCCATACCATTTTTAATGATTTAATGATTTAATTTATTAAGATCTTCATTATTTAGTTTGTCTTGGAATATATTATTGAAATCAGTTTTTTCCCCTTTTTAATGTTTTCTTTGAGCATTTTAAGTTTTGATACAAAACAATAAATCTTTGATCCTATAAACTTTCTTTCATCCCATCATTGTTTAATATTCTCCATGAATGTTTTATCTAAGAACCACATCTCTTCACATTTGAAAATATTCCTATTAGGTTTTATAGGTTTTGTTAATTCAATTTTAACAGGATAATGATATGATCTTACAAAAGGCTAAATTGAGGGAGTGATTGTGAAATCCATTTTTGCTAGTTCTCCTTTGAAAAAGAATCAGTCCAGTTTTTCTGGAGTATAATTGAAGTCTTTTCTTTTATTATTCCATGTGAATACTCTATTACTAGCTGATATTTCTATTAATTTATTAATTCTAACCCATTCTTTGAATTCTATTATGTTTCTTGTTAAAATTTGAGAACCTCCAAATTTTTCTTTGAGTTCAAGTATGGCATTGAAGTCACCACTTATAATCATGTTTTTCATAGGATATAACTCCATAAAAGTAGATATATCATTCTAGACTTTCCATTTGTCTAAAGTTTGTATTGGGCCATAAACATTAATAAGAATGAATTGGAGATTATGCTTAATGCTTGAAACCATACTCCTCATCCAATTGCTTCTTGATATTATATTTTTAATGTTTGTTGTCCTAGTATTCCAAATGATTCCCATGCCACCTGGTGCTCCTTCTTATTCCTTCATTTCTACATTCCATCTACCTAGTATTTTTCTTGGTTTTTCCTCTTCTTCTTTGTTAAGCTTGATTTCTTGTATCATAATTATGTCTAATTCAAAGAGTGTTATGTTACATTTTAACACACTTTTTTTACTAGGAGCATTTAGGCCCCTAGTGTTCCATGTCATGATCCTCATTGCACTTCCCCTTCCAAGGGTTAAGAACCTCAAATATATTTTTTCGTTCCTTGGCTTGCCATCCACTTCTCTTAATTCTTTAAGTGATTTTGTTCCTCTTTTAAGTTTTGATTTACCACAGTTTGGAGTTCTAAATTCTTCATGGTTGATTGAAATACCCATTTTATCATTACTTATATGGTTATTGTTTTCTTGTGTAGTTCCTTATTTATCTTCTTCCTCATTTATTAAATCTTCTAATATCCACTGTGTTATTTCATTTTCTAAATTTTCCCTTTCCAATGTTTTTGGGGTCTTGTTTAGTACCCCAAATTCCTCCCACTTTTGTGACACTTCAATAACTTCAATCTCTATGATAAGATCTTACTGATTATACATTTGAGACTCCTTTAAGAAATCTTCAACTTCTAGATGGATACTATATTCCTTTGTTTTATCCTTTAGCTCTATAGATTTAATTTTAGAGATATCTTTCCCATCTATTAGGGTTTTCCAAAATTTACAACTTTTCTTTTTTGACTTTTTCCTAATTGTTATATTACTCCATTGTTCTAAGTCCAAAGCTGGAATTATATATTCTTCTTCCTGATATTTTGTATACTCTATTGGCTTGAAACATTCTTCTTTTTTGGTTTCTATTGCCAAGTCTGTTTGTTGGTTCGTATCCTTATTAATCGCCATATCTTCACCATCCCAATGTATCTAATTAGTGTCATCCTCAAAATAGTTTATATCTAATCTGTTTACCATCCTATTGTCCATATTGGTTCCAATTTTTCTCTTAGTATTATAATTCTCCTTCTCTTTTCTTTGGTCTATAAGTTGTTGTCTTACCTCATGTTCCTAGTGAGATTGTTCTCCTAGCATAACCTGATCATCAATGTTTGCATGTAACAGTTTAATCTCATGTGTCATTTTATACCATTTAAAAATGCTTCTTTTTATTTCTTTCAAATTGTCATTCTCCTTGTGACAAATTATGCATTCTTTTAATGTTGTTACTGTTGTCATTTCCTTGTGTATACCTTTGGTTCTCTATTCTGGTACTTTTGGTACTTCAACAAGGGTCATTACTTGCTTATCCCACCTAGAAACAATGTTCTTTCCAACTGCCATATTTACAAGTTTGGTTTCAACAAGAATTATGCCAATATTATCAATACCAGTTACCAAATGAATTAATTCCTTAGATGATTTGATGGATTGATCACCTAGCCAAAAGAACCACTAAATAATTCCTCTTAAAAAAATCTAACCCATTCAAGTTCCTTAAACTATTTCAAATAATCATTCTTAATATAGATATATTCAAATTCTTCCCCAATATATGCATTTTCATTTAATTCATATTTATAATGAATATATTCCCTTATGTCTTCAATATGAAGCACATTATCAGGGGTTTGTAAAAAGTATCCTTTAGAGTCATCTTCTATCAATTTGAAAGGATGTTTCTTAAAGTAGCATCTAGGATTGCTCATAAATATTCCACAAATATCAACACTTTATACCTTTACACTAAGCTCACATAATGGATAAATAACTTTTTAGGTTGTTAAGGTAGGGATTACACAAATTTGTATGAATCTCCTTGCTCAACCACTCAAATCTCCTTTTGCACCATCTCTTCTAGACTTAAAAACTTAAATGATGAGGATGCATTCACATGTGAAACCCTTATAATTTCCTCTTCCATTAATGTTTTATGTCACATAATTCATATAGCTGATGCATAAGTAAAACCTTGAAAAACTCACAGTGATCTCCTATAGTACCATATTAAGATCTGTGAATAGAGGCATAAAATCTCTCCATCCTAATACACATTACTGTATTCTTGCTCTTCTTAACTCTCCAAACATGGGGGATTCATATTATCTACTCAATTTATCTCAAGTAAGGCTATGGTAATCTAATTAGGATGATGAAGAATGTTCAATGCTAAGCACTAATTCTCCCCTATTTACTATTACTTTTTTCTCCTTTTGTTTCCATGGCTTTCCATTTCTATCATTACCCTCTTTAACACATGTCTTATTAAAGTTCTCATAATTATCCTAATTAACAACATTATTCCTTCTTTCATTATAGTTGTCCCTTCTAACATTAGGCATCCTACATTGTTCACAAATCCCTTAAATTTTTGATATCAACTCTATGCCCTAGATTATTGTATATTTGTAACATTTAACAACTGACTTTCCATATTTTGGTCTATTCCAATTCACTTGTAATCTTTAATATCTAGAAATGTGTCCAAATTTTTCACATTTATAACATCTGACTCCACTTGATATGACATTATTGTTCCAATATATCTCCTTGTATTGACATTATATATTCCATTTGTTCTTCCAGTTTCCCTTTGATTTGATCTAGCTTTGTGTTGATTTAATTCATGTTTGTAAAGACAACAATTAAAATGATAAGCAGTAAAAGTTTAGTGCCAGTTTTAATTTTCTCTTCATGTGTGTTCATTCATTTATTTATTTCTCCTTAGGTTCTTCATTTTAAATGGTTTTTGGAAAAAATAAATGGATTGCTCTCTATTCTACTTACTTATAACATTCACCATCATGATATCCAATTCTAGTAATGTCACCTTTAGGTTTCTATTACTACAGTTTCTCATCAATTTTATCACTACCCGAGAAAAGTTTTTAAAGATGCAACTTTGTTTCCATGGGCTTGCCTTTAAAATTGCTAGTGTACTTCTAAAGTTATAGATAGTTAAATCTTGAATCTTCAAGATCTAATTTTATCATTCAAAGATGTGCACTCAAATCATTAGATTCAACTACATTTCATTTTAGATATGTTTCAAGTTTCTCTCTTTGTGTTTTCTCATATTCAATCTCTTGACCACTAAAATGATGTAATCACAAAATCATGTCCTAGTGTGCGATGTTTTATTTTGAATATTTTCAACTAGATCTAACTCATATTCATATAATTTCAGATCTTTAATCATTTCAATAAGTAATTCCTCATTATTCTTCTAATGTCAATATAATTTTTGAGCTTGATGTAATTAGATGCATCTCTTAGTTTCAATTTCAATCTTTCCTTTTATGTATTATCTATATCCAAATATTCAAGTATTACATTAAAATTACCTGTAAGTTGATTACATCCATTCAAATCCTCCTTAGGTCAAAAGAATTCTTCTAAGGAATTAGGTTTTGATACCAATTATTGGGACTAAGCAAGATTGGAATGGGGTAAAGGTCAAACAATGCTGCAAGACTTGCAAACCAAATATCAACTTTATAAATTAACTATAAATATCCACATATATTAATATATTAAAGTGAAGTATTGGAGAATTAAAGGACCCATAATACCATGATTTTTTTTTAGGAAACCTTGGCCAAGAGAAAACTCTAGTGGGGATGGTACCCCCAACTATGCACTAATTTGAAAGTTCTTTGTTAAGAGGTGTAAGTCTATTAGGAGTCATTCAATTGAAATTAGTACACGAACCCTTGTTAGAGGAATTGACCTTGTTAGAGGTATTAAACCTATTAGGAGTTGCATTACAAAAGAAAATAGAACTTCTTAATAGGCACTCACTATTACAAATATAGTATATACAATATCAAGAATACTATATTGACATCACAATGCTTGATTTTCCTTTACTAAAGCTCGTATCTAAGCTGATTTAAAATTAAGTTAATCACATTACATTATCATAGAATTCATGTCATAAATATACATTATCTAATTCACATCATCACTAATCACTTACCAACAACAACATGTACCCAAGAGGAATTGAGAGAAGCCCTATCATGATCTTTGTCCAAATTCTTAAAAACTTTGTCTTTTCACTAGGATGATAGAAAATATACAAAGATTTAATCACACTCTTACTATCCATGTGATTTTTTCTTCCTTCAATTATTATACCTAACAAATTTCCAATGAAATTGTCATTAATATATAATTCCAACGTGTAGACCTTTAAAACCTTTTATTCCCATCAATTGACAAGGACATATTTGTAACGCCCCGCCAAGGGATCCAAAAGAATTAACCTAAAGTTTTACTAAGTTTGCTAAACATTTTATTTATTTATTTTAAAACAAGAAGTATAACGTACACATCAAACACATAGTAGCAGAAGCAATAACATGTAATCATCAACAAACATACATGACAAGTTACATTCCTTAAGGATCCCAAGACGTTGAGTCACATTTAAATTTAATTAATTCTAAGTCTAACAACTACCACATCCACATGAAAGAATAATAAGAAAGTCCAATGTCCATTTAATATACATTTGTTCCGAATGCCTCTTGGCAAATTAATTCGGAATGCTCAATCATCCACTGTACATGTCACACGGTATGAAAGGCTAAAAGAATATACATATGTAGAAATAATAAAGATACTTCATCCTCATCGAATCCATGATACAAGCACAATAAGGTAAATGAATCTAATAACATACATGATACATCTATCCACCATAAAGATATAAACATCCAACATGAAATACAACTATCCATCAATCATAAAACACAACTAATCTAAGTGTGTGGTTCCTCCCAACCATCAATAGCATCATTAGACCATCATGGATCCTAACCATCCCCCACACGTAACATCCCAAGTCACCGATAAGATCTTTGGTACTATAGTAATAGGGATATCGCACCTGAAACATGCTACAACATATGCATAAAGAAATCTACATACTAGAATAAAAAATAGTAAACAACATCATCTACAACATGATAAACAATCATACCAAGAAGCTCCAGCCACGGTAGCAACAGACGGATCTCAAATGGTAAGAGTGAAAAGCACTACCACCCGACCGTGTGGAACCTAAATGGTCCACTCCCAACGCGCTGATGAGATAGTCTCAAGTCCCAAACAGGATATCAAATCACATAATCACAAGTACTCTCTAAGTCCAGGAAATCCTAAAAGTATACTAACTCAAAGGTTCCAACACATAGATCAACATCTAGACCCAGAGGCACAACAGAGACATGAAGGAATCTACTATGCAAGCAGGAAAGTGTCATCGCAAAAGTCACGTAGAGGTTACCCGAGCAATCCCTTAGGAATATCGGGTCCCTACTGATCCTACGACCACTAGTATCCTCTCATACTGACGAGGCATACTATGGAGTGCAAGGTCGTAACCAAGCGTTCTCTCTACCCCATCCTAGCCTGTACTGGCACTCAAGGCATGGGAGAGAACATACAATTATCTTATTAGGTTCATTTTAATCCCCATTTAGTGTAAATATTTTCACTTATTAAAACAACTTACGATGGGTTACTCCAGGTAGCCTCTTAGGGCCCCGATCCCCATTGCAAGCCACTTCCTGACACTACACATAGATAACCTACCCTAGGCTCATGAAATCACAAATCAAAGAATCATAATAAAACCACCTCAGTCCTATACAAGCGACTGAAAAACATCATAAACGATAAGCCACAAAAATTGCATCAATTCTTCATGAGCAACTAACAAGCATCAAATAATAATCATATGATCACAACAGTTCTCTATCAGCAACTGAAGGCATCAATGATAAATCACAATATCCAATGGTTCTCTAATGAGCAACCAGAAAGTGTCTCAAAATAAATCACAATACTGATCGAAGACTCCAAAATGGTCAAGTCAAAACATGTCACACAATGACATCATCAAGAACAAATCATACACTTTAGTCCTCTCAAAGAAATTGGAAGTAACTCAAGTATAACTGATCGAGACTCAAAATGGTTAAGTTAGGTATCTCAAATACATACACTTCAGCTTCACGCAAGGAAACTAGAAAGCAATAACAACAGTAAATACATCTCATCATAGAGCATACTATCACATTACCTTGGTTGGTTTGGAAAGATCAAGAACAAATCATCATAACATCACATTCACATAACCCCCGAGCCTCTGGTAAGAACCTAAGACTGGTCAACTAAACAACCCCCAAACTCCCAAAGCATAGACAGAACATGGAAAACATAATAGTCTAACAGTTTGGATTTGAAAACACGTAGTTAAGTAGAACAATAAAGTTTAAGTTTCTAGTGTTACTATGAGTTCCTCAATTAACCTGTTCAATTAAACCCTGTCTCGTTCCTAAAAGAAATTGCATCATGACTTAAAAGTATTAATAATTATTTATTAAATTATTATAATAATAATAATTGATTATTAAATAAAAATAATCTCAATTTCATTAATAATCAAATTTTTTTAAATAATCAATATAATTTTCATGATTTTATCATTAATTGCAATTAGTTCCAATATCCATTTTCCTTTCTAAATTATTAATTATTAATTATTTAATAATTAATAATTAATTAATATCAATAACTATTAACAAAATTCTTTAATAAATAATATCAATTAATCATTAATTAATCATATTTATTAATTATTAAATTTATAAATAAGTATTAATTAATTAATTAATTAATGTTAATAAATTATTAATATATGTTATTAATAAACATTATAAATTAGAATAATAATTAACATATATATAAAACTATTAACAAATTACTTAAATTAAAATATTATTAAAAGTTTATAAAAAAAACTTCACACGTATCTTACTTTAATTTTTTTTTTTAAAATAAAAAAAAACATATAAAAGTTTATAAAAAACTTTAGTATATCTTACTTTATGTAAAGTATTAATAAAAACTTAACCGTGTCTTACTTTACTATTATTAAAATAAAATTTAATAAAGTTTTATTAATAACTTTACTTAAAATAAAAACATTGTTTATAATAAATATAATAACCAAAAAATTTAATGAAACTTAACACATTTATAAAGCTGCCGGTTTTTTTTGAATTATAGCCATGCGGCTTTTTAAAACAAACAAACATGACTTAATAAAGTCGCAAATACAGTACGCGATTTAGAGCAATCCCATGAGCCACCGAATACAGGGTCAAGAAAAAGGTAAATGGGGGGGGGGGGGGAGGGGGCGTGGAACCCACCTCCTCCCAAATCATATTTAATCTTTTCTTTTCTTTTTATATATATTTTTTTAATTTTAAGACTTTTCAAATCATTCACCTTCAAGAGTAATAAAATGCATATTATTATTATTAATTAATTATTATTTTTTTTTAAAATTAAAAATTAAAAATATAATTGCAAATATAGTCTAATAGAGGAAACACTTTCAATTATTCGAATTTTCAATATAAGATTTTCATTTTCAATGATTCAAACTCCTGCCAAATTTAAATTCTTTAAGTCTATTAATTAAACACAAATCTCAATTTGATCCAAATTCCCTTTTTACCTACGAACGAGGTTTTCTAAATGGTTTTCCAATCTAGATTTACAGATGAAATCGAATAGCAAAAGATCTAGAATGAAGAATTCACACATTTGAGAAAATAAGTTCTCATAATCACGAAGTAGACAGGAATATCAAATCGCATAATTCAATTAGTGATCACAAAAACAAGATCGTACCTGAACCTGATGCTAACATGAAACCAACTGAGAATTGTGAGAAGATTCGCTTCCAAAATTTGAGTCCAATTCGTCTCTCCAAAATTCATTCTCAAAATTTGTCTCCAAAATCTATCCCCAAATTCCTCTCTCGAAATTCTCTCCCCTCAAAAATGAACCTTTCATTGATAATAAAGGGTTCTCTCCCCTTGGATCGGGGAACTAACTTACATTCACCCTAGGAGAACTTTGTCCTTACAACCCTTAACTCCGTATTATCTTTTTATTAATCTTTGTTTTTATCTTTTAATGCATGTTAAATGAATTAATAAATAACTTTATTTAATTTTCCTCTTGACTTCTATTTTTAATCTTTATTACTTTTAATCCCATGCGCACTTTATGAAATTAAAGTAACATTATTATTTTCACTTATTTTATCTTTTAATAAATTTCTTTTATTTAATCTTATGCATAAGTCATGCGAACTAGAATCTTTTATTAAATAATTATATTTTCACTTTTTAAATTATTTTAAAAACTAAATTGATAAAAATATTTATTAACTCAAATAATAATAATATTTAGCATTTATTTAAAAATGAACTCTAAATATATTATTATTAAATTAACTAAATATTATCACGTTCTAAATTTAGACTTAAAGCTTTTATCTCCAAATTTAATTCCTTTCATTTAATTAATTTCTCAATTTAATTAAAAATAATTAAATATTAAAATGTCATAATAATCTTCTATTAAATTAAATCATTAATTAATATTTTTAATTAAACTTAATTAATAGAAAATACACCAAGGACTCATAAAGAAACATACGAAAACCCATCATAGAAAAATACATACTAGATCAAACTAAAGGGTTATGATCACAAAATTACATCATTTGATGCATTCGGAGGGTACTTAACTCAGATACTTGTCCTAATTATCAATTAGGACAATTGGCTAAAGGGTTTAGGATTTGGACTTAAGAATTTATCTCCTCTGTCTTACCATTAAGATAATGCGATAGGGTACGCTCATCTTGGCAATTCAGGGAAGTCGATACCCGGTACCTACAACCTGCATAAAATCCACGCATGTACAAACACAATATTCTAAGCTAAACAGACAATGGCAGGAAGTGGTGCATTGTGTAGATCCCGACTAGCAGGTGACTACGACTCCCTTCCTTAACCACATCAGAAACACCATACATAAATAAAACAAACACGCACACCATACACATGCAGTATGGGGTAAGTATCCATAAGAAAGCACATGTGATAGTAAACCATCTAACTAATCATCATCGATAACTGAAAACATTGAATAATCATCATACATGCATGAAATATAGAGTACCAAGTAATCTCATCATATAATAAACTGAGTGTAAAACAACATCTGATAATCTCTAAAGTAATAATACTAATCATCAAACATAAATTGGCCTAAAAGAGTTTGGCAAGGATGACAGAAATGCGACTTAGGGGCAGGCACTACAATATTAACTTGTTTGTCTTCCTTGTGAAACTTCTCCATATAAGGATTCAAATACCCAACCAAAATCTCCAACCAAGAAACTTCAACCTCCTACTCCAATCACCCCCCCCTTGCTCCCACATCTCATGTGTACATTGATTTCCTCTTGTATGAGAAAGAAGAGCAAAAAAATACAACCCCAAGATTAGATACACAACAAATAAGGTCCAAATCAACTTTAAAGGGGGCCTAATTGAGACATCAATTTGTATGTACGTTTTAATCAAAACCAAGAAAAGTTAGAGTAAATAAATTATGAACATCATTGCACAATAATAACTAATTCTTAGTTTGGATACTTATAATCCTAGAAAATCAACTAATAACAACCAACACTCAGATTAATCAACCTATCAACCACATAGTTTCCCTCTTGAAAAATATTATATGATTTATGCACTTTAAATAAACTAAGAAATTCTTTAATATCTTCAATACATGAACATATCATCCATAATGGTGGGCTAATTACTTTGTAGGATTTGAATATATTTAGGAGCCACTTTCAACATACACTTTAACCATCCCATAATCATGAGCCATTTTTATACCAAGGTAAGTTGTGTATGACTTGGTGTAGTTGTTGATTAGTGTTCGCTAATGGAGGGTCACCAAGGAGAAAAACCTACCAATGTTTTCATGAGCCACTCTCATACAACTAGTTGCTCGAAGGTTGCTCTTTTGTACCCCATATGAATTTTAGTTATGTTGTAAAGTCCATGATAACATAAATAATTCTTAAGATTGATTAAATAGATAAGTTAAAGATTTTAAATTATTATTTTACTTTATTAATAATTTTTTAAAAATAAACTTTTTACATAGTAACAATTTATTAGCATGCCTAGATGTCATTTCTAATATCATCAAGGAATGACCTTAAGTTATTTTATAGGAACACTATAAAAGAATATCATATAATTTTAAAAAAAAAAAAATTGTAAGACTCAAAACCTTGAACTTATCAAATATATCTTTTATTATATGTACAGAGAAAGATTAATCTTTTGAATGAAAATGTAATTCAAAATAAATTATAAAATACAGTGCTAAATCATGTGAGAGACAATGCAAAATTCACACCAAATATATAAAAAAGAAAACCCAATGCTAAGCTTTATTATTATTTTGATGTTTAAAACTATAAATATTCTTTACTTTAGAAATATTATTTTTGTCTAATTTCAAATCAAATAGATGTTATAATTATTTTGCAATCCTAAATAAATATTAACAAGATCACAAAAGAGATGAATCTATTTTTTGATGATAAAAAATAAAATAAATATCTAGCCTCTCAAACATAAATGAAGGTATAGATAAATTCTTAAAATCAATAACTTGACTCTAATGATATTTAATTTCAAAGTTAAAATTTTCAAAACCTATTTTTAAATAAATAATCCATCCAAATGAAATAAATAAAGGTTTATAAAGAACCAAATTGTACGAGTTGTGTCATTTAAGGTGGATGTGAATGTAAATATCCAAACAAGTGCCACATAGTGGCTTGTATTTGTCATAAGTTGTAATCAATAGAAATAGAATATAGGTAATAAAAGTTTGATTTCAAGAATTCATTTGAATAAAATGATTATACAATAAAAAATAAAAAATTGAAATAATTAAATTAATATAGAAGTAATATTGTATTCAAAACACTTATGTATTTCTTATATATAAATAAAATAAAGTATGAAAAATGAATTAATTAGTGTGTGGAATACAATTTGTAAAAAAATACATTTAGAGTGTAAATAAGGAAAAACACTTATATAAAAATATAAATTAAGATGAAACCTAAAATTATAAGAGAGATAATTAATCTAAAAGAATTAAAGTTTAGAAATATTAATATATTGAGCCTCTTGGAATATTGTCCATACCACAGGTAGTTTCCTAGAAATCTGCTCTTATAACACCTAAAATATATCAGCCAATCAAATTGCATTAAAATAATTTTAATAAATTTAGAAACTTAAAAACTCACATATATATTTTCACAAAAATTAAAAGTGACAATAAGAAATAAAAATACTTGCATCTAATTGATTGAAATCAAAAATATTAATCACTAGTTAAATTCAACTGATTGCAATAGATAAGCCTACGGCAAATGCAATAACATATACTTTATTTATGTTCATAGCAATTACTAAAATTGGAACTCCCTCCAGTGTATAATGCTAGATAGTTACATATATTTAAAGAAGAGAGGAGTTGTATGAAAATGGGCTCATGACTCTGACTTTAGTAACTAGAAAGAAGAGGCTGCGAAAAAATGTATAAATAAAGGCATAATAAACTATCATAACATTATATATGGGACGGCCTGAACTTCACATGCTTGAACTTCAGATGCTTAGGTCTGATTTCTAAGCTAAAAGTGTTACATAGTTAACTTTCTATACCTAATTGTTGTAGGTGGATATTTCTAAGCTAAAAGTGTTACATAGTTAACTTTCTATACCTAATTGTTGTAGGTGGATATATATGAGGAAAATTGAAGACCGGAAACTCCACAACAATAAGAACGCGTGTCAAGAGATGACTACGCAATGTCAACAGATGCTGCTCCTCTGCTGACAGACATCTAACAATGCACGACTATCTCATTACGTTATTCATCTCATTGTTTCTTCCACAAACTTCCGATGTCAAAGCGCAATGTAACGGATGGATGAAATGGCTCGGCGCTTTCGTCCGTGTCGGTTTTAATACTTAAAATAGCCGGTGATCTCTTTTATGGTACAAAATTGCTGGCGATTTTCAACTATTTGACGATCACAGATAGACTAACCTTCCCTTAAAGTCACAATAACTACTTTCACATGTGTTTACATTCGTTGCAAGTTTTGTCCACATATAAAGTTTGATTTCAAGTGAAAGATGTCCTTAAAAAAATATTTTATTCAATAATATTTATTTTCATTTGTTTTTATATTCATTATACAAATATTTTCTATATATTTGTATATTTGAGAGATTTTTCAAGTTTCATTTAGGTCAAAGATGTTGAGAATAATTTATTTCCTTTGAAAAAATAAATGTTCAATAATAAAACATTTTGTATTCAAACTACTTATTGTCATGTTAGAAACATTATTTTGATAATAGCATTGTATTATTAAAATAGGAATAGTAGAATATTAGATTTCATGTATTATCATAATCTTCTTTAGAACTTTTTTAATAAAAAAATTAGTAAGAAGGATTCTTCTAGTTGATAACTAGATTTCTAGAAGTTTGAAAAATCATTCTAATATAAAAAATAGTGTCCAATCATAAATGTATTTGTGTAAAAGTGATCATCATAATAGGTCACTAAAATGACCATTTCTATTATGACATAATCTTATCTACACAAGATTCTTGATAAATTTAAATACTTATGTTATCTAAATTATTATGTAATTTGAACATAGTAAAATGAAATTTTATAAGTTTGTAGATATTTTAGAAATTTGTAGATATTTAGCTATGTATATTATGCATTTGTCTCTAAAGAAAATAGTGACCACAAAATATATGTTTTTTTTTCAACTAATTGTCTATTTGAACATTAATAGAAACACCTTCACTATGATATTTAATTTGTAAGATAAAGATAACGTTACAATAGACTTTACATACTTTTTTCTAGAAGTTTAGAAAAACTAGTTTGTTTGATATTTTTTTCTAGAAATTTGAAGGGAACTTTGATTTGACTAGAGAAACAAGAGCAACAATGTCTTTTTAGTCCCTACATTGTGAAAAAAATAGGAGATTATAATTTATATCAAATCTTTAAAATGATAAATATTTGAGTTGTAGTTGTCAAATGCAAGAAACATGCCAAATAATAATAAGAGTTCGATTGATTTATAGAAAAAAAAACTAAATCCTAGTTGAAAGACATATTCTTATATAAGATAGTTAAAAAAACTTTAAAATGAAAAATCTTCCATGAAAAAACAATTTTATAATTACAATTACAATAACTAGCACTTGCACCTTTGAAGGTTGTAGGGGTTACGTCGATAGTATGATGTCATTTTATTGATGATATATATAGTTTACTCAGAATATTCTTTTTATACAGTAAAACATTTGACATGATTATTTTATCCTTATTGTTATATGTGTATTTGGATTTTCACAAAGTTGAGATATTGTTTTAGATAAAGTTGTGGACTACATTAGGTGCAATGAAATCATCAACCACAAGATTGAAAACATTGAACCAACATAGATATTAGAGCATGCAATATCATAGGGTCCAACAACCTATGAAAGGATGCCTTATCATGTAAAATTTGCAAATTGATTATATCTAATTTAATGGTATTTTTCATCTGAAAATTTTCCTTATCCACTCATGTAATGATATAGTCAAATAAACACCTCGTGGTCCCTATCTTTGTACAACTTGATGATAATGAGAAAAAAGTTGCAAACAAAAAAGTTGACCATGGTAATGTTGATTTCACAAAGTCATCATAATGATCTGCATACCTCAAAGCCATTATTCTAACTACAACTAGCCATAACTATATAGTAGTGCGAATTCAAGTGATAATAAAATTTCAAGTTTCAAATGATTTGATATTATTGTATTATTTATAGCATCTTACCATTATTGTTTAATTGATTCTTCATTATATTTACTTTTATGAGAATTTATAGACTTGAATGTACCTTTAATACATTTGAAATGATATTTCAAAACTTAATTTCAGAGATTGCATGTAAAGTTAATTAGTCATTAGTGTTTTTTATTGATGACTATAATAAAGTCTTGGTTAAATTCTTTTTTTTTTTCTCAATATTGACTTATATAATCAATCTTAAATTCTCAACTAATTCCTATTATTATATTAGTATATTAAAAAATTAAAAAATTAACATTAAAAATCATACCTATGTCATATAAAAATATTATAATGTATCTTATACGCATAATTTTATAAATATTTTTATTAAAAATTTCTTTAAAACATTACAAGTGCTATTTATTATTAACATTTCTTGAAGACTATCTAGATCCATAATATTCCACCAAAAATTAATTATTTTTGGTGAGTTGTGGCTCACAGAAAAATCCTCACACTAGACAATCTATCTAAACATGGTCTCATGTTAGCTAACAGATGCAACCTATGTGAAAAGAATGTTGAGTCTATTAGTCACATTCTATTACATTATCCATTCATAGTTGAGATATGGAATCACGTGTTCAGGGAATACCATCTAGCCATGGTGTTCCATGAAAAATATTAAGGATCTAATGATACAATGGGAACAATTATTTGCTAATTCTTGGGAAACTATTCTTTTAACTATCAACTGGTGTTTTTGGAATGAAAGAAACAATAGAATCTTGAAAGACAAAAGATGGAAACTAGTTCCATCTTCCACATCACCAGGGATAGTATAAATTGTGCTCATTTCCCCAAGAGACTTATGTTCCCCAACCTTCTTGATTTAAGGCTAAAATAAAATTTGAATATCAAACAAATCTTGATAGATATCAACCGTAGACACCTAAATTTGATTACACCACTTTGGTAATCCTATTTAGTTATCTCTAAAGGCGTCATTAATTAAATTTCTATTTAATTAATCCTTTGCCATCCCCTAGCTGATTAATTTAATTAATCATCTATAGTCCTAATTGATAAATCAAATAACCTATTATTTATCAATTAAATCCTATTCTTCTACCTAAATTCCAAAATCCCCATTTATTAAATAAATCTATTTGATAAATAAAGCCCTCAAATCTAATAAGCCCCTAACTTATTCCTAAACCCTCTTTTTAGCCTAATCCACCCCATCCACCCATACTAACTAAGCTTAGTCACTAACTCACCCACCCTCATTGAATGCCATCCACTTGCAAATCTCTAACATCCCTAATCGAATCCTAAACCCAAGCCTAATCCACCCCCTAATGTTGTCACATTCCCTAAGCAAGCTTAATACTTTCCTAAGCCAAGGAAAGTCAACAATCTCAACTCCCTCCAAAATATCCCAACCACCCAACAATGAATGCTCTTACAAAAGCCATAAAGACTCTTACAAGCTCTTACAAGCCATAATGAAGGGTCTTTATGAAGATACTATCCATTGAGCCTCCTTTGTTGACTCATCCTTCCCCTTTCCTCCATCTACTCACCTTGTGACATGTGTCACTCCCTGATTGGTGCTAAACAAGCACAATCCATGTGCTCCCCTTTGAGTGCATCCTAGCCCTCCTTAAGATTTCATCTTTCCTTTCATCTTAGACCTCCATCCCTCAAGCCCTTAGCCTATAAATTGAATCCCCTCCCAAGCCATTTCATCACAATCCTTGAGCTAAAGTTATAATGCCATTTTGAGAGCAAGTTTTACATCAAATCCATTCACCCAAGTCAAAATCCATCAAGAACACCATTGAAGCTAGTTTGAGAAGCCTTGAGCATACATCCCAAATCCTAGCAAATAGACTCATCTCTAAATCAAGTGACTATCCTCATTGGGAGAGCCATTCTATGGCTTATATTCTCATTTGAGGGTTTCACTTTGTCTCTCATATATGTTATGGTTTTTATGCTAGTTAATGCTTTTGTTTTTGAATAGATTAGAATTACTTGCTAACATATTTCTCATATACATCAACTAGAAAAAGATATGGAAGAGGAAAAAGTGTTATTGGATTCTGCTTGAGAAAGAATGGTTGAAATATAATGTGGATAAATTTTCCAAAGGAAACCTAGGTATCATTAGAGCTAGAGGTATTATCAGAGTCTAGAAAGGTTATATAATTATTGGCTTTGTGAAGTTGTTGGGAATTAGGTCCAATGACTATTTTGAGGCTATAGCAATGTGCTTTGGTATTAAGACTCTGCAAGACATAGAAGTAGACAAAGTTGAGTTGGAAGGAGACTCAAAGCTCATTATTGACCTTCTTTGAAACAAATTTAAATGTCTATGGAGTATTGCCGCTTTAATTGATGATTTCAAAAGAAGGCTCTCATCATTCAATAGTGTGCTAATCAAGCACACCCTTGGAGAAGGGAACAAAATTGCGAACTACATAGCTACATGGGGTCTAAACCACGAGGAGTGGAAGATGGTGCCTAAGATGGAGGGGATGTAGGAGTTAAATATAATAGTTCTAAATGATAACACAAAAGACAATGACATTTAGTAGGAGTACTAGAGGTTTTAGGTGGACCACCAAGCAACTAGGTCTACAAGGTTTGGGCCCTATGATCATTAAAGGAAACAATCCTATCGAGATTTGTTTGACCATCATTCACAATATTCACATTGGTGAGGTGTTAATCCCCATGAAGTTGAAAAGGATGCTTCACATTATTTCAATAATAAGGCTAAATCATGTAAATCTTAACCCATATCCCTTTTTATTTCCCAAGATGGTTATTGTTGAAGTTGATGAAAGATCAATCCCACAACTCCCAAGAACCACCTACATGCAAACACTTGTCATAAAAAGGGTGAAGCAAAATCTATGGAGGCTAGAATTCCCAAATCCAGAGATGAGACAGTCTTGATGAGAAAAAAAAAAATCTCTATCATCAAAAGTGAATTAATAACTACAAAGAGATCAATCCTTATAAAGGATATCAAAATTGTAACAAGAATCTAACCTAGGTTGCATAATAATAAATAGTAAAAGAATTAATTATTATATACCTAAAGTTTATCTTAAGTAGATTAGAGTTTATTAGGAAATATCTAACACCCCCCTTAAGATAAACTTGGGGAGTAGCTAAAAACCTAGAAACTACTACTAGAAGTAGTATTGGGTTCGAACAACAAGACTTGATGAGGTACCCAAGCACAACTAGATCTCTAAAAGGAGGAATAATAGACAAAACCTCATGGGAAAAAAAACTACTCCAAATAGAGATGGAAATAGTGTTGAAAAGAACTAGTGAAGGATTGAAGAAGCCTCCAAACTAGGGAATGTCCTAGAATATAGGAACAAAAGATTATCATAAAGAGCACTATTGAACTATGTAGAAACTGCAAAGCTCTGTAAAAAATTAATGGCTGATTTGAAGAACCTCCACTAAAATAGAACCTCACCAAGTAGAGAAGACTATAATTTGCATCAAATCATGAGGCACACAAAGGCAGACAAGAGAACTCAAAGATATAGATGGCATGAAACACCAAAGCCTAAAGAGTTGATGAATCAAACATGGAAGGCTACAATGAAAGTAAGAATAAAAAGAAGAGTGTTGATATGGTAAATGATCAATCTCATTGAAATGCATAGGTACCTAGCCACTACATCTACCTAGTACATAGGAACAAATAATGAATACATAGCTCACTCCATCGAACCAACGAAGCATGATAAACAATAGAATAACACCCCCCCCCGGTGCAATGCAAACAATGGTGAGGTTGTAGGAAATTGGAAAAGTAGGCCAAAAGAACTGCATGTCTAGGAACCATGATCACGATACATAAAAGGATACATATGTGTGTACTAATGTGATCAATCTTAGACATGTCATTAGGCTAATGTCAAAGAAGGAAAACTCACTAGACAAAGGAAGATGGCAAACATAGGAAAAAGCACCAACCCCCATAGCACTTTAATTAGGGTAGTGGATGTACAATAAGACATGAGATATGGTAAATCTGAAGAATACAATAATATGTAAGAGTGGCCTCAAATGATGTTGCTCAATTCAAAAGGAAAAATAAGGCAAAAAAAAATGAAACAAAAATAGAAATGAAATATGATACTTTATCTCATTTGCCCGAAAGCATACAAATGATGTCTAAATAGACTATAAGAGACATACAACTGATACAATAGATAGTACAACCCATGATGGACCATATGAAGCAATGAAATTGATCCCTAGACTTGAAACAATCGAGATATCCATCAAAATGAAAAAATACAAAAAAACTAAATAGAGTGTACTCAGAGAAAAATATGCAAAAAAACCAACATCACTAGAAAGAGTTCTAAAAGACCTCTCCAATGATATAAATAATTCCCAAATCTAAGATTAGATGCTCAACATATGTCTCACAGAGTGCAAAATAGAACCCTTGACTTTGACATCAAAAAAGAAATAAAAAAATTCATCAAAACTACAAAATACTTGCACCCATATGACAGACTCAAAACCAACTTTTTGGTGATATCTTGTTTGTAGTAAATGGAGTCTGTATGCCTAAGATATGATCCAATCCCATGTACTTTTAAGATTACAGTTGATAGCAAAGGTGATACCCAAGTACATGATTATGTGGCCTAGATACCCCATTGAATGTCCATATTGTTGCCCAAGTATCTGATGAGCCTTAGGACTTAACCTCTTTGGTCAAGAGACAATCACTAAGGGGTATCCATTCTGCCAAATTCATTTGGGTCATAATCTTGACCTCATCCCTTTTCAATGATAGAGCCTTACACTCAATAAGATTTAATCCATGTTGGATTCTTTAAGAAGCTTTCAACTTCAATAATAGACCAAGGGCTCATTGATGATAAAATATATATTATGTTATGAAGAAACTAAGATATAAGATATATTTTTTACATTGAATATTTTTTAGACTTACTTTGCAATCCATCATCCATATAACTTATCAATTTAGACATATAATTAATAAATATTTAATAACAATATAAATTTATCAATCTAAAATCATCAAAGACATCATCAATAAAATATGTTTATTAATTAAAATATATAAATTATTAATATTTAGTCACAATATAAACTACATAGAAGAAATCATTTATACAACATGTACGTCAATTAAAATATACTAGCATTATTTACATTTTTAAAAACCTATGTAAGGTAAATTAAAATATATTAGCATTATTTATATTTTAGAAAATCTATGTAAAGTAAATTAAAATATACTAGCATTATTTATATTTTAGAAAATCTACTTAAAGTAAAGTTGAGATATCATTTAAAGAAAACAATCTTAGATCACTTCAAATAGTGGAAGTGATGAAAACCGAACTCTTAAAACAATTGAAAATAAATGACTAAATAAATTTATTGCAAATATCTTTTTGAAAAAATAAAAATGAAAGACTCATTCTTAAATAAAAATATATATTTATTTTATATCACAAAAAAGAAAGAAAATGATAATATTGCAATATAGTTGAAATCATTTCAATAAGGATGAAAACAAAAATCTTTATTAGATTTTCTTTAGGAAAATAAATTAAAAGTCAGTTTGACAAATATCTTTAGACTTTTGTTGCACTATCCTATCTCCATCTTTATATTTCCACTTTTCTTGGGAAAATGAATTAGTTTGACAAACATCTTTAGACTTTTGTTGCACTATCCTATCTCCATCTTTATATTTCCACTTTTCTTGGAAAAATGAATATGATGATTAAATATAGTGGACTAAAAGCACAACTATTAAAACCAAGATAATATTATGATATACTTTAACATCACTTCAAATATTGATAAGGGTGGTCCACAAAATAGAAAAATAAATTACAAATAGCGTTATACGTTTGTTGCATTGTCTCCATCTGTATCTCTATTGAGATATTTCTATCTATTTTTTTTCTTGAGACAAAATGATTAATGCTGATTTAAATACAAACAAACCCTCACAAGAAGTAGATAAACATACTACAGTTCAAACCAATAGGAATAATACATACGTGAGCTTATGAAGTGACGCATGTTGAATGGAGTGTACAGCTATTGAAAATAAAACATAAACAACTATACGTGATCCGCTCTTTCTGGACTGTTATAAACATGCGTTGGAAGACGAGGAGTGGCAAAGAGTTTGAGAGGAACTATCCTGTGAATTGAAACCTCATATTTCTCATTCATGTCCAAATCTTCAGGTTCCTGACCGGGTGGAAGCGACCAATGAAATGCATGAATGAAGCTTGCAAGAGCAAAATGTATCATACGGAGCCCCAGATTATACCCCGGGCACATTCTTCGCCCTGCACCAAACGGTATTATTCGAAAATCCCGTCCATCCAAATTCACCGGATTCTCCACAAAGCGATCTGGATCAAACTCCAGCGGCTTCTCCCACGCTTTCGGATCTCTCGCTATGCTCCATACATTCACCATCACATACGAATTGGGCGGAATATAATGCCCCATTATTTCCCTTGATGATTCTGGGGATGTATGCGGAAGCATCAGCGGCGTTGGCGGGTGCAAACGGAGAGATTCTGTTACAACTGCTTGTAGATATTTGAGCTCAGGAAGATGAGATTCTGTAACACTCTCTTCCATTCCGACAACTGAATCCACTTCTTCTCTCACTTTGTTCATCAGATGGGGATGCCGGATCAGCTCTGACATCGCCCATTCCACCGTCCGGGTAGCCGTGTCTGTTCCCGCCGCAATCATGTTCTGCAATTTATCAACAAAAATAAATAAATTTAATGCTCTATACATATATAATCTTGGAAATTAAGAACTAGAGCCTACAACATATAAATTGTGAAGTCTTGGATTTGAATCTAGTAAGAATAATTGATTATTAACAACAATGAATAATAAATAATCTAAACTTGCGCATACAAGCAAGATCCCTTTGATATTAGCCTCGGAAAGTTGTGCTCCGTCTCCTAGAGAAGAAGATTTGAGTTCATAGAGAACTTGCAAGAAGTCCTTGGTGTCATTTTCCTCATCTCTAGAGAGGATGAGGCGCTTCTGTTGTTCAATCATCCTCACGAGAAACTGGTCAAGGCGGTTCTTCAAGCTCTTGGCTCGATGAAGAGAGCCGCCCAAGCCAATCCAATCTAAGAAAGGAACGAAATCGCCAATCCTTTGGCTAAAAACTCCTCCACCTTCCGCTAAAAACTCCCCCATCAACTCTCTGAAATGAGCCGCCTCTGCGTTATTGTCGTCAAACAATCTCATCCTGAACGTCATCTGTCCAATGACATTGGAAGCGAAGACATTAACAAAATCTCCGACGTCTACAGCACGATTCGCTCCCTGTTTCAAGACGTCAGCGAGCAAGAGAGCCATCTCTTGTTCTCGGAACTGCTGCCACTTTTGGAGAGATTTGGGGGTCAAGAGGTGGGAAATGCATAGCTTTCGGAGCATGGGCCAGTGGGACTCGGAAGACGTGATGAAATCGTTTCTGTTGTAGAGCAGAATATCCGTAGTTGGTCCCATGTTTTTGGGTCTGTTAGCGAAATCGGAATCGAAGGTCTTGAGAATGGCAGTTGCAGCTTCCTTGGAGGAAGCGATTATGGCCGGTTTGCTCCCCAGTTTGAGAAGCATGAGGCCGCCATAACGCTGGGAAAGAGCGTGGAGAGACCGGTGGGGATTCGAACCGAGGTCCCGCAGGTTGCCCAAAACAGGCAGTCCTCGTGGCCCCGGAGGCTTCTTTCGCTTATCTCCGCTCACTAGTAGTGCGTAGAAACAACAAGCTATGATCAGAGCTACGGTTAGGGTTACAGAAACTGACAACATGGAGGGAAAATATGAAACAAGCACTAAAAAACCCATGTTGCAGGCGCCACTTGTAGCGCTTGGTATTATGCTCAGTTGCAGAGGTAGTGAAGGCTCACATGAATAAGAACGATTGCTCTGGGACAACCGAATATCAACTATTGTTGCTCCTCTTCTTCTTACACGCTTTTAAGCATGCACAAGTATTCGGAGGAGCCGCCTCCCTGCCGACCTATTTTCCTTTCCCACCGCACCCCATCCATCGTCCCATCTCCATATGCAATCCCCCATCCGATTCAACTTGCTGTTATTTTTATTGAAAAACTGAAATTAACCCACCGTCCATATCACAGTAATTGAAAATTGAAATTAACTAAATTTAGTATCATTTTTGTCAACTGATTTTTAATAAATTGAAACCCCCATCCGATTCAACTTGCTGTTATTTTTATTGAAAAACTGAGATTAACCCACCGTCCATATCACAGTAATTAATTTCTCTGTCTTGAAAATTGAAATTAATTACTTACTACCCAAGTCTGCTAAATTTAGTATCATTTTTGGCAACTGAATTTTAATAAATTGAAACACTATATGATAAATATAAATCCGTGAGCTTACAATACTCAAATTAAATCAGCAATAATAATAATAATGTTATTTTAAGATCATAAATAAAACTAAATATTAAATATTAAATAGAGTGACCAAATTAAATTTAGAAATATTAATTAAGAAAATTTAATTTTATCTTCTATTAAATTTTTAATAATAGTAACACTTGTATATTTTAAATTTAGATGATAGATGTTCATGAACAATTTTAGTTAAAATAAATATAAATAATTTAAAATGTTATCCATACATAAGTTAATTTATTTTTATTTTTATTTTTCAATTTCAAATATTGGTAAATGAAAAAAAGATATCTCTAAAATGCATTATATTTTTTATTTGTTTTAAAATTTATTATATAATTTTTGATAAATATGATAATAAATAAATATATTTTTTGAACATTATGTTTATCATGTTTTAACTTATAAAAAATCAAAAAATATATATATATTTTTTGATAAGAAAAATAGGTTTTATAGAGATCCTAAAACCCAAAAGTTATTACATATCATAGGGTTGTAAATAAAACAACAAAAGCCTAGAAACAATACTATGGCCAACCAAGAGGCTAGATGGAAAGATAGACAAAAAGCCAAGCAATAAACTTGCAAAAACCAAAAAACCATAAGATAGATAAAGATAGTCCTTACTCCTCTGCTTTCCTTTCAAGGTCCTGCATTGTTTTCACCACTTCATTGCCTTTCTGACACTCCTCAGCCATTTGCTCCTATTTCTTCAGGCAAGTCCTATCTAGCTGGCTATGGAATAAGTTCGTGATGGTTTCATCATCCTTTCGGTCTTCATCTCTATCCTTTTCCTCATTATCCTCTAGAAGACCCCTAGCCTTTAGCTTTCCAGCAAGAGTAACAATGTTTTCATTAAGAGAGTTCAGAATGGAGATGATCTGGCTAGCCATGTTATGGTTGTAAGTCTCCAAATTTTTCATCCTTTTTTCGACCAACCTAATAGCATCCCCCTGATTTGTGACATTCCCTCTCTCAAATTTCTTCCCTTGGCTTTCCAACTGTCCCATTCTTTCTTTAATCTCGTCCAGTTCATGAAACAACCATTTAATTGATCTGAAATTATCTGTCATGCTATTTCTTGTATTATTAAGCATGTTCATTCCCACTTCCCTCACATTATCAAGTATAGCCACCAATGCTAGATCAATAAGATCCTCTACCTGGACCTTTCCCTCTTTCTCTTCTAAGATTTGTGGATTCATGGCTTCTCTCACAAACCCCATCTTTGAAGTTCTGACATAAAATATTTCCATGTCAGATGTCTATCTTTTATAACCACCTTATCACTTCCTTCCTCCATTTTTTCCTTTTTGTACTCTTGAGGGAGACTTGGAGAGGGTGGAAGCACCAAAATTTTCAAACCATAAACAGTTTTCCCCTCTACAGGTATGTCCTCCTCTATTTCTTCCTAGGGTTTTCAACAAGCTCCTCCGTATCTTCATCATCCTCACCCTTATTCTCCTCATCTGTATCCATGTCTTCACCTTCTTCATTATATTCCTCTTCCCCCTGATCAAAAATTTTGGGCCCAAGGCCCTTGGGACTTTTCTTACAGGACACCTTTGATGGATTAGGCATGTCCTTATCTTTACCCCTTGCCTTCTTTTCGGACGAATGTAGAGCTTCGTCCTCCTCCAAGATAATACTCTAAATCTCTTTCAAGTCTAAAGAGAAGTTAGAACTCCTTGTGTCCTCAAAGGTAGCCCCAACATCAGCTAGGGTTTTACTTCTAGATTGAGCCTTAAAATGCTCATAAATCAAAAACAGTAAACCCTCATGTAGGGCTGGGCTAGAAGTGAGTATTTTCTTATGCCTAGAAATGCTCTTATGCATAGAAGAATAAAAATAAAATGGAAAGGAAACCTTAACCCCATAAAGGAAATTATTAAATAAAAGAAAGTGATGAGTTCTAGCCCTATCAAATCTAGTGTCCAAAGATATATATTCAATAATGGCCCTGAGCAGATACCTCCAAATTTTTTTAATTTAATCCATCTCATAGTAGGTCTCACTCTTCGCCAGTTCCTTTTTCTCTTCTATATTCTTGGCGAAGTCCTTAACCACATTCATAGACACATTTTTGTGTCTATAGAATTTTAACCCCTCGTTTCGAATTTCAGTGAGATGGGCAATAAAATCCATAGTAATTTGATATGACACCCCATCCACTTTGACCCTACCATCCTTCCACGAATTAACCATAAGATTGGTTATCGCTGGGTTGTATCCATGAAGCTTGGTGATATAATTTTCAATTCCACCCATTTCAAGCTTCTCCCAGACTTTTGTTCTTTGTTTTCATTTGTCTACCTCACCTATGTTTCTTTCTTGCTCCTTTCACCCACCATCTCTGTAGCTTAAACATTTACAATTCTCATAAACATCTTCCTCTATTTCCCTTTCGCAATCCACTAGATACTCTATATAAAATCGCTTTTTTTTTCACCGCTTTGTCTTCTGATGTTGTAAAAGTGGTAAAGCATGTTGAGTTGACACAATAAACATCACCCACCTATTCCATTTGTATTTACCATTATTGTGGTGGCTTTCACCCATACTAATATTAGTTTCCATAATTAACCTAGGATTACACCCATACTTCCCTGGATCCTCTCCTAATTGATTAAACTTTTTTAATCTGTTAGAATATTTCCACTGATATTCCATATCATCACCATTTCTTTCTTTATTACTTCATTGGAAAACTAGTCAGCCATCGAGTTAGCCTCCCTATACTCATGACTAACATAGATGTGTTCAAATTTTTCAAGAGTTATATAGATTTCTTCAATTATATTTGCAATTTTTTAGGAAAGATTAATACTCACTATAATACATTTGATAATATTACTTGAGTCCCCCTCTAGCCATATTTTTTTGATTCCTACATCCAGGGCTAATTTAATAGTGTACAGAGTAGCACTAGCTTCAACAAAAATGATTTGTCTGGATTCCCAAGGGGTAAGCAAGAGCAACAACTCCACTACCATGACATTTTCTAATTATTCTTCCACATCCAAAAAGACCAAGGTTCCCTTTAACCGCTCCATCAAAGTTGGCTTTATGCCACCCCTTAGGTGGGAGTTTCCACTTTGTCTCCTATCTTTTAGTGCTCCTATCCTTTTTCCTTTTCCTTATTCCTATCTCTATCTTCAATATCTCCTCCCTTTCTTATCTAAAAATTTTCATTCATAGTGCCATTGATTTTGTTTGCAAGCACATAAGTAGGTACCTCCTTGTCTCTAAAGACTTGATTATTTCTCGCCTTCCATATTCCCCAGCAGAAGTGAGGTAGAGTCCAGGAATTTATAGCATGAAAATTAGTTCCTTTATATATACTATCCCATTGACAAAAGAATTTTAAAACATTATCTAGCTTGCACCAACTAACCCCATATTTCTTTGTGAGCAATTCTGAGACCTCCATGGAGTATGGACAATGAATAAAAATATGATTCACTATCTTCAAATGATGCTTACAAAGAATACATCTATTTAATTTATATTGACCTTTCTTTGTTAGATTATCCAAGGTGAGAATTTTATTTTGTAACATCAACCAGAAGAATATGTTAATCTTAGGGGTAAGGCCAAGCAACTATTCATTAGCCCATCGAGGTTTCTCTTTCAGGCTCTAGGAGGAATTATACTTCGATGCCACCAAGTAGCAACCATTAGTATTATCCTCCCATATTAATTCATCCCTCTTATTGTTCAAGATCATTGTATTCAACATCACCATTATCGGCTTGAGATTATTCAAAATGATAGACAAGTTTCTCCATCCCTGGTCCATTCTATAGTCTCTTACTTTCACTCCAATTTGCCTAATGTAGGTATTATCCCATTTGTCATAGAGAGGACTGTTAATAAGAGGACCCTAAATCAACCAATTATCATGCAAGAAGAGGATGTCTTCAACATTTCCCACTTCCCACTTGGTCTTAGAATTAGCCAGGTCTCTTGCTTTAATAATACCATTCCAAATGATTGAGTCATTCAAAATGTGATGATTATTAAGTAGAAACCTTAGAGAAGGCCTTCTAATATACTTCTCCACTAAAATATCTCTTCATTCCCCCGAGCTATTGAAAATGCACCATATCTACTTAGCTAGAAGAGCCTTATTAAGGTGTCTTAGTTTCCTTATTCGAATACCTCCATAGCTCTTAGGGAGGCAAAAAGTATCCCAAGCCATAAGAGGGTATCTTTTGTGATCCTCAAGCCAAGACCAAAGAAAATCTCTCTAGATCTTTTCCATTTTATTAGCATGTTTAGCCAGAATCCCAAAGAGACTTAGAGCATACATTAGGAGATTCTAAAGAGTAGATTTCATCAGAGGATATTTACCAGCTTGGTTTAAAGTAGTACCTAAATTCCAACGTACCAACTTCTTACTAAACCTATTAAGAATTCCATTCCAGAACTGATCTGGTGGCTTAGTTCCCAATGAGAAACCAAGATAGTTAGTTGGAAGGTTACCAACCCCACACCAAAGAATCCCAACAATCTTCCTTTGTCTTTCAGTAGGAGTGTTAATAAATAAAACTAAGATTTTCGCCCAATTAATAAGCTAGCCTGATCCCCTAACATACACGTCTAGTAATTTCTTCATCTCTTTAGCCTCTTGAATCGAAGCTTCCCCTCCCATGATAGTGTCATCTACAAAATGTTGATGAGTAAAAGTAACATGTCCTGAAGAAGGCTTAATACCTCTTAATACCCCATCTTATCTTTTTCTTTGAATCAACATACCAATGGACTCAGCCATAATAATGAACAAGATAGGTGATAGGGGATCCCTCTACCATAAGCCTCTCAAAGGTTTGAAAAAATTAGAAGGAGCTCCATTGATTAGAATGACAAGTCAAGAAGTAGAAATAAGTTGAGAAATGAGTTTATGCACCTCATGATCAAAACCAAAATCTTAGAGAACAAAACCAAGGAAATTCCAGTCCACCCGGTCATAGGCTTTGTAGAGGTCCAACTTGAGAAGGAGACCTCTTTTACCCACTTCTAGGGAATGAATAACTTCATGAACCATCATGATAGAATCTAGGATCTATCTTCCAGGGACAAAACCTATTTGCTGCTGGGATATGATCAAAGGCAGAATGTTAAGAATTCTAGTGGTCAACACCTTTGAAATGATCTTGTAGAATGAATTAAAAAGGCTAATGGGCCTAAATTGATTCATTGAATCTTCCCCTGGAACTTTAGAAATGAGAATCAAAAAAGTAGAGTTGAGTTCTTTAAGGAGATTCCTAGACCCAAAATAATTCTCCACCACCTTGACAACATCTTCCATAACCACCTCCCAATATACCTAAAAGAAGAATGTAGAAAAATCATCTGGCCCATGGGGCTTTATCTACTAAAAGAGAATAAAGCTTGTTTAACTTCCAGAGCCTTAGGAATTTCCTGTAACATTTTATTATGGTGAGGTTGAATTACTTAGGGAAGAGATGAAACAATTTCATTCTGGTCCACCACAAATAACAAGAGGTCCCAGGTAAGAAGAGAAGAGAAAAAAGAAAAAAGAGCCTAGCCCTTCTTAATCCCTGAAATCCTATTATTAGCTCTATGCTTAAGGGTGGAAAGGAGAAAAAGTCTTGTGTTTTGATCGCCCTTTTTTAGTAGATTAATACAAGATCTTTGTTTACAAAAGTTCTCTTCTCTACTTATTATGTTATGCAGATTGGTGAGAATTGACATCTCTATATTCATGTTCTAATCATTATATCCTTCCTTCTAGATAGTATCCTAAATACTACTAAGCATACCTGACTTTTCCTCTTCCTAAAAAATATGTTAAAAACCCATCTTATTCTAGACTTTAATATTGTGTTTAACATTACTTAATTTCTTGGCAACCCTAAACATAGTAGTCCCTTCCACCTCAATATTCCACCAAGAGGATATTCTATCCAAAAGGTCTAGATGAGATATCCACATCTTTTAAAATTGAAAAGGATAATTTCTTCTAGCCTCAAGAGCATCAATCGAAAGGGAGATAGGGGAATGATCAAACCAAACTCTAGGGAGAAGGGAGAGCTTACAGGAAAAAGAATTCAACCAATCCAAAGAGATAAGAACATGGTCCAAACAAACTTGGATGCACTCCCTCCCAATTTTCCTATTAGACCAAGTGTAAACCCCCTCGAGAGATCAACATCCAATAGAGCCAAACTATTAATGAAGTTAGAAAGATCTAACTTGCTATCAAAATCTAGGGCTAGACCTCCTAATTTTTCCTCATCAATAAGGGGAGTATTGAAGTCTCCCATTATTATACCCTTATTGAGATTACTATTTTGAATAATAAAACAAAGCTTCATCCAATAATCCTTCATTTCCCTTTTAGTATTTGGGCATACACATTCAAAAGAAACTGGGAATCATTGTTACTCTTATGGAACACTTTATGTGAGAGAATATTCCCTTCATTATACAAAGAAGTGACTATAAAATTTGTATTGTTAAAGAGAGTAAGCAGGCCTCCTGAGGCACCCTCATAATTGGTTGCCTCACCAGCCATGGTGTTGCTAAAGGAAATCTTACCCAAAATTTCCTTCTTCATTTTTGTTTCTTAGATTAGCATAAAATAAGGTCTTTGGTCTCTAATAATATTCCTAACTACCTCCTAATTATGGGTCCCATTTGGGACCCTTATTTTCTAGGATATTATCTTTATTTCCTTTTACCAAAGCATTCCAAAATGGTTCTTTGGCTCCCATCCGCCAAATTTCGTCTACTCTCCTCTTGCATGACTTAGCTTAAACTCTTTCAACCTACTAGCTTTTGCTTTAATCTCACATCAACTTTCACCTGGCTTCTGGTCATTGTTGGTGACATAGGGAAAGGATCCATTCTATTCTTCTTTTTGGTCTTTATCTCACTCCCCTTGTTATTATCAAGCCATTCCACAATTCTTGAAATCTTACTAGGGGAAGAAAATCTGACCATGTCCATAAGCCTCTCTTCCAAATTACAAGAAGTAGAATGATCCTGCATAAAAGATGAGGTGACCAACATGGTTCCCTAATATCCTTGTGTTTCCCTCACTACCTCCATTTCATCATTCAATCTATTCTCCTCCCCACTCTCCACTAGAGAGGAAATCATAATTTCCTATAGAGGTATCATACACTAAACCCTTTCCTCTTAAGATGGTGATTTGTATCTCCTTTTCAATCCCTTTATCTCCCTTTGAAGACTCACTTATCCCCTCATAAATCTGGGGAGCAGCTAGCTCACGACCATCAATAGCTTTGTTGGGATAGCCCCCTCTATGGCCTGAGAAACCAAATGTTCATCCTCCTTACCCAACTTGGGTCTAATCTAATCTGATTTTGTGGTCTAAGGATCAGGCATTGTGGGAAGCAATTCTTCAACCTCCTTTTCCACCTTTGATCCATTATGTTTTGACTCATGTACTTCTTTAACAGGGATTTTTGCGCTCCCTTCCTTATTCTTAGGACTATCCTTAATTTCCTTGATTTTCCACATCTTTTTCTCCTTTCTAGATTTAGAAATTATTATTTTTCTACTCTTTTCCTCTTTAGCCTTCAAGCACTAATTAGCCTTATGACATAATTTAAAATAATGGAAACATGCAAAAGATACGCTTTCAGAAACCAACTTCTAGACATGCATACCTAGTTTAGAATGAAAGCTCACAACCTCTAGCATATCATCCCCTTCCTGAACTCCAATATAGATACAAGTGTATGTGAGTCTTCTTTTGGATTTAGTTATCAGATCTATGGATAGAAGCTCACCAAAGGAGTATGCGACTCCTACAAACACATCCTCATTCCAAAACTCCAATAGTAGCTCTAGAAGTCTGGCCCACACTAGAGCTTGCACAAAAAAGGAATCATTCAAATCTAGCTTTAAAGTCCACTTCTGGAGGACCAGTGTCAAGTGACCTATAACCCAAGTTCCTTCACACAAAATGTTTGAAAAATCCTCATTGCATGAAAATTCAAAATATAGGAAACCTTTGGCCATTGTAGTAACAATGACTTATCCCTTAAGGTTTTATTTCTTTTGCATGAAAGCTCTAACAATATCTATATTTGGCCTTTTCCCAATGAACTTACCCACCAAGGTAGAGGCCATTATAGCAATTTTGTGATCTACCAACTCATATGGAATTGCAATCACACATGAACCCTTTTCCAACCTAGTGAGCACATTAACTAGTGGAAAAGAAGACTTTTTATTTGGTTTAACTCCAAATAGAGAAGACATTTTGCATAATGTGCCCTAGGATGATCCACCTTGAAGGTTGGAAAATATTTTTTTGGATCCTTGCCAAGGATACGTGGGTCCCCATCTCCATTCTTTGTCACATCTTTGATCTTTGATTTTCCCTGACAAACTCTGATAGCTCCCTACGATTTGTGCCCCATGCCATGTTTCCGATCCTACCCAACTAGAGGAATCCTACCTAGGATAGGTTTTGGATTTTGAAAAACCACACTTCGCTATCCTCTACCCTTACCACTCCCACTTGCCATTCTTCCTTCCCAAAATATATTTTTATGTTAATATGGTAATTTAGAACACTATTTTATTGATGTAATTAAGTCGAATTCAAATTACAAAATTATTATAATAAATTATTTCATCAAGAATTAAATATACAATTTAGTAAATTCTAAAGACATTATTTTACTTAAAAATAAATAAAATTATTTTTCACTTATACATTAATTTTTATATCTCTAGATAAAATGGTTAAAATCTACTAAGAAAGTCAATTTTCAAAAGATTCAATACTTGTCCCACTCAAAAGCATATAAAATATTTATATTAATCTACAAGGTATTAGCTGGAAGACTCTAATTTTGAATAGAATTAAAAAAATCATTACATATAACTCATATTACACTAATTCAGAAAATGATTATCCATAAAGATATTGACCATGATCCTCCATGATAGTATCATATGTATCTATAAATACATGAGCTAGTTATAAGATTAATTTACAAAAGAAATATTCAAAATTGATTAATTTTCAATATCATAATATTCTTATGATCTCTAGTTCCCATTTTATTTACTACTATTGATGTTTATTGATTAAGATCCAAATATAGTTGCCCACTATTTTGTTTATCAATTAACACTGCAAAAACATGTACATTTCAAAAATCAACTTAGATTAAACCAATATAGAAACTGAATATTCAAAATTGATTAAATCTTACTTCATGATTTTCTTACCATCTCCCATTTGTAATGCATCATCCATTGGTCTATGGTTGAGATCAATAGAATAGGGAAACATATGCTCATCTACTTGATCATTTATCTCTATAATGAGACACAAATTTATATTTTAAACTTAATGAACAAAATAAAAATTAAAGATTCATAGTAAAATAAATTTGATAATTTTCATACCATATCCAATTTTCATTCCATCCATTGTTGTTGATGTTTGGTTGAGATCCATAGAAAATGCTAACACATGTCCATTTTGTTTTTGAGCATTGAAAACTAAAATAACATTCACATTCTTCAACTACAATCAACTTAGATAATATTTTCAAGTGTAAAAATGTATAATATAACTAGTATAAAAATATTTAAAATGGAAATTACCTAAATTGGATTGTTGAAATATTTTCTCAGGGGTAACATTCACCATTGATGCTTTATCTCCACAAATTGTACCTAATTTGTTTGAATATTATAGAAAATATGTTAGATACATGAGTAAGTAATTTTCTATAAATAAATAGATAAAGAAATTTAATAGTCAAAAGATACCATCTATGAGGTGTGTTTCACTTGTTATTGTTTGGTTTTAGATCAATTGAAAAAGATAACCAACATTGTGGAGTACATTCTTGAGCATACAAACCTGTAATTCAATATATAGTTAATATTTGAAATGATAAAAAAAATACTTCTATAAATTAACAAAACATTTTTGAATTAATGTACTCACCTTTTTGTTCCCTGATAATAAGTGTTTCTTTTTGTATTGCTATATTTGAGTGATTAGTGCCCTTCTTTTTCTCTTTCTTTCTATATCCTCTAGAGGGCAATCAAAAGGTTTCCTACTCAACTCTTTCACTTAAGTTTTGACAAATGGTATTATGCTTTTGTTTAGTAGAATGACATTCATGCATTTTTCTTGGACTGAACCATGGTGATATTCATCTCATAGGAATGTTTTCTGACCCAAGTATCGCTTAAAATTTGGAAAAGGAAGTGATAGATGTCTCAAAATCTTTTCTAAATCTCTTAATATAATCACTAAGATGTATTTTTCTCATGTACTTTAGTTAGTAAATTTTGGAGTAATGAACTCACATAATCAATGGAATTTTCAAAGTCTTCATTTAAAGCATCAGATATGTTATTTGAAATATGAGTAAGTCATACAATACTTAAAGGAATAAACACTCTATTTTCAAATGATGATATAGAAGTTTACCTATTTTTGGGTCTTCACCAATGATAGGTCCAACAAAATCATGATCTTTTAATTGAACACAACTATCTATATAAATTGGAAATAAGAAATAATTAGTTTTGAGAATCATAAAATGATCTAATGTTTAATTGTAAAGATATTGTAGAGATTACTAGCAGTGATTCTTTCATAATTAAGACTTTGTCTATCATCATGGTCACCTTTAAGAATCATAAAATGATCTAATGTTTAATTGTAAAGATATTGTAGAGATTACTAGCAGTGATTCTTTCATAATTAAGACTCCCTCTATCATCATGGTCACCATTTGGGAATAGACCAACACTATCTGTAACTTAATAACATTAAACTAGTTATATTTGACACTAATAATATTAATAATTAAATATTTAAAAAATAAACATGCCTTAAATAAAACATACATATAACTTGATATTTCTCATTTGTTTTGTTTCTCTTTAGAAGATCTAAAATCTTAAATATATGTTTGCATGTGTTTCCTTGTTTTTCCCAATGACAATTGCATACATGCAAATCAAGTGCACATTTTCTGACAATATACCATTTTTTTGGAATTGTTTAACTTCTTATGTTTTTCAATTAGTAGTAGCCAAAACAAGGGGGCTGACCGATAACAAAGAACTAGTCAACTACCAAATGAAAACCATCAAAACTAAACTAAACCCTATTATTGCTAGAAGATAAATCAAAGTTTGCAACCTTAATTAAGAGAGTATCAATAGGCTTAAAAAAAATGCCCATTATCAAAATTGAGAGACTATAGAAAAATATTAACAAAGGCATAACAACCTTGCAACCTAATAAATCTGAAAACCAACAAATTAACAACATAAAAATTAAAAGGAGGGAGTCCTTAATATTTCTTGGCCTCTTTCCTCCTTAGGAGGATGTTCACCCAGTCTTCTGCTAGGAAGTCAAATAGCATCATAGAGTCCTCTTTGGATAGGTCCCCTTCAACATCCTTGAGCAGGAACAGAGTGGTGGCAACTGCATGTGTCACTTTAACCATGAACTTGGTTAGTAGGTGCATTCTCTCCTCTAGTGCATGAATTCTCTCCCACACCTCATTACCAGCCTTATGTTAAAGCACTTGAATGACCATTAGTACTAGTCTCTGTAGTATCCTCCACAATTAGGGGGTTAGTAGCATTTTTAGGAATAACCTTAATAGGGGAGGAGATCGTTATGGGTGAAGGCATCCTATCCACAGTATTAGGGAACTAATCCTTTGTTAGGTCCACTATCCTAGCTCAACTATCACCAAAACATGTGACACATCCTTATTCTCCTTTCCTTCACCCGAATCTAACCTAGAGGAGTCCAAATTCTACTCCTCCACTTCCTTCATACCTTCCACCCCAAAGTTTGCCACTTTTTCTTTCATCCTCCTTTTGGGATAGCCCTAATACTCTAAATCTGACTCCTCCTCCTATGAGGCTCATGCCTTCAACTTACTCTTAGCATTAGATTTGGTCTACCTCATCCTACCCCCTCTCTCATCATCCTCTGACTTTGATACCTCCTTCTCCTTCCCTTTATCCTACCTCCCTCTTTTCCCCATGGGGGAGGGGTTTATTGAGGACCCACTAGGTGAAGGTTGTGGCGTAGGGGCTCTGGGACTCGTGATCGTAAGGGGAACCATTTGGCGCCAAGGGTTCGGATGGGTAGCAATGTTAATTTCCACAATCCTAGGGGGGCTAGGGCAAGGTGGAATTGATACGGCTTGAAAATTAAACCCTAGTTTAGAATAGTAAAATTAACCCCCTTTTCATTTTTTCTTTCACATCAACTACAATATCCTCTAACTCATACAACACAAAGAAAGGAAGTGAAATCAAATCTCGATGGCAAAAATGGTTAAGGAGAGGAAAATGATAGTAGTAGTAGACTCCATACCTTCCTTCAACAGTAAGATATTTCATCAAAACCAAACTAACCTCATTCCATGGGTCTGGAAGCTTCTCCCACATGAAACCACCTCTATGTCAAATCGGTTCCTCACCCTCCACAAAGAAATATTGCAGGCTCGCATCATCTATCACCCTCATAACCTTCTTTCATTTCCTACTTTTCATGGCAAAACCCATTGCTAGAGCAATTGCCTCGTTCAAAATATGAAACGAGATACTATTTATGCCGACTCTACGATTTTCCCAAGAGTTAACAAATTGCATAGAGAAATTCTTGTCATGCCCATTAAGAGCCTCCATAAATGACACAAAACCACCCTACTTTAGTAAATACCACATCAGGGGCTTCCTCATATTTTCATCAACCATAGGCAGTTCAATATGCATCAAATCGTCACCCATCTCTGTAATTTTTTCCTCTCCTCTCTTTCTCCTTAGAGCCCAGACACAGTTTCTAAAAAAGACTTCACACTTAGGAAGAAAAACAAAAAAGTGGAGATAATAATTACAATTAATAGTAATAATGAAAACAACCAACTTGGTAAGAAAGATCACGTTTTGGCCACCACGATCTATCCTCATATCATTTCCATCATTCCCAATGCACATCGACCCTTAAAAAATAATTCCTTCCCTAGCATGGCATATGATGACACATTTAGGGAAATAAATAAAAAATCCCCCATTTCAAACTTCCAATTTTTGGGCCATGCATATTTATAATTACTTGTACTCGATCCTTTACTCCTTGGCACTTGTACATCAAGGACATGTCCTCCCTGCCAGCTCAACAACATAATACAAAATAACTAGCTAGGACTCATCATTTCTCACTTCGTGGCTCACTAACTCCCTTACCAACTTTGGCAAAGAATTCAAATTCCTCCAAGCCCCTTCACCTATAATCCAATTGCTGGCATTCCTTCGGCCACACTATTTCCCTCCCAAAATATGTGATTCAAATCAAACATATTAAGAATGGTTAATAGGTACTTGATATCATCAATCACATGTTTGATAGCCCATCCCTTCCTCGTATTACCTTTGACAGTCTCAATAATTATTTTAGAATCTCCTTCAATTTGCACATCCCTCCAGACCACACTTGTGACCAATTTTAAGCCCTAGTATAGAGGCATCAGCTCTGCTATATTGTTTGAAACTTTTCCTAACTTACCAGTATATGCCAACAACATCCTTCCCTTACTATGCTCGACTATCCCTCCACCCACCAAACCCTCCTGTCTGGCTACTCCATCAAAATTGAGTTTGACCCATTAGCAAGCGGGGGTTTCCATCAGGTTCTTTTTCTAGCCTAAAGATTAGAATTATTAATTTCCATAATCCCTTCTACCAATGACCAACACTTTGCCACTCTAACCTCTAGGGTAGAAGGGAGAAATGCCAATTTTTTCCACTTGCTGCAACTAATATTCTTTACTATCAATTTGTAGATCCTTTCTACCATGAAAATCTCCTCTCTCTCTCCTCATTCCTGAACACCTTATTATTTAACTCTTTCCAAATTCCCCAAAAAACATGGGGGGAATGATCTTCCATAGATTGATAAGGAGGGGGTTGGTAAAGGGGCTCTGCCAGTTCATCACCAATTGCCCCATGTCCACATTAAACACCTAGTTCACCTCTACCATCTGAAGAATTCTCCCCCACACCTTTGAAGCAAGCTTGCAATGGAAGAATAAGTGGTTGATGTTTTCTTCCTCCATCTTACACATATGACATCTATTTGGTAATTGAAACCCCTACTTCATTAGGTTGTCTATAATGAGAATTTTCCCATGTATGACAGTCCACCAAAAAATATTGATCTTCAGGATTAAGTGATTAAACCAAACATTACCTCAGTCATTAGGTTCAAGGGTTTTGTCAATCATTAATTTTTAGGCAGATTTAACTAAGAACTCCCTCGTTGAGGTAGCCTTCCAAATGAACTCATCAATCCTATCCCTTCTTGGGATTTTGTACTCTTCCAAAAAAGAATTAAGCTTGTTGATCAACTCCCTACAAACTATAAAATTCTATTATAGCTTCACCTTGTTCCACTTTCTTTCCTGGAAAATAAAATCAATTACCATTTCACCCCCTGGTCTTGTAGGTAATACTAGAGAGACCCAAATTTTTTATTTATTAAAGGTTTATCTATAAGCCATGGATCCTCCTAGAAATTAATCTGGTTACCATTCCTCACAAGCCACTTAACACCCTCCTTCAAAAGGGTTTTGTTTCTCACAATATTACTCCAAATTTTAGAGCCCATAGGAAGACCATTTCTCCATGTGTAGTGAGAGAACAATGAATTTACAAGGTACTTAGCTCTCATAATATTAGACCAGTTAGATTCTCCCTTCATCAGGTTCCACCCCATCTTAGTGAGAAGTACATTTTTCAAATCAGTTAACTTCCTAACTCCCAAACCTCCTTTCTTCTTTGGTTTACAAACCAGTTCTCAACTAACCAAACTTATTCTAATCTTCTTGCTTCCTCCAAACCAAAGGAAGTTACATTCAATTTTCTCTAGTTTATTAGCCATGCACTAAGTAATTTTAAATAAGGACAAGGATTACATTGATAATCCTTGGAGGAAGGAAATTAGGAGTTGTAGCTGACTTGCACTACTCAAGGTTTTACCTTTCCATCCAATCAACTTTTTCTCCATTATTTCCAGAATCCCATTCCAAAAGTTGTTGCTCATCTTTCACGGTTAATGGGAGACCCAAATAAGAATCTGGTAACTCAGCAATGTTGCAGTCTAAAATATTAACAATCCTTTGTTGAAGGTTAGGGGGTATTAATAAACAACACTTTTCTTTTATATAAATTGATCTTTTGATATGCATTCACTGCATATATCTCCAGCATCGACTTCCAAGCTCTAGCTTCATTCATCGAGGACTCCCCACTAAGAAAGGTGTCATTCAAAAACTATCATGAACTCTCTTCCCAAGACTTTAACAACCATAATAAATAGGTAGGGAGGGATAGGATCACCTTGCCTCAGTCCTTTCTCCCCTCCAAAATTTCCCTAAGATGACCCAGTAACCATCATAGAACAGTTGACAATTTCCATTGTCGACCACCAATCTAATAACCTTCTGACTAAAGCCTATCCTTTCCATAACTGTATACAATAAAGTCCAATTAATCATATCATAAGCTTTACAGATGTCAAGTTTCAAGACCATACTAGGATTACCACTTTTCTCCATAGAGTTCAAGACTTCATGCCTTGGGACAAAGCTGCTCTTGGTTTTCCCTATGAATTTATGCATTAACTACTTCAAACTATTCACTAGAATTTTAGAGAAAATCTTGTAAGTAGTACTACATAGACTGATAAGCCTGAAGTCAGAAAGGACCTTTGGGTCTTTCACCTTGGAAATCAGTACAATGAAAGTTTTATTAAGATGTTTAAGAAGCTTCCTAGTTCTAAAAAAAATCATAGGCTACTTGAAGGAGGTCCAACTTGATAACCTCCTAGAACTGCTGAAAGAATGCCAATGGGAAGCCACCTAGTCCTAGGGATTTATAAGCTTTCATAGAGAACATTGCTTTGTGGACATCCTCCTCAGTCACCATTTGCACTAACTCCTCATTCTCTTCAACCAAAATCACCATGGGCATGGAATCAATCGACCATTTCCTATCCTCCTCTCTAAAGTCTCTTTTCTCTTCTAGGTAAGAGCTACTAAAATAAGCCATCAGCTAGTTCCCTATCCCCTTAGGCTTAAATAACTTCACATTATTATCACCTTTGATGTTATCAATTGTGTTTCTCCATTTATGAATTTAAGAAGATCTATGAGAAAACATAGTATTGCTATCACCCACTTTGAGCCATAACACCTTGGATCTTTGCTTCTACTAAGTCTCCTCCCTGATCATCATTTCCTTACACACTTTTCTGTATTTATCCTCCTTGTAGATAATGTTATTGATGGGTATATCTTCCCCAATTATACACATTATGGAGGTGATCCTTAGGATAGAAATATGTATATGGTATTGTTTTTAATCTTTCTAGTTTAGTTTTAAAGTATCATTTAAAAAAAAATTGTTACAAACCCAAATAACTACAAAAATATTTAATTTTTATAGAATGGCTCTACCCTATGAAGAAATACATGGATGATCTAATACATTCTCCTTAGGCAATTCTTACAATGATCACATAAATAGTGAGACTTGATGTGACAATGTTAATTCTATTGAAGCATTGGTCTGCTCATTTGAATGAGAAAAAATTGAAAAATTCTTGGCTCACATTTCTACAAAAAAATATAATGAGGTCACACAAAAATTGCTAACATGATGTAAATGCATATAAATGTAATGAATAATCACATGATCTTACCAATATGATTCTTATGATGACATCAATTTTTTTGAAAGTAATCAATAAAAGTCTTATGCTCTTTGAATTCCTCCATGAAATTCATTATTAGGTGAGTAGTAATGTCTGCATCACCACTCAATGCATACATAATCTAACCCAATCTATTGAATATTTTTGTTCTAATATCCTTATTTCTCACATGCCTAATTTATAGTTTGAAATATCAAGTTATGATGTTCCAAGGTCTATAATATTGATTAACCCCATTTTGAAATTCACTTACCTATACACATTCTTCAACCATGCCCTATGCACATGCCAAATACATAAAAGTATTTGATAATTGAAGGATAGCCTACACGTTCAATTATAGTAGTTCATAAGTAGTATACAAACAAAATTAACTTTTATAGTTATTCAAACTAAATGAAAAATATAATTTTATAAATTAAATATCAAGAAATAAAAACATAATTGCCTCAATCTCAACACTAGCATCATCTATCATGAATGCATTAACATGTAACTAGTCTTCTTTGGACTCTTTCCCTCTTTTATAAATCTCACTTAGCCATTCATTTATATCCTCAATTTTATTTCTCGAGGATATTGCCCATGCAACATGAACATGAACCTCTTTCTCATCGAATACAAGTAAAGTATATAACTCAAACTGTACATGATTACACTATATAAATAAGTATAGTATATGTATGAAGTGTAGATTGACAACCTCTTTTTTTGGTAAATCTTCTTTGCCATTCAATGTTTTCAAGTTTTACTTTATTGTCCTCAAGGCCATAAGTACACCAATAACTATGTAGACATGAAAAAAAATCAATTGATTTGATAAAAATGTATTTCTAAAAATGAAATTTAATTACTCTATTAAATATATAGGCAAACCTCAAGTATGTCTTTGTAGTGTGGTTAGTAAGTTTTTTTGAGATGGGCTATTTATGCTTCTTACATACAAAGTGTGTCTCTATAATATCCAACAAACCTTCGCCTTTGACAAAGTGAGGGAGACTTTCAAGAGGAATTGCAGCACATAATTCCATGTCACCACCATTTCCAATAGATGTCTATTCAAGATTATCACTTAAGAAATGATTTCCTTGGTTAGGAATATCTTGTACATGTAGTTCAATGAGTGTTTTCCTATTTTTTTGTCCATTTTGAGTAACATTAAAATAATCAGTGACTATCATTTTCAAAATGTAGAAATAAATATATTAGCTTTGTAATCACTCAATAGTATAATTATCTTTAGCTTAGTGTTAACACTTACTTTTGACTTTAAAATAAGAACCAATTTAATAGTATACATATTATAGATATATAAGTAAATATCTAAACAATATAAAAAGACAGATAAAAAGGTGTGTGTGCACACGCGCGTGCACGTGTGTGTGTGGTATATTGTTCCATATTTTTTTATTGTGTGTGATGTGATAAAAGATAATTCAAGGTGGGCAATAATTAGCTAACTATAGTAATTTGACTTAGGAAGAGGATTTATTTTAGGATATTTCAAAGTAAAGCTTTTCTATATGATTGGAGAGTAGTAGTGCCTTACGAAAGAAATTATGATGTTTATTTTTAATTAATAGAAATATTTTAGACATGTCTTCTAATAACCTTAAAAAACTTTAGCCATGTGAAAATAATAGATGGAAAAAAAATATGAAATGAAAAAGTTAGAAAATGTTTAACTATGAATTTTAAGTGAAACCTTATTTTTAGCTTAGTTTAATTTTATTGCAATCTAATTTGAAGGTGATAGAAGAATAAGAACATTCACTATTCTATCTTTGTTTTAAAGACAAACTTTAGGCAAAACTTTAGTTATAGCTTTGTTTAATTTTTAGATAATGTAATTTATACTTTATTTCAATTTGAATCATGGATAGAAGACTAACACTATTCATGTGGGATTTCTCAAATAACATAGAAACATTCTCTTAATTTTTAATTTACAAACTATCTCCTACCTTCCATTCTAATTATATGCATCATAAAATTAATTAATATGCACACAAAATTAAGCTCTTTCTACATGGGACCATGTTGTATGTATTGGATTATTTAATGAATTTATATGAAATATTTCTTAATGAACATTTTTTCCATTCACGCTTGATTTATTTGTAATGATTTAAGATCTTAACCAATTTTTGGGACAACATTATTCAATCTAATTTACAATATAATATGAAAAAAAATAGGAATTAGTTCTATGAAATTCTTAAGGAATGTAGTAGAATCATGTTAAAATTTAAATCATTAAAGATGAATGATTTTACACTTATTCGACAAAATTTTGTTTAATTCTTATAATATTTAATGATCAGTGGTCTCAAATTTAGACACTTCATTTCAAATCTAGTTTACATATAGATTTGTATAATTAATATATTTTTATCTTTTGATATGGAATTGTAAAAAATATCAAACATTCACAAATAAAAATAAAGATTACAATATACCAACCTGATTTTTCCTTTTTTTGTTTACTTGAATAACTGAGGAATCAACCAAAACCCTAAAATTTAATTCATTTTATTTTAATCATTTTAAAAAAATGTTGAGCCTACATATTATTTTTATCATTATAATTTTTTATTCATTTCTTCTATCTAGTATGCAAACTCTAAACATTTCTAATTGATTAAAAATCTTTTTTTTACCCAAAAAACATCATATACTCAACTCATATTACAATTAAAAATAATCCAAAATCATTATTTATAATATAAAAAAAAATCAATGAAAATAATTCAAGCATTAAAAAAATCATTAGTAGCTTACAAACACTAATTTACAATTGAAAAAATAATTTACATAGAACTAAGGCATTAATGATTCACAAAAGATGTAAGATTTTAGAATTAAAAACATATAAATCTAACATAAATAAATTTAAATAAAAAATAATAACTTGCTAGTGAGATCCACCACTTTAGAAATTTTGTTGATAAATTTCAATACCTTATGTTTCAATTTATTAAAATCAATTGGTAAATTTTGGTGCCAAAACTACTTACTAAATGCATATGGAATAGATTTACAGTGAGTTAATTTCAGTTTTTAAATTAAAAAAATAGCAATTTGAATTGAATGGGTGATGGCACATGGAGATGGGATGATGGATGGGGTGCGGTGGGAAAGGGAAATGGGTTGGCTAGGTAACCAGCTCCCAAGTATTCCACATAACGCAATGCATGGATGATGCTTGGGTAGTATTTTTCAAATTAGATTTTTATTCTAAAAATAGTTGAAAAAAACCTAACAAAACTCTATTTAGTTAATGAAATTTTAGAGGTAAGAAGAAATTCAAACACTAATTTTCAAATTATTAAAAATTTTTGGTACATTTTTATTGACAAAATAGTCCAAACATACCAAAAAATGATCTATTAATTATTGCCATTGTAGAGGTAGATGTTCGGATACTATTTTTCAAGTTATAGAAATTTCTTGGTACATCTAAATTTTTACTGACAAAATGGTCCAAATAAACCAAACAAAGGTCCATTTAGTCAATGAAATTCTAGAGGTAAGAAGAAATCTCTATAATTGGAAAAATGTGTGCTCAAGTTTTACTTGAAGTCAATATTATTTTTTAAATATATATTTCTTTGGTAATTATTTACTTCAATGTATAATGATATTAGCTTTTTAAGATAAGAATATGGTATACTAGTTTTAATGAGTTGTCATTTATTAGTATTTAGTAAGAAACTATTGTTTTACTTTTAGCTAATATGTTTATTAATTTTTATAATCACTAAAATTTTAAATTCTAAAGTCTATAGATTTTTATTGATTATATTTATTTATAATCATTAATTTATATTTTCTAATTGGCAAACGCTAATTTTTCTACAGGTTTGATTATTTTTTCAACACAACATAATAAAATAAGAGAAGTTTTATAGATTAGAATCTATTGATATGGTTAGGAAATCATGTTCTATAAGATGGAAGCCTAAAGGCTCAATCAGTGTGTTAGCAATGTCAAGAAGCCTATTTTTATTTAGTGTTTCCTCAAAGGAGGATAAAATTCTTGTGCTAGCAAGAACTTGGCACTAGAGTAAACACCATTTGACACAGGCCAAATGGGGGCCCAAGTTTAACCATACTACAAATCTTCTACATATGGCCCTAGCTTGGATTCACATACATGGGCTCCCCTTGGAGTTTTGGGATGATAAGGATTTCAAATGGATTAGAGACTCTATTGGCCACTTCATTTATGGCTACTAAATCCAAGCTAGTTTATGCTAGGTTCTGTGTGAATGTGGCAATTAATGAAACCCCCCCTACTATGGTTACCTTGAAATCGAAGGGAAGAAAATGGTCTCAACCCACCATGTATGAGAATGCGACATTCTTTTGCCAACAATGTGTGGCTTATGGTCATGTCATCACTGATTGTCCCAAAGAAAACCACAAGGGCAAAGAGAGAGCAAGCAGTTATTAGGTCCCATTTCCACCCATGCAAAGAGCTCCAATAGGCCCCTTTCAAACATTGGAGGGAATGTGGAAACCATAGAGACTGGAGCTTGATTCAAGGATTTGGTGGTTCTAGAGGTGAAAGAGCACCCAATCACAGAGGATCCCCCTAAATAGGTACATTCTATGGTTGAGGGGAAGAAGAAAAATGTCATGGATGGTCTAGAAGAAGGAGAAATTCCTAAATATGGAATTAAGGATATCTTGTGAACCCCCCCCAAGGAACTTGAAGCTGGAGGCTAGAGATGTAAACATGACCTTTAGTATAGTGGCTATAGGGGACCCCTGCCTTAATACTAGGGAAACAAATGATCTATAGATTTTAAAGACCACTCAGGGTATGGTTTCCTTTGGGGATACTCAGAAGCAAGATGAGAACTTAATTGCTATTAGTAAAGATGATAATGTGCCTTGTGGTGATCCTATTAGCTCCCTACTAGTTTCAATCCCAATATGCTAGGAGGCACTCTGTCCTATTCATCAGAATCTAAACTTTTTATCTGCTTCGAAGTAGCCTTTGGTGGACCTAGATGGAGGTTGGAAGATTGTGAAGAAAATAAGAAGATCTATCAAAGATAATTTTGGTTCAGATTCTAAGGTTAGAAGACCCCAAGAGAAGACCATTAGACTAAAAGCTAAAATGTGGGACATTTCTCAAGGTACACAACTCACCTTGGAAGACACACAGAAATGTCAAAAATGAAGTTTATCTCCTAGAATATAAGAGGACTCAATATCCCAGGGAAATAGTATGTTGTCAAAAGTAATATTTTGGAGCATAAGGTGGACATTATTCTATTACAAGAAGTTAAAATGTCTTTGAATTTTTTTGAATATATGATAGCCTACATATGGTGAGGTGCTTGTTTCATGTATATTGAGGCCAGTGGTCCATTAGACAACATTGGCACTATATGGGACCCAAACAAGATTTGAGGTAAGATGATCTCTTTTTCTTATTTCCTAGTATGTGAATTTTTGAAATAGCCTTATGTGGAAATTACTTGACTTCTATGCTCCCTATACACAAAGTGGGAGAATCGAAGTTTCGAATGACACATCTTGTGTAATGAGTGGTAGCTTCTCCACTAACTAGATGTGTGCTCAAGACTTCAACACTTCATTGTATCCTTTAGAGAAGTAGATGGGTCTTGAGGATTGCTTTGATAGTATGCATGACTTAAATAATTTCCTCAAGTGGAATGATTTAGTGGACATTGACTTGAGTGGTACTCCCTTCACTTGTATTGATAATAGGCCCAGCAATAACCTCATCTAGGTGAGGCTGGAAAGAGTATTGATTTCAGTAGGTTAGAATATCCTCCCATCCACCTCCCTGTGTGCATTCTCCAAGAATATATCAAACCATTCCATGATTTATTTAGCTAGGCTAAACACAACCCTCATGACATTTAACCTTTCAAATATGAGATCATGTGACACTCCCACCTTGACTTTAGGGAGTGTATAAAGTTGTGGTGGAACTCTAGAGTGGAGGGAACAACCATGTTTAGGATTGTTAAGAAACTTAAAATCATAAGAAGGGAAGTTAACCACTACAAAAAGACAATGTTTGGGTCCATATCTTTAAACAAAAGAAAGAGATTGAGAGGAATATGGAGGAAATGTCAGATTTTTCTTGCTAATGGAGAGGTGGAGGAAGAGGTCACTAGTCAAGAAAGAGATATGAGGAAGAAATGAAAGGATATCACCATGAAGGAGGAGATCTTTTGGAAGAAAGGATCATGAATTCAATGGTTGACTGAGGATGACATAAATACTACCATCTTCCATAGATCAGCTTCAAAACATAAGAAGAGGAATATGACCACTAGACTATTGAATGACTAGGGTCAAGAACTTGTTGAGGAAGAAATGGTTACTTGGGTGTCCAAGTATTTTAAGGATATTTATAATAAGAATTTGGGCCCTTGAGATCTTAGTAAGATAGATAAAATCCTAAGATGCATCACCTTGGTGATTGTTGTCACTTAGGTTTGCACCCTTGTCCAGGGCCTATGCGCAAGGACAACCTAGTGAAACATTGAAACAACCTCCAAGCTGTGGGACTTGAACTGCGAGGTTGAGTCTCCGAAGAAGGCTGACTTGCTCTTACTATCAGGGGGCACCTAACTACTCTCGGAAGGAAAAGGGGAAGAAGGAGATGCAGAAAACAACTCTATCCTACCTAAACTATGGAGGTGATGCACCAAAATAGAGTGTTCAGACCCATTTCTGCCCATATATGCACTATTGACACAGAATGAAACTAAGGATATATATATATATACATGCTTGTTTTGATCTAATAACCTCATGCAGATCAAGAAACCAAACAGAATAACACAAAGAAAGAGGAATCTCACTTATATATTATCCAGTAGGCAAAAATAGATATAGTATGCAGGCTACAGATCTCGACAATACACCAATGAGAGGCAAAAGGGATGCACATACACATTAATGGCTAAAGGAGATAAAAAAGAGAATCATTCAGTTCAAAGGCACAGGGAATGTTACACTGAGAGTTGCAGAGCACTATCAGAGAAATCAGAAAGAGTCGACCCCTTGGAAAAGATTACAAAATTGCCTTTATAGTTCAGGAATAACTGAGGAAAATGATTCTGCATTAACTGCTCAACTACTACCATTGAACCCCAAAATATCTGATCAAAGATCACAATCAAGCATGGTTCTGAAGTACAAAATTAGATATTTGATTGAAGGAACACATCGAGTAGACAGAAGCGGTGCCAATGAATGATCCTGACACAGTAGATGGATCAACTGAGATGGTGGAGTGTTTCCTTATGCCTTGCATTCATTTTTGGTAGGTCAGAATTGATTGCGAAGATAAAATCACAAGATAACCTTGATCATATTTGCTTCCTGGTTCATGAATCAACAGGGTTGAACCAAGTCAAACAGGCTATACGAGCCAACTGGGTCATGTGGGCCAATCACCTTTCTTCGTTCTGCCACCTAGGGAAGTCTTTCGTGGTTGACCTTCCATCATCGAACTAACCACACCACCCTTGCAAATATTAATATTAACTATGATGATTACATTAACCGCCAGCCACCGATCGTCCTTCCTGACCGGGCCAGCGAGACACATGTCAACAAGGGGCTGTGTCGCCAACATAAACCTCGAGAGGCTTACCCATAGTGAGGTGGCGACGACCATCGATCGACCTAGATTCAACGATCGTGAAGACTCATCATACTCCATGCTGTCCTTACCCTGGGCCCATCATTTTTGGTGCCACCTCTGCAACTGCTGTCGTATCCAACCGACACCTGGCAACACCTCAGCGACTATACCCTAGTGAGACCTGGCCCCACTGATGTGTGGCGAAAGGGTGCCATGTCGCTATGGTAAAGATCGCACATCTTCACCATGGTGACATGGTGACAGTTGTTGATCTTCTCTAATCTAACGGTCACGAAGACCCACCTTCCTGCGACCTTCCCCCCTCGTAATTCATTGGGCCCGCAATACATGTGGCACTTCCCTGTTGGTCTATTGGTCGTTTAATCCCTACTGTGCTGGCAGCATGAAATACAGTCCCACCAAGACACGTGGCACCCTTTCACTACGTCACTGATGTTATCTCTCGAGCGGTTTCTAATGGCGAGATAGCGCCAGCCGTAGATCTCTACAGATCTGACGATCGTGAAGACTCGTCTCTATGCTGGCTGAACTGAAGATCCGATGCACATGGCTCCCTTTGATTTTCCACCATGACACTGGACTCTGCCAACTGGGTAGATGAAGTACCTAACGTGACCCAACCTCTTGCCTGAAACCTCACCGTTTATCTTCTCTGACCCGCCAAACCTTGCCGTCGAACACGTTGACTCACCGCTGTCGGCACACCTTTCTGTCAGGCGCTATGTCGCCATGGGAATTTTTGGGCCAACGTGTGATAGCGACATAGCACCTGGGGTGCTGCAAAACATTTCCAACCCGTGATAAATTTTTTTTGACCCGCGCCATCCTCTCCCCTACAAGCTGGACCCACCAGACATGCATCGACCAGACACTATGTCGCCATCGTAACCCTTGCACAACTTCATCATAGCGAGATGGCGACGACCATTGATCGGCCTTGATCTAACGGAAGAGAACTTGCGAGGTGCAAAAAAATCATAAGGTTCAGAACTTAGGTAATTTTGATATCTTCGTGGGTATTAAAATATTAGTAATTGGGGAGGTGACCGTTGGGCGGGGTAACATTCTAGCGACTCACAAGGGGCATGAGCCTGCTCGATGCATAAGACCAGTGCCTGTAAACAATCCATTAGGCTATCGAGTCAAAAATGGGTCTGAAAGGTACAAATCTGAGAACTGCAAAACCCTAACCCTTCTGCAAGGAAATCAAAACATTAAAACCCTAGGTCTGCCTCTATAACTGAAACAAAACAAAACTTCCTCTGCAACCTGAGACGTCTCAAAATCTGCTACCTCACAAGGAGACAACTGTGCCCGTGCACTTCGTGAAAAGCAGGAAACAACAGAAAGAACTAAACTACTAATGTACATGGATTCACAATCTTCATCAGAAGCAAGCTATAAGATAAATCCCATTGACTGGGATGGGCAAAACTTCATTGTTGGGTCTGCTCAGTTGGAATGCATTAGCCTGTTTGCAACTGGCAATCAGATAGGGGCCACTCCATAGTGGGTAAAACTTAGAATGTCTTCCTGGTTTTGCTCTGTCTGAGTCCCACTTGAGGACTAAATCTCCTTCTCTGAAGGTTTTGGCCCTTGCCTTCTTATCAAAACTCCTTTTCATCTGCTGCTGATGCATCTCCAGGGCTTGCATGGCCTTGTTTCTCTTTTCTTCCAGTTCAATCAGCTCTGCCATTCTTACTAACATGGCATTATCTTCAATCAATTCCAGCTGATGAGCCAACTCCAAGGAAGGGAATTCCAGTGAAATTGGGAGTCTAGCCTCCCTACCATATACCAGCACAAAAGGTGAATTCCCAATAGATCTCTTAGGTGTTATCCTATCAGCCCATAGAGCAGTTCTTAATTTCTTATGCCAGACCCTCTGATTGTCTTCTATTGTCCTCTTCATGATTCTGATCAGATTCTTCTTGGAAGACTCAGCCAAACCATTGCCTTGGGGATAATAATTTGATGATGTGCTTAGGTAGATATTGTGATTCATTTCCCATGCACAAATTTGGGTTCCAACAAAAGATTTAGCATTATCTGAGATGATAGTAGAAGGAGCACTAAACCTAGACACAATCCCATCAAGGAATTCAACAACTGATGGTTCTATGGCATCCTTCAAGGCAACTGCTTCTATCCACCTAGTGAAATAATTAGTAGCAACCAAAATCCATTTATGACCTGCACTAGATGGAGGATTAATAGGGCTTATAAAATCCAACCCCCACTGGGTAAAGGGCTGATCCACCTGAATAGGATGAAGGGGGAGAGCCGCAAGCCTTTGTTTGCCTGAAAAGAAAGCACATTTCTCACATTTTCTCACATACCTATAACAATCATGGAATAGAGATGGCCAATAATAACCAGCCCTCATGATCTTCATGGCAGTTGTTCTTGCAGAGAAATGGCCGCCATCAGGGCAATCATGAAGTTCTTTAATCATCCTTTCAGCCTGGTCCTCTTCAATGCATCTCAACAGGGTCCCATTAAAATCCCTCCTGAATAGGATACCATCAACTACAACATAGGGAATGGATTGCAATCTATATTGTCTTCTTTTAGCTCTATCCAATCCCTGAGGGTACCCATCCCCTGATAAGAAGCTCTTCATATTATTTATCCAGCTCTTTGGGCAGTTAACATTTCCTTCCTCTTGCTGCTCTATTAATAGCATAGCAGCCTCTTCATCAGAATCCTGACCTGATAACATTTCTTTGCACAATCCTCTCCCTCTTACCAGCTTGGTAATCTAAATATCAACATCATATTCCATTACCCTAGTGATCCATCCAGCTCTCTTTTCACTTATGTCCTTGCTTAACAGAAAATCTTTTACACTGGCATGGGGCACCAACAAATGGATCCTATTGTGGGATAAGAGGTGCTTGAATTTTTTCAAGGCTCTGATGACTGCAAGGGCTTGCTTCTCAACAAAGCTATACTTATCTTCATATTCTTTGAGCCCTTCACTAAAGAAAGCTATGGGCTACTCCTCATCCTTGCCATTTGTCTGAGTCAAGACAGCAGAGATACTTGACACACCACCTAAAGTGTAGAGGATGAAAATATTTCTCAAAATTTGGGTTCATGAGAGTAGGGGCTAAGGCTATGGCTGTCTTGATCTCTTCAAAACTCTCCTTCCCCTCCCTGGTCCATGAGAAGACCATGTCTTTCTTAAGCATTGCTGTAAGAGGTTTCACCATGGTAGCAAGATTAGGGATAAACCTTCTCACAAAGTTTATTCTACCAAGGAAACTTTGCAGCCCCTTCTTGTGTTTAGGAAGAGGAAGGGCGAGTATTTCCTTTGTTCTTTCTGGATCAATGGTCAGACCATCCTCAGATACAATGTGTCCCAATAATTTTCCTCGGCTTGTAGCAAAGACACACTTGGCTAGGTTGAGGGAAACCCCAAACTCTCTACATCTTAGAAATACCTGCCTTAGATGATCAAAATGGTTTTCTACATCTTTTGAATATACAGTTATATCATCAAGGTATACTAATACAAACTTATCAATTAAATTTTTGAAGGCCATCTCCATTGCCTTCTGAAATGTGGCACCTGCATTTGTTAGTCCAAATGGCATCTTGTAGTAAGCATAGGTGCCTCATTTAGTAGTAAATGCTGTTTTATGTCTATCAGATTCTTTAACCAGCACTTGGTTATAGCCAGAGAATCCATCAAGAAAAGAGAATCTCCTTGACCCACTGACCTTGGATAGAATTTTCTCCATGGAAGGGAGAGGATGGTGATCTTTAAGAGAAGCCTGATTAAGATCCCGAAAGTCCACACACAATCTGATTTCCCCATTCTTCTTCCTTACAGGGACAAGGTTAGCTACCCATGATGAGTGTTTGACAGGAAATATTATATTGGCCTCTATCAACTTAGATAATTCTTTTCTCATTAGGGGCTCAATCTTAGGATTCACTGGTCTCTGTTTTTGCCTTACTGGTTTGGCCTTATCAACTAGATCTATGGTATGCTGAAACAAACTAGGGTCAAACCCTTTTAAGTCATCATATGTCCAAGAAAATACGTCATTAAATTCTTGACATAGATGAATGAAGTTTTCTTGCTCAGTTTCAAAACATACCTTCCCCATATTTAGAGATTTTCCATCAGCAATTGTAACTGGGGCATAATCATCCTTTTCTGTAGCTAGATTCATTCCTTTGCCTCTTGTTTGATCATCAGGATTAAAAACACTTTCCAAAGTAATGAGACCCTTGAGCAACTTGTTAGAACTAAGGTGAATGATCTGATCACCATACTGATCTTGCAGCCTTGACTGGTTTCTATCTGAGAATTCTGCCTCATTCTGCAAGAAACTCACGATTTGTTCATTAGAGTCAAACACTTGCCAATGAGTGTTGTTGTCAGGGATGGCAGGCCTCACTACCACCCTAATTTTTTGCTTCTTCTCCTCCTCAAGATTTCCTGGTACATCATAGGCTGCACCCACCGCTGCAAGTCTATCAGCATGTTTATTTTCTTTCCTAGGAATGCTCTGAATATTAAATGCATTGAAACCCTCAAGCAAATCAAAGACTCTGTGTTTGTAAGACTTGAGTAGGCCATTTTTGGTGATATTCTAGCCTCTCACCTGATTGACTACCAACTCACTATCTCCATATACTTTCAAGGCTTGAATCCCTCTCTTTTGGGCAAGTAGGAGACCTTGAATCAAGGATTCATACTCGGCTACATTATTGGTGCAACTGAATTGGAGCCTAAAGGAGAAGTAGTATCTTATTTGTGTAGGAGAGACCAACATAACACCGGCCCCTAATCCATTTCTATTCCTTGAGCCATCAAAGTACATACTCCATATTCCATTTATATCATCATTAGTCCCAACAAGATCAGGAACTTGAGCCTCTTTCTCTATTATGCAATATGTACTAAGGCCTGTCTCAAGAGTTTCCGACATAGGCTCAAACTGATATGCATTTGCCCACTCATCCAAGAAGAAATTAGGAATCTCTACTATGGAAGTGACAGGCTCATTTACTATGTCATTTTCACCCATCTCTAGAATAGGGCAATTCATATTTATGAAGTTGGGGGTGTAAGATTCAGTGTGATGAAGGGCTTGAGGTTTTGTTCTAATTGAGGCATTGGCTCCATATCTAGTCTTAAATGACATATATGACCAATCAAAAGATATGAATCCACCAATTTGAGCAGTGAAGTCTCTTGAAAGATAGATGGCAAAATAGGGCTTGACTTCAGCAATAGATATATCTTAAATCACAGTGCAACCAGGGCATGCATGTAGGGCCATCTCCACATTCCTAAGGATACCTATGGTTTTGACGGTACTACCATCTAGTTGTAACACATCCCTAACAATGGGCTCATATTTCATTCCTAAAGCATTAGCACCACACCTAGGCATTACTGAGCTACTAGCCCCTGAATCTATCATGCAATTATGGACTAATTTGCCTCATATAATCAGGGAAACATAGAATGGAGGAGGTCTAACCCTTTTATTTGTCTCCACATCCCCTGCTGGTTGTACTAGACTTGTGGCATTCTCCATGATAGATGGCTGATCCTTGAGTTCAATCTTCTCTAATTCTTGCTGCAGCATCCTCTTTTGCATTGGTATGGTAGCAACAACATCCCACATAGAGATATTCACATTGGTTTTCTTCATTTTCTCTACCACACTGAAAGGTGCATTAGGAACTTTGGTAGAAACTTTGGGAGCTGCACTTATAAGAGGTTGAGATGGGGCAACATAAGGATCACCTGCATCTTTCTTTCTTGGATCTTGCTTTTGCTGTTGTGAAGTACTCGTTTGTTCATTTGCTGCTTGTATATGAGGTGTAGCACTTGAAGTTGAGTCCTGCTTAGGAGAAGGAGGGGCAGCATGTTCCATAGCTCTCTTCCTGCTTCTTGTGTTATGAGCAATGAAATCCTGGTTTACATTACAATGCTCCCCAACTTGATGATTCATGAAAGAGCAATCATCACATCCTTGAATATATGATGCCTCCTTGGGATGATCCTCCTTGTATGATTGCTTTGTTGCAAGTTCTTGGACGGTTAGGGCCATATAAGATTCTGCCTTCTGGCACATGCAATAGGTAAAGAATAGTTGTAAGAAGGACAAAAATCTTGATCTTGGGCCAAGTTATTTTGAGGGACTATAGCTCTGTTCAGATTTGAGCTTGAAGCAGAAGCATGACTATTTTTCCTACCCTGATCAAAGGAACTATTCCACTAATTAGGAAGCCTACCACCACTTGGAGCTTGATATTGCAGTTGGGGAGGCTTGCCACTCTAAGCTTGCTGCCTTTCTAAGGCCACCACCTTGTTACTCATTTTTTGTATCAATCTCTTCCCCTGGTCCTTCAACTCCCTCCCCTGCTCTTGCAATTTTTTATCTAGGGTCTTCTCTCTTTTATCTGTATTCAACACTAGACCTTGGAGCATTTCTTTGAGCTCATCTATCCCATTTGAGGATGTAGAAGCTCGAGGGACTAGAGTAAGGGTTTGTGATGTAGAAGTTGTGGGAAGAGGGGCCATTGCTGGATGGTGATTAGGAACATCAGGAAAGAAAGGCATAGGGGGTCTTGGAGCCAATTTTCCTCCTTGTATTAGGATGTTCTCAGCTTTTATGGCTATCTCATAAGCATTAGGCAAGGTATCTCCTCCCATAGTTTGGATTGTAGTGGCAATATCACTGTTAAAAACTCTAAGGTAATGCAAAAAGGCATTACTGGGGGCAGGTTTCACCAAAGTAGGTATTCTATCCCATGTCTTTTGAAATCTATAATTAAAGTCAGTCACACATTCATGGGGGGCTCTTTTTATTGTAGTCAGTTGCTCTAATAGTGACAAATGGTCACTCTTATCCTCAAAATGTTTGCATAATCCTACTCCTAGTTCATCCCAATTAGTTATAGAACCATGAGCTTAGCCTCTATACCACTGTAATGCTTTTCCTTCTAAAGATGATGCTAGAAGTCTAACAAAAACATCATCCTCTGTAATACCATGAATATTACAGACATTTGCTACTTCTTGGATATGCTCTAAAGGGGAGATGGAAGTCTCACCAGTAAAATCAGGTATGATTTTTAGTACAGATACTGGTATATCATGTCTTTGGGCTAACAACAGAGGACTTCCACCATTAAAGGTGGCACAAGCATGAACTCTTGGCTGTGCCATGTAAACAAGTGTTCTATTGATCAGCGTTGATGGCAATCTAGGTTGAGTTCGAGTAGTAGGAGGAGTAGAGACGGACCTTACAGGTATATTAACTGTTATTCCACCCCTAACTAGTGATAATGAAATTCTAGTCCTCCTCCTTCTAGGATTTGAAAGGGAAAGCTCTTGATATTGAAATTTACCTCTAGAAGACACCCTTGTTTCAGCTCTGGGCATGAATCGCCACAACTTTGGCCTGGAACCAGATTTGTTAATGTTCAGAGTCACCAAGTACCTTGAAGAAGCAACCTCTTGAAGGCTTAAATACTGAAGCCAGCACTACCTCTTCAACATTAATCATTGAACTCCTTTTTTCTTGACACCAGTAGACTTAAAATTTGTTTGAAAAGCATCCCACCGGGCGTGCCAAAAACTGTTGTCACTTAGGTTTGCACCCTTGTCTAGGGCCTATGTGCATGGACAACCTAGTGAAACATGGAAACAACTTCCAAGCTGTGGGACTTGAGCTGCGAGGTTGAGTCTCCAGAGAAGGCCGGCTTCCTCTTACTATCAGGGGGCACCTAACTACTCTTGGAAGGAAAAGGGGAAGAAGGAGATGCAGAAAACAACTCTACCCTACCTAAACTATGGAGGTGATGCACCAAAATAGAGTGTTCAGACCCATTTCTGCCCATATATGCACTATTGAACTAGAATGAAACTAAGGATATATACATATAGGCTTGTTTTGATCTAATAACCTTATGCAGATCAAGAAACCAAACAGAATAACACAAGGAAAGAGGAATTTCACTTATATATTATCCAGTAGGCAAAAATAGATACAGTATGCAGGCTATAGATCTCGACAATACACCAATGAGAGGCAAAAGGGATGCACATACACATTAATGGCTGAAGGAGATAAAACAGATAATCATTCAGTTCAAAGGCACAGGGAATGTTACACTGAGAGTTGCAGAGCACTATCAGAGAAATCAGAAAGAGTCGACCCCTTGGAAAAGATTACAAAATTGCCTTTATAATTCAGGCATAACTGAGGAAAATGATTCTGCATTAAGTGCTCAACTACTGCCATTGAACCCCAAAATATCTGATCAAAGATCACACTCGAGCATGGTTCTGAAGTACAAAATTAGATATTCGACTGAAGGAATGCCTCGAGTAGACAAAAGCGGCGCCAATGAATGATCCTGACATAGTAGATGGATCGACTGAGATGGTGGAGTGTTTCCTTATGCCTTGCATTCATTTCTGGTAGGTCATAATTGATCGCGAAGATCAGATCGCAAGATAACCTTTATCATCTTTGCTTCCTGGTTCATGAATCAACAGGGTTGAAGCAAGTCAAACAGGCTATACGAGCCAGCTAGGTCATGCAGGCCAATCACCTTTCTTCGTTCTGCCACCTGGGGAAGTCTTTTGTGGTTGACCTTCCGTCATCGAACTAACTGCACCACCCTTGCAGATATTAATATTAACTGTGACGATTACATTAACTGCCAGCCACCGACCGTCCTTCCTGACTAGGCCAGCGAGACACGTGTCAACAAGGCGCTGTGTCGCCAACATAAACCTTGAGTGGCTTACCCATAGCGAGGTGGTGATGACCATCGATCGGCCTAGATCTGATGATCATGAAGACTTGTCATACTCCACGCTATCCTTACCTCGGGCCCATCATTTTTGGTGCCACCTCTGCAACTGCTGTCGTATCCAACCGACACCTGGCAACACCTCAGCGACCACACCCTGGCGAGACCTAGCCCCACTGATGCGTGGTGAAAGGGCACCATGTCGCTATAGTAAAGATCGCACATCTTCACCATGGCGACATGGCGACAGTCGTTGATCTTCTCTAATCTAATGGTCACGAAGACCCACCTTCTTGCAACCTTCCCCCCTCGTAATTCGCTGGGCTTGCGGTACATGTGGCACTTCCCTGTTGGTCTGTTGGTTGTTTAATCCCTACTGCACTGGTGGCATGAAATACGGTCCCACCAGGACATGTGGCGCCCTGTCGCTACATCACCAATGTTATCTCTCGAGCAGTTTCTAATGACGAGATAGTGCCAATCGTAGATCTCTGCAGATTTGACGATCGTGAAGACTCGTCTCTGTGCTGGCTGAATTGAAGATCCAGTGCACATGGCTCCCTCTAATTTTCCATTGTGACACTGGACTCTGCCAACTGGGCAGATGAAGTACCTGACGTGACCCAACCTCTTGCCTAAAACCTCGCCATTTATCTTCTCCGGCCTGCCAAACCTTGCCGCTAAACATGCTGACTCACCACCGTCGGTACACCTTTCCGTCGGGCACTATGTCGCCATGGGAATTTTTGGGCCAACGCGTGATAGCGACATATCGCCTGGGGTGCCACAGAACATTTTTGACCCATGCCATCCTCTGCCCTGCAAGCTGGACCCACCGGACACACGTCGACCAAACGCTATGTCGCCATCGTAACCCTCACACAACTTCATCATAGCGAGATGGTGACGACCATTGATCGGCCTTGATCTGACGGCGGAGAACTTGCGAGGTGCAAAAAATATCATAAGGTTCAGAACTTAGGTAATTTTGATATCTTCGTGGGTATTGAAATATTAGTAATCGGGGAGGTGACCGTTGGGTGGGGTAACAGTGCTGAACAATGTGATGATGGAGGGATTGCTCAAAAGAGTTGAGATCGAGGAAGTAAAGGTGATAGTTTTCTCCATGGAAGCCTATAAGATTTTGAGCCTTGAGAGTTTTCCATTGGCCTGCTTCCAAGAATTTTTGGGACATTTTTAAGTATGATCTCAAACATGCTTGACATGATATCTATTATAAATAGGGAATATTCAGAGGGGGAGAGGGGTTGAATCAGTATTCTACAAACTTTAGCCCAAAACTAGATATGATTAATTTCCTTATAACTTGCATATGAAATCAAACTAATTATACTAAATATTGAACATAACCATACAATGAGATAACTCATAACACCATATTTTATTAACTAGGGAAACCTTGGTGGAAATGGTACCCACAAAATTATCCACTATTCAAAAGTATTTAGTTAAAGATATTGACCCTCTTAAGAGTCTATTACATACATATAGTGTCTCGATCCTTGTTAGAGGACTTAAGCCTTGTTAGAAGCCTCAACCCTATTAAGAGTTGGTACATATACATATAAAAAATATTGTACTAGTGAGCCCATTGCCCAAACATGTAACTTAGAATGTAATTCCTTGATACAAAAAGCTAGATACCAAAACCTCTTGCTTGTTGATAATATCATCAATATCTAATATAACACTTGTTTCTCTTCACAAAAATTGCAATCCTTTGATCACATATAAGAATTTGTGTCACATAAAGTTTGTGTAGTCTTCCTTAGAAGCACACTTAACTTTGCATTTACAATCATTCCTTTATACCTTTGTAATTCTTAAAATATTTTCCAACTAACCTTCATGGTTTCACATGCTTTACAAAATACAAAATTAAATCTTGTGCTCTTAGGGTTAAGATCTAGGATTTTTTCCCTAATTATTCAAGTAATTATTTCTTTTTAAAAAATTCCTTAACTGATAGTTAACCATTTCATGTCATGCAAGCTAATATGTCAGTATATTGTTGTAACTGGTAAAACTTGTATATCTTCTTCCGTATTGATCCTATTGACTCACACACTTGAGCATGTCACCCTAACACTCTATCTTGTCCATACCTAATTAAAAATGTTTCAATATTTCTTTAGTTAGTTATATATACCAAAATTGTGTCTACTCTGTCTGATAAACTAACTGACATTTAGATAATTCTCTAAGTATGAATGCCATAACTTCATCTTCAAGGTTTTCCTTCTTCATGGTGAAGATATGTTTCCATAAATGACAACCTTCAATATCTACCTTAGCCAAATTAACAACAATCTCTGCCTTTGGCATTGATGGTGACATATGGGAAAATTGGCTAAGCAGGCCAAAAACTCTTAATCATCAAAACCTTAGAAAATTTTGCCTTAATAAAATTTCAAAATTGAAAATTTGTGGATCATTGTATTTAACAATCTTTTCTTATATCTTCTAGTTATAATTCATAACTCCCCTTATACTATAGTTCAATTTGATCATATATTACTCCCCTTGTGTTATATCATATATATACCTATATACAATTTTACTTATCTCTCCCCCTTTGACAACAATGAGAAACATGTGAAAAATATATATACAATTCAAAATTTGGATCTATACTTTTGCATTAGGTGGGTAGTCATGCCATGCAATCATTATAACTTGTGTTTAGACTCTTGAAGTTCTTCTCCCATGAATCTCTAACTCCCTCGGATATGTTGATAAGGGTGCAAAGTCCATAGGATGCAATTTCAACTACATTCAAGTCTCAGTAGACAAAATTTTCAAAAGATGTCTTGGCTTTAAGGCATTCCTAAAATTGCTTTCCTAGAGTTGCTAAATGAAAACATAGATTTTCTTGAAGAAGTTAAAATACTTTAGCAATTTTCTCTTTGTTCATCTCTATAAGATTGCCTAATCCTTGTCTCAATATCTTCAATTTTTTGATTGGACTACTGAAGTTGATCTACAAGTGCTTCAAGTTCTTCATGCTTCTTCTTCAAATATTTATCTTTGTCTTTAGTGAACTTAAAGGTTAATGTACATTTTGTTTATAACCCTTTTTCTTCTTGATCACATCTCCTCAACTCCTCAATACATGCATTAGAAGTTCCCAAATCATTTCTGATATTCTGATAGATAGTGTCTAACATCTTTGAATCATGTTTGGTTTGTGCTTGAATGGTTGCAATATTAGATAAGTTGGTGAATTTCGCATCAAAATCTTGTACTACATCTTTTTCTCTATCCTGGAGATTTGACTTAGTCAACTTTATAGTCAAGGTTTTCTACAGTTTCTCTATTACCTCCATCAGAGAACTTTGTAGACATTTTTCCTTTCTATTTTTTTTTGATGATCTTGCTGAGTGATGAGATTAGTTCAGTCTGATTATCATCATCTGATCTTGATAATGATGCTAATGTAAGGAGTGTCCTAGATGAACTAGCTACACTAGTTTTTTTGTCTCATCTTCCTCTTTCTTCTGCTTCTCCTCTTCTTCTTTTCTCTTCTTTTCTTCTTCCTGCTTTCTTTTCTTCTCTTCTTCTTCCTTCCTTTTCTTCTATTCTTCTTCCTCTCTTTTATTCTCTACTTCTTCCTTCCTTTTCTTCTCTTCTTCCAATTTCTTTCTTTCCTCCTCAATTTTCCTTTCTTCTTCCTCCTTTTTCTCTCTATCTTCCTCTTCTTTCCCAAGTTTCCTTTTCTTTTTTTTCTCTTCCTTTTTCTTTCTTTCTTCCTCTTTCTTTCTATATTCTTATTTCCTTAATATTTTCTTTTTCTTCCTCTTATTTTCTCTTTTCTTCTTCTTCTAAATTCTTTTTTTCTTTATCCTCTTCTTCTGAGTTGATATAGGTGGTGAAATTGCCAACAATTTCATAAACAAAGAGAGATTTCTTGCAGAGATGAGTAAGACATGCATTTTCCTAGTCCTAAGGATTGGTGAACCTACTGAGATGGGAGATTTTAGACCCATCACCCTCTGTAACACTCTTTATAAAATCCTAACTAAAATCTTGGTTAACAAGCTAAAACCTCTCATAGGCAACTTTATTAGTTCCTCCCAAAATGGGTTTTTCTTGGGGAGATAGATTTTGGATGAGGTTATTACTTCCCATGAAGTGACACATTCTATGGAGAGAAGAAAGAATCCAAGTATGGCCATGAAGCTTGACCTATAAAATTCCTATGATAAAGTGAGACAAGATTTTATTTATGACATCCTTGATTATCTAGGATTTATGGGAGATTCATCTTGCTAGTTAAAGATATATTTAATTCTATGCAAGTTTTTGTTCTCTTTGATGGAACCCAAGGAATTTTTTTAAGATCACAAGGTGGGTGAGATAAGGGGGATCCCCTATTCCCTTATCTATTCATTATTGTGGCAGAAGTGCTTAGAAGGAACTTCTTAGCCATGGAAAATTATGAGTAGTTATAAGGCATTAAACCAGCCACTACTCTCCCCCTAGAGGTGATACAAGAGTTTGTGGATGACACATTCCTATATGAGATTGTGTCCATCAAGGAGGGTAGGCACTAGAGTAAGTTACTTAGGGACTATGCTATTGTGGCTGGCCAATATATCAACTATCATAAGAGAAAACTCCACTTCTTTAATACCAAGAGAAGTTTGCAGTAAAAAATAATGAAGGAAATGCAATGCCAAGAGGCTGACCTCTTGAATAATTATTTGGGATTAGCCCTTCCTGTCAAAGAAGTTTCTCCCCAGTTTTAGAAAACCATTGTTGAGAAAACTCAAAGGAAGCTAGTAGGGTGGAAAGAAAAGGTCTTGAGTAATGGAGGAACATTATGACTTCTCACTACCTCCTTACAAGGTATCCCTTTTTACTTTCTTTCCCTTTTCAAAATATCTGGTAAAGTTAAAGATTTGATTGAGAAAATCCAACAAAACTTCATCTTGACTAAGATAGATGAAGGCTCGTTGATGAGTTTAGTTTCATGGGAGAAGTTTTGTAAACCAAAATCTTGAGGAGGGTTAAACTTTAGGAGAATCTATGATCTTAACAAAGCCTTAATGACTAAGATTGGGTGGAGATTGATTAAAAGGAGCTTGGGTGGTGTAGGATCATGAAGGAAAAATATATGAAGGAAGGTAATTTACAATATAACCTTGGAAATAATGGTCTTCCAATACGTTCAAGGATATGATCTAATATAGTTAGCAGTCAAAAAATTTATGAGAAAGGGTATCAGATGGGTCATAGGGGATGGGAGGAAGATTAGATTCTAAGTGGACAACTGGTTGGGCTTTATCCTAGACCATTCCCATTTTACTCCTCTAGAGAAGGTCCAAAATAACATAATTGGGTTAAGAGTAACTATATTAATAATAATGGGAAGTAGATTAATCTGCAAAAAAGACTGTTAGATCACCTGCTTGCCCAAAACTTGTAGAGATGCCTAGATAAATTACTAGTCTCTTCTATCCCAAAAAATGATGTAGTGTTTTGCAATATAATTCCTTAGGAGAGGGTATGTGCAAGGTCATGGTGTGTTAAAAAGTGGCGATCTGAAAATATGTAGTTCTAAAATACCTCAAAGCATTTTAAAATCTATTCCAACTTTTTTCGCACACATCCTAATACCAAACCAAAAAATTAATACCTTTATAAGGTCTAATATATCTTTGGATACCAACCCTACATAGTCAACTTTAAAAACATCCCAAAAAATATGTTTTTGGCCTATTCTTGCTTATTTTTTACTTCAAACATGTATCTGACACTTATTTTCTACCCAAATTTGATGAAATGAAAATGGTTTCTCAAGAATGTTCATAGCTTTCCATAAATGTAATACATGTCATATTATGAGTTCAATAAGAAATTATTACTTATTTTCTAATAGAGTTACATTTATAATGTTGATTGACACACTGATTGAAAAACAACTATAACTTTCAAATGGTACAATATTTTTGGAATCTAAAAGATGCATCACATTCTACGCTTCTTCTATCACAAGGAAAAAAAGGAAAAATTAAATTTTATAGAGTTTTAAATTATTTAAGGTGGTCAGACATGAGATTTTTTAATTCTAAAAATACTATAGTAGAAAAATCATAATTCTTTATTTAGAATTAAAATACCGAAAAATATAGGTCACATCTAGGCATGAGTCTTCCTCTTATATATAGAATCTTATAAAAAAATATTATTATTTGATTTTGGTTAAGGTGGTCAAACATACATCTACTTCTTATTTTTGTCTTGAATGTTTTGTACTATTGCATTAAAATTAAAAATTTTGACCAACCACTTATTATTTTTTCCAAATAAGGCCTAGTAGTTTAGAAAAAAAATTCAATTTCCTAGAGATTCTTTTCCCTCAACTTTTTTTATAGAAAGTTCATAACAAGTTGAAAATTACACATCAAGTTGACATAACCCTAACTTTCTAATTTTTCATTGTCACTTAAGGGTATAGTTTGGTTGACCATGATCCTGCACATACCCAAGACTCTTGTGTTAAATAAGTCTACGATACCTTCATTGGTCTTAAGGGGTGCACTAACTAGAAACATGTTTGGAATCCAAGGATCATCCCATATTTTTTTTCTTCTTCTAGTGGGTAGTCCTATATGGTAGCATACTCACAACTGACAAACTTGAGAAGAGGGATTTTCAATTACTTAAAAGGTGTATTGTAGTGCCCACCTATAGTTTTCTTTTTCATTATATTTACTAAACTCTTTTATGCCTATTTCATGCATATGTTAGTTTCAAGAGTATTGGATTTATAATTATATGAAATTATTTGATGACTTAGATTACATGTATATGAATACAAAATTACATAGTTGATTATATTTCACATTTTTATTGATGATTATGATTATTAACACATTAATGATGCTTTACTGATGATTACTTCACATTTGTAATGATGCATTATTTTATCTAAGCATTTGGTGTTTGAGTTATAATTATTATAGTACTTACCCCATACTTGTATGTGTATGGTGTGTGTGTCTATTTTATCTTTCTATTTGTCATGTCTAATGTGGTTAAGGAAGGGCGTTGTAGTCACTTGCTAGTCGTGATCTACATGATGCACCACTCTTTGCCATTTTTTGTTTAGTTTAGATGTATTTATATACATGTACATGCTCATATTTTATGTAGGATTGTAGGTATCAGGCATCGACTTTTCTAAATTGCTAGGATGAGCATGTCCTATCACAATAACTCAATGCTAAGAATGGGGAGATAATGTTAAGGTCCAATCCCAACCATAGCCTAAATACTTGTCTTGCAAGGAGGACTCGTAACTGACTTTCGACTCTTTTTAAATCTCACAAGTTTATCTCTGTCTGTGTTGTTTGATTTTTAGTTTTGGTCTGTTTTGGTAATGTTTCTTTTATGTAGATTTCACTATGTGATTTATTTAGTAAATAATTTAATTATAATATTTGGGTTAGTCATATAATTAAATATTATTTGATTAAAAAGAAAATATTAAAACATGAGAATATTTAATTAATTAAAAAACTAATTAAATATGTGCTTTAATTTAAAAGTTTTAATTTGGAAAATTTGTTAAAGAGAAATTAGAATATGATGATATTTAATTAATTATTAATTAATTCAATATGTACTTCAATTTGAAACATTTAATTTAAATGTCTAATTTAAGAAATTGGACAAAAAGAGAATCAAAATATTAAAATATTAAAAATTAAATATTGCTTTATTATAATTATTTATTTAATAATAGATAAATTAGAGTTGCATTTAAATAATGTGCTTTGATTATTAGTATTAATTCAAATAACAAACTATGCTTTAATTAGTGCTTGCACTAATTAATAAGTGGAGGAAAAGAAAATATAAAAGAATATTTTAATTAAAAAGTTTTTTAAATATGCATGAAAGAATTAAATTTGAAATGTTTGATTAAAGTTATAATTTAGGCGTATTTATATTTATTTAACTTAATAATAATTTATTTAAGAGTTTTAGTTTTAATAAACTCTAAATAATATTATTAGTTAAATTAATAAATATTATAATAAAAATGTCACATGATTTAATAAGGGAGAGAAAGCTTTACTTTAATAAAGTTTATTTTGAATAAATTTCATAAACTTTGTGCATGAAAATTAAAATATAGTAATTAAAGACAAAGGGTTTTCACATGATTGCATGATCAAAGCCTTGATTTGGGGGGAAAATTTTTTATTAAGAAAATTAGAGCTCATTTTTAAATACACAAGTTTTGGAGAGAAAAATTTAGAATTGGATCAAAAGAATTGTTGAAAGTTTCAAATGGTTTGGATTTGCATGCATTCACAGATTATCTCATAATTTAGCTATGGTTTTGAGGTAGGGTTTGAAAACCCATTGTAAAATTTTATTGAAAGATTTATCTACTTCCTGTCTTGTAGGTGTTTGCATATTGCTTAATAATTTACTGTATTGATTGTTGAATAAAGAATTATATTTTAGATTTTTTTTTTTTTAAAGAAAAACTTATTAATCAAGAAAATGTGATTGAAGAAAATTATAGAAAAACTATAGAAAATTATTGTGACTGTATTCTTATAAACCCCTTTCTAATATAACAAAAATTTGATTATTCAAAATTGGAAGAAAAAATAATAAATTGAATAGTTATAGTTTCAATTTTTAAATTTGTCTTTAAAATCATGAGATTATTATTAATTTTCTAAATATAGATAAATATTATTCTTATATCTAAAATAATTTAATTGCAAAATTTATTGGAAAAAAAAAAATATTAATTGAGAGGAAAATATGTTGTAACTAAACTTATGCATGCATGCGAAAACAAATAAGCTAAAAATAGAAACTAAGTATAGTAAGGTTGCATGCATGTAAAAACAAATATGCTAAAAATAGAAAGCTAAGTATAATATGGTTATATGCATATGAAAATAAATATACTAAAAATAGAAGCTAAGTATAATATGGTTACATGCATGTGAAAACAAATATGCTAAAAATAGAAGCCAAGTATAGTAAGGTTACATGCATGTGAAAACAAATATGCTAAAAATAGAAAACTAAGTATAGTATAGTCACATGATTTGAGAGATCAAAGACATGTAGAAATACTAATTGCATGTGTATTTTTATTTAATATAATTTAATTTTTAGATTTATTTATTTAAATAAATTAATTAATCAATTTAAAATAAAATATAAAAATTATTTATTAATTTTTAATAATTTAAATAAATATTATTCATTTAGTTAAAGTGAATGTTAGTAATATCAATGATTCTTTAAGTCTAATTAAACTCTTAGTTGCATATAAATAATTTATATTTATTAATGCAAGAGAGAAGTTAATAAATAAATATGTATAATTTTATTATATTTTAACATAAGTTGAGGTAGACTTCACTTTATAATCATTTAATTAATAACTATTTGACTTCATGAGAGAAATTATAAATAATTAAATTAAATTTATATTTTTTTCTTGATCAGTTAGGTACCAGAGCCATGATTAATTATTATGTGTTATGATTTAGTTATTATTATTATGATTGATACGAGGCCAAAGCAAAGGTTAAATATTATTATTTTTTGTGATTAATTATTATGATTATTAGATAATCTCGAGTAGATTTGAACCCAAGACCTCCTAGATAAGAGGCTCACAATTTACGATTGTGTTGTAGGCTCTTGCCTATGATTAAGTTATTGTTATTTATTAAGTGCTCAAGTAGATTTGAACCCAAGACCTCTTACATAAGAGGCTCAGAATTTAACAGTTGTGTTGTAGGCTCTTGCCTAAATTAAATTTATAATTTTATCTCTACGTTGCATTATGAATTAAAGAAAAAATAAATATTAATGTTAGACTTAAATAAAAGTCATATTAATATTTGAGAAATTGAATTTAATATCAATATTTAAATATAATAATATATATTTATGTTATTAATTAAATCATTTATGATTTAAGATTATTTAAATTAATAACATGGTAATATTGTATGATATTTTATATGCACAAAAAGATTGAATATTTAAATACTTATTATTTTAAATAAGTATATTACCATAACATTTTATATTAACATATATATTCTTACTTTATTTCTAAATAGATCCTAATGACCCAAACTAAACAAGCAAAATTGGTGGATTTAAATCATGTGGCTGAAAAATTACGTGTTTTCTAATATTTTATTTATATTCTTATGATGTTTATTTTCATGATGGTTTTTCTTTGTGGGTTGTTTAGTTGGCCAAGTTAGGATGTGAACTAGAGAAATTTTTTGAGATTTCTTTTATGATTATTTGACTGGATGTTATAATGAACTTTATTATTTGACTTGAGATTTATGTTTTATGAGTTTTATGCTATTGAGCAATTTTGAGAACTTGGGTTTTGAGAGCCAATGTTATTTTTTTGGGTTGCTTGTTAAGGAGCCAAATTTGATCAATATTACTTTTTGTGGTATAGGACACTATTGTGATTTGCAATTTTTGGGAAGGTAGTCTAGGTACATGTTTATGAGAGTGGCTTGCAATGGGGGTCAAGGCCTGAAGTGGCTGCTAGGGTAACTCATTGATTGTAAGTTGTGTAACAAGTGATAACATAGTAATTAAAATATCTTGCCTAACCCTTTTCCTTGAGATATATTAAAAACATAAGTTAGATATATTTCCTTGTCCATGTATTGAGTGCTTGTATAGACTAAGGATAAGATGAAGATGATACCTTGAGAGGTATGACTAGTTTCCTCATCATCATGAGAGGGTATTCTAGTTCTACATAGAGTCACTAGGGGATCGGGGCCTTGAGAGACTACTAGGATAACTCTAGAGTTGGCTCATGTGATGACACTCCATAGTATGTAGCTTGATTTTTCTTCATATTTTTTTATATTTTCCTCTAGTGGTGTACTTGTTGGATATTTCTTTTAATAGTGTATTTATTGTGAATTGTTACTTATTGATCAGATGTCATTTATTGTTGATAGTTGACTTTTATTAATGAATGATTAGTTATTCATTGGTGGTGTTTTTTTTGTTGGAGTTAGTGATTGGTAGTTTTATTGATGACAATCATTATCTATTGGTCATTGTGTTTGTGACACTTGACATTAATTTTGAGGTGGTTGTATATTTTTGGTCTTGGTATTTGTATGTTGATTTGGTATGTGGTGTTTGTATTGGATGAGTGTTCTTTTGATTTTGATTATTTCTTCTTCTTGAGTATTTTGTGCTACCCTTGAGGTAGTTTTGGCTATTAGGATTCCTTGCATATGATGTTTTATGATTTTTTTATCTATGCGTGGATCGTACATTATCTCTCTTGCATGGTGAGAGTGGGAGCCTGAATAGGTGACCACGTGGTTGGGAGTTAATGTATTCTTACCATATGGGTCCCCCTCAGATTGATAGATGTTGGATGCTCCTTGATATAGTGGTACCATTATCATTCTTCCTCTTATCTTGAAGACTTCTATTCATTTGAGATATCTATGTATCATGTGTTTTGAGATTCTACGGGATATTGTATTTTATATTGATGTACTTGTATCTATTTTCACATACCCTATGACATGTGCAGTGGCCGTTATTCATTAGATGTGTTTTCATATTATTAGTTGTACTTATGCATTTGCTTATATGACTATGTATGTGTTTATTCATTTTATGATTAAGGACATTGTAATTGAGGCTTAAACTTATTAATAAAACTTTCTTAAATGTGACTCAATGTGAAGGATCCCTTGAGGAATTGAAACTATATTTGTAATGATTACATGTTCTTGATGTGTGTGTATATATTGCTTTTGCATTATTGTTACTTTGATGTTGTTTAAGTTTTAAAAAAAATAGTTCAGTAAACTTTGTAACATCTTTTGGGTTCCTGAGTGGGGCGTTACATGTATCTTATGTCAGTTAGAGGAAGAAATTACCCCCCACCTATTGATACATTATTCCTTATACCCAAGAGGTGTAGTTGGACATTTTTCTCAAATTTGGCTTAGAATTAGTGTTTAATGAAAACTTTCAGTAATTTATCTATAGATGGGAGCTCCCAATTCACCAAGATCTTATAAGGTTATTATGGAAAATGATTCCCCCATATGTTTGGTGGTAGTTATAGAAGGAAAGAAACAATTGGATCTTAAGGGATAGGTCCTCTCCCCCTTCTATCATTACCCATCAGATCACTAACTCTTTATATGAGATCATCCCTCACTAGAAATGATAGACCCCCACATATTCCTAAATCCCTATGAGTGGGTTATTTTGGATAATTGGCATATTAGGGATCTGGTCTCCAAAATTAATAACTCTAAAATTGATGGCGAGAAAAAGAGTTAAATGGAACCCCCCTCCCTATGACTCAAACTATAATTTTATGGTTCTATAAAGGGTAGTCAGGCTACTATGAGAGGCATTATAATAGATCACTATGACAACCTTATTTTGGCCTAACCCTACAAATGGGATAAAAATAGGTGGTAATTGTCATGAAGCTATGGGTCTATTTCTAGGGATCAAATTAGCCACCTCTAAGACATTCAAAGTTTAATTATGAAGGGAGATTCTTAACTAATACTTGAAGCTTTAAAAGAAAGTAACAATGTTGGTTGGAATATATCCCATCTTATTAAATATAGCCATAATTTCTATTGAGACTTCAAGATGTGTCCATTCAACATATTTACTTAGAAGGAAATGACATGGTGGATACATTGGCTGTGATTGGGCATGTATCCCTTGACATGTAAGAAGTATGAATGAGCTTCTAGCTCATATTTAGAAATTAATTATTAAAGATGCCAAATGATGAGGAAATCATTTATGATGGATTTACTTTTAGTCTTTTGGTGTAAGTTATTACTATGAAGGGTTTTCTAAAAGGTGATTGTATAAGTGTTAATTGGGATGGCATTATGACTAGCTAGTGGAATGGTGAAAAAGATGATAAAACTTGCTAAAGTTGGTGTGCCAATTTTTTTGAGATTTGGTGAGACCGTGTGAAAAGTGAAAGGATGAAGTTCTTTAAAATTCAAAGTAATCATATCAAAAAGAGAACAAGTGGAGTTTTAATTGAGGTGCAGAGTACCAAGGGTAATAATGAGACTTGATGGATTGAGCCTTTTGAGTGGTATTGTTTTCTTATGTCATTGCATTTGATATCCATAATTTCATTTTCTTAAGCGAGAAGTTTTTGGGTATCCTCTCTAGGTTTTTTAGCCTCCATCTGAATTGGGATGAGGTTATGTTAGGTACATCCAAAGATTATGTTAAGGATTTAGGAGAGAGTGGAGAGATGGGAAGAAACCTTATCCATATTGAGATGATCCCTATCAAGAATTACAAGGAGGCTGCATGGATATGTTTGAGAGAAGGAAGGCTAGTGTCATTTATGCAGTGCATTGAAGGATATCGCAAGGCAGTTTCTATGTAGTTTGTGAACTCTTGGAATAATAGGAGGGTAGTCATGAATGAGATCTAGTTTGAGATCAATGAAGAGGTTATAGCTAAATTTGGTTGTCTTTCTTTTGATGGTAGAAAGTGGAGAAAATGAGCTTGTGTTGCTAATGAAGTGAGCCTCAATCAATTTTTTTGACCTAGTGAGACCCCTATGTGTGTTCATGGTGGGTTTGTCACAATGGAGCTTTCAGATCCTAGTAATGATGTACATTATTCTATTATGAGATATTTTACTCTTAAGCATAGGTTTCATATCTTCTATTATTATCATTTACGTATTTTAAATCATTTCAAAAACTAGAACCTCATATCTTTCTTGTTCTTTCTTCTGCATTTTATGGAGGATAATGTCTTTAGGGTCAAGGAAAAGAGAAAAAAAGGAAAGCCTTGCATTATCTTGTAGTAGGCCTTTATGTATAAATTATATGATTTCCATAAGAACCTTTTCCCTATACAACTAATGTAGGAACATCATAGGTTGATGTGTTATCCTACTCATCTGTGTTCATTTTGCTAGTTGTTGCTGAGTTACAATCATTGTCAAGTTGCAACAATTGTTCAGTACTAGTAATTTTGTAGTTTAAGTCGAGTTGAAGTTATCCCATGTCATGTTAACAGTTAGGTTAGCATGTTATCTTGTCTCACTCTGCAGTGTGTGCCAAGTTATCTAGTGTATGCCAAGTGATCCTTCATCTATCAAGTATTCCTATTAATGTCGAGTATCAGTATTATAGAAAAAATTTCTATGTTTCTTGTGGGAGGTGACTTGCATGATTTATTTTGATTGTGGAATTTTTAATTAGATCTTATCTTGGGATGTGTGTAGACCATCTTTGGGTCAACATTTATGTTTTTTAATGTTCTAGAATGTTTTATAAACCATTTTGGCAAGTATAAATAGTGTGTTTAGGCTTAGAGTTAGGCATACTTTTGGAGAGTTAAGAAGAGGACTAGGAGGTTTAAAAAGTTGGTGGCATATGTGTTTGGAAGTGTGATTTTGAAGTTGGATCTTAGAGCTGGAATGTATTTTGTATCTAGTTGTAACCTAGAAGGCCTTACAGTTGGACATGTATCCTAATTATTTCATGAATCAATCAGAGTTGTGTTCTCTCTCTCTCTATGGTGTTGCTCTCTTTTTGTATTTAGTTCCATTGTGTTTACTTTGCAAGGTTCATTTGGATTGTTGGGTGTGGCTTTGGCCCTAGTTCTTCTTTTCCTTCTTGCATTAGGTGGTATTAGAGCTTGAGGTTCATCCTTGTGGAGATTGGATTGTGTAGAACCCTAAGTGGATTTGGTTGTAGACTTACAAATCTATGGATTTGACCTATAACTTGTAGAGGGTTATAATCTTGCAAAAACTTGATTTGAAAAGATGGTTTGTGGTAGAGAAAATGTCAATAATGTCATATTGGATATATTGAGAAAAATTATATCTAGATTAGTTGTTGTGGAGATAGCTGAGAGGAGAGGAGTGCATCTTCAAGATGTAAGTGATGATGAAGAAGTAGCACCAAACCCAAGTTTGAAACCAAAAGAAGATCTAGATGAGGAAAGATTGTTGAGAATATTGTCTAGGCCACATTCAAAGCCTACTGTAGAAGTTGTTCCTTATAATGGGAAGTTGGATACAAATTCTGTGTTGGCTTGGATCTCTAATATGGAGATTTTCTTTGAGTATGAAAACACCCCTAATAATAGGAAGGTGAAGATTATTGTTACTAGGATGAAAGGTCATGCTTCACTGTGATGGGACCATTTGTAAATTGATAGATAAAGGAGAGGAAAGGAAAAAATTAGAACTTGGATGAAAATGATGAACAAGGTAAAGAAAAAATTACTTCCTACCAATTTTGAAGTTATCTTGTTGAGAAATATGCAAAAATTGAGACAAAAAGACATGACTGTAAAAGAGTATACTGAGGAATTCTATAGATTGGACATCAGATCTAGACATGTGGATGATGATGTTGAGAAAATTGCAAGATGTCTAAATAGATTGAGATCTAGAATTCAAGATGAAATAAGTTTTGTAAAATTGGAAAGTGTGGAAGAAGCATATCAATATGCCATGAAAGTTGACAAGATTTTGACAAAGAACCATGAACAAAGACAAAGAGGTATAGGTGGTAGATTCCAGAGAGGCAAAGGTAGATCTTATGGTTAGAGAAATAGATCTAATAGTTTTGTGTAGGATAAAGGTACATTTGAATGGAAGAATGATGATAAAGACAAGACTAAGTGGAATGGTGGTAGTTTATACCGAGGAGGTACTAGTTCTTACAGAAAAAGAGGTAATTCTTATTCTAGTGGTAGTTTTTGTGGTAATTGTTTCAAATGTGGTAATGAAGGGAATAGATCTTTTGAATGTAGATCCTCTAAAAATGAGCAAGGTAAGGGAAATGTTGTGATTCAAGGAGACATTGAGAATTCACCAAGTGGACCTAGTGTTAGAAAAAAATTGACGGTGAGAAGAACCTTATGTAATAAGGGAAGTTTTGAGGAACCTATTTTAAGAAGAAGTCTTTTCAAGACCTGATGTAAGATGGCTTGAAAATGTTGCAAAGTGATCATTAATAGTGCAAGTTATACAAATTTGACATCAAAAGAGCTGGCTACAAAGTTGCAGTTACAGATGCTAAAGCATCCCAAACCCTATCATGTTTCATGGATCCAAAATGAAAATAAGATATTGGTAAGTGAGCAATGCATTGTGAAGTTCAAGATTGGACATTACTCTGATGAATTGTTGTGTGATAGTATGCCTATGGATTATAGTCATATTTTTTTGGGTAGACATTGGAAATATGATAGATATGTTGTACATTATGGAAGATTAGATCAATATACTCTTTGGGTGAATGGAAAGAAACAGATATTGTTGCCTTTGATTGAAAGTCTAGATGAGGTTAATTGTACTACAATAAAAGTTTGCATGGTTAATGGAAAGCAATTTGAAAAAGAAGTGAAGAAGAATCAAGTTTGTCTTGCTATAGTTCTTAGAGGACAAAGTGTTGATAGTAATGATAGAACTATAGAAGCTGGTAATGACCGCTTAAAAAAAGCTAGTGGTAGCTGAGTAATAGAAAAAAATATAGAATTGTTGAAAAAGTGTAAAGAGATTGTTCCTGAGGATATTCGTAATGGTTTACTACTAGTAAGAGGTATAAGTCATTGTATGGATCTGATTCCTGGAGCTAGTTTTTTGAATAAAGCACCATATAGATTGACACCTACAGAGAATGAAGAAATTAACAAATAAGTGCATAAGTTGCTATAAAAAGGTTTGATTAGAGAAATTTTGAGCCCATATGGTGTACCTACTATATTAACACCTAAGAAGAATGCAGAATGGAGAATGTGTACTGATTCTAGAGCTATTAACAAGATCACAATGAAATATAGGTTTCCTATGCCAAGGATGGATGACATAATGGATTTTTTGAGTGGAGCAATGTATATTATGAAGATTTATTTGAAGAGTGGTTATCATCAAATAAGAATTAGAGAAGGTGATGAATGGAAGACTGCTTTCAAGACAAAAGATGTGTGTATGAATGGTTGGTTATGCGTTTTGTTTGACTAATGCACCTAGTACTTTCATGAGATTGAGGAATGAAGTTCTAAATAGATTTTTGGGTAAGTTTGTGATTGTTTATTGGGATGACATTCAGATATTCAGTAAGACTAAGGTAGGACATCTTGAGCATGTTAGATAAGTATTGCAAAGGTTGAAAGAGGAGAAGTTGATGATTAATCTGAAAAGGCATTCTTTCACACAAGAGAAAATTGTGTATTTGGGATTTATGATTTCAACTAATGGTTTGAGAATGGATCTTGACAAGGTTAAAGTAATTTTGGAATGGCCTACACCTGAGAATATGTGTGAGGTAAGATCATTTCATGGTTTGCCTAGTTTTTACAGGAATTTTATAAAGAATTTCAACGTTGTCTCTAATGCTATGACTAAGACAATGAGAGTAGATAAAAAGGAATTCAAGTGGACACATGGAGTTAATAAGAGTTTTGAGAATTTTAAACAAAAATTTGTTGAGTTACCTATATTAGTTTTTCTTGATTTCAATAAAATATTTCAAGTTAATGTGATGCAAGTGGTAGTGCAATAGGAGTTGTATTGAGTCAAGATGGTAAGCCTGTTGCTTTCTTTAGTGAGAAGTTGAATGATGCTAAAAGGAATTATTTTGTGTATGATCAAGATTTTTATGCTATTGTTCAAGCTTTGAAGAAGTGGAGACATTATTCGATTGCTAAGGAGTTTGTGTTGTATACTGATCATAAAGCTTTACAGTACTTGGGAAGTCAACATAAATTGAATCAAAGACATATGAAGTTGGTTGAGTATTTGTAGAGTTTTATATTTGTACTTAAGCATAAGAGTGGAGTTACTAATAGAGTTGCTAGTGTATTGAGTAGAAGATGTTTTTTTGTTGATTGAAATGAATGTTGAAGTTCTTGGTTTTGATGAGATGAAAGAGTTGTATGATAGTGATCCTATTTTTTCTAAGGTGTGGAGAGAGTGCAGAGCACCACATCTGATAGATCACATTAGTAAGTATGATGAACATTTTATTCAAGAAGGTATGTTGTTCAAAGGAATTTATTTGTGTATCCCAAGATGTTCTATGAGGTTGAATTTGATTAAGGAAAAAAATAGTGGTGGATTAGCTGGAAATTTTAGAATTATAAGACATTAAGTTTACTGAAAGAGAAGTATTATTGGGCATAGATATATAAGGATGTTCAAAAATTTGTCAAGATTTGTGGAGTTTGTTAAGATGAAAAAAGAGTAAGCCAAAATATTAGATTGAGTATACCTATTGTTATTCCCAAGAAACCTAGGAGTAACATTAGTATGGATTTTGCTCTTGGATTGCCTAAAACAATGAAGGGGTATTAGTCTATATTTTTGGTTGTGGATAGATTTTCTAAGATGAATCATTTTATACAATGTAAGAAGACATCAGATGTTGAGTATATTGTTGGACATTTCTTTAAAGAGGTTGTTGGATTGCATGGATTACCAAGAAGTATTATGTCTGACAGAGACAATAAGTTTGTTGATAATTTTTGGAGAACTCTATGGAAGAAGATGGGTAATGAGTAGAAATTTAGTTTTACATTCCATCTACATACTGATGGATAGATAGAGGTTGTGAATAGAATTTTGGTTTATTTTCTAAGATGCTTAGTTGGAGATGAAACACATAATTGGGAGATGGTATTAGCACAAGTTGAGTTTTCATATAATAATTCTCTAAATAGAACTACAAGAAAGACACCTTTTGAGATTGTTACTAGAATGAAGCCTAGATGAGTATCAATTTTAAGGAATGTTGTTGGTGAAGAGAAGAGAAGTGTTGTAGGAGAAGAATTTTTTGTATAAGGAAGTGAAGCTAAAGTTAGGACAAAGTAATTAGAAGTAAAAGGAGAATGCTGATAAGTCTAGAAGACATCATGTTTTTGAAGTTGGTGATGAGGTTATGGTTCATTTGAAGAAAGGAAGGTTTCTTGTTGGAACATATAGTAAGTTGAAGATGAAGAAGTTTGGACCTTGTAAGATCTTGAAGAAGTTTGATAGTGGAAATGATTATGAGGTTGAGTTACCCGATGACATGGATATATCTCCTATATTTAATGTTGTTGATTTGTATAAGTATCATGAGTCAGATGATGAAGTTTTTGTACTTGACGATTATCCTAAGAAGTAGATTGAAGAGGTTGAATAGATAATGGATCATAGAGTAGATAAAATCACAAGAGGAAAAGACTACTATGAATATTTGGTGAAGTCAAAAAATAGATTAGTTGAAGATGCTACATGGATTTCTCAATTTGAGTTTGATTTAGCTTAGGTTTTAAACTTGCATGATTTAGGAGAATAATTTCTTTCTACCTTAGTTGTTTGATGTAGGAGCATCCTAGATTGACATGTTATCCTACTCATTTGTGTTCATTCTTCTAGTTGTTGCAGAGTTATAGTCATTGCTGAGTTGTAGCAATTATTGAGTGCCAGTAATTTTGCAGTTTAAGCTTAGTTAAAGTTATCCCACATCATGTTAAAACTTGGGTTGGCATGTTATCCCATCCCACTCTTTTGTGTGTTCCAAGTTATCTAGTGTATGTCGAGTGATCCTTCATGTACCAAGTGTTAGCATTTTGGATGAGTTTTCGACATTTTTGGTGGGAGCCAACTTGCATGATTTATTTTGATCAAAACATTTTTAATTAGATCTTATCTTGGGATGTGTGCAGACTATCTTTTGGTAAGAATTTATGTTATATAATCTTCTACTGCAAGGTATTTTGGCAAGTATAAATAGGGTGTTTAGGCTTTGAGTTAGGAAATTTTTTGGAGAGTTTAGAAGAGAATTATGAGGTTTAGAAAGTTGGTGGCATATGTGTTTGAAAGTGTGAATTTGAAACTGGATCTTAGAGCTAGAATGTATTTTCTATCTAGCCATAAACTAGAAGGCCTTATGGTTGGGCATGTATATTGATTATTTCATGAATAAATAAAAATGTTATTCTCTCTATGTGGTGATGTTCTCTTTGTGTGTTTGCTACAGTTGTGTTTACTCTTCAAGGTTGGTTTGGATTGCTGGGTGTGCCTTTCACCCTAATTTTTTTCCGTCCTTGCATCAAGTGGTATCAGACCTTGAGGTTTGTCCTTGTGGAGATTGGATCATGTAGAACCCTAAGTGGATTTGGTTGTAGGGTTGCGAATGTACAAATTTGACCTAGATAACATGCAAAGGGTTACGATCTTGCAGGAACCTAATTTCTAAAGATGGTCGGTGGTAGAGGAAGTGTCAATAATGTCCTACTGGATACATTGAGAAAAATTCTAGCAAGATTATATGCTATGGAGACATGCCAAAGAAGAGGAGAGCATCTTGAAGATGTGAGTGATGATGAAGCAGTAGCACCAAACCCAAATCTAGAACTAGAAGAAGATCAGGATGAGGAAAGATTACTAAGAGTATTATCTAGGGAACATTCGAAGCCTACTATAGAAATTGTTCCTTATGATTGGAAGTTGGATACCAATGCTATGTTGGATTGGATCTCTAATATGAAGAAGTTTTTTAAGTATGAAAAAATTCCAGATAATAGGAAAGTGAAGATTATTGTTACTAGGCTAAAAGGTCATGCTAGACAATGGTGGGATCATTTGCAAACTGATAGACAAAGGAGAGGAAAGAAAAATATCATAACTTGGGTGAAAATGGTGAACAACATAAAGAAAAAAGTCCTTCATGCTGATTACCAAGTTATTTTATTGAGAAAGCTGAAAAATTTGAGACAAAGAGACATGACTATGAAAGAGTATACTGAGGAATTCTATAGATTAGGCATCAGATCTAGACATGTGGATGATGCTATTGGTAAAATTACAAGATATCTAAATAGATTGAGATCTAGAATTCATGATGAAATAAGTTTTATAAAAATGGAAAGTGTGGAAGAAGCATATCAATACACCTTGAAAGCTGATGAGATCTTGATAAAGAAGCATGAACATAGATAAAGAGGTAGATGTGGTAGATTCCAAAGAGGCAGAGGTAGATCTTATGGTGAAAGTAACAAATCTGACAATTTTATGTAGGATAAAGAAAAATCTAAATGGAAGAATGATGAAAAAGAAAAGACCAAGATGAAAGGTGGTAGTTTGTACTAAAGAGGTACTGATTCTTATCAAGGAAGAGGTAATTCTTATTCTAGAGGTGGTTTTTGTGGTAATTGTTTTAGATGTGGTGAAGAAGGGCATAGATCATTTGAATGTAGATCCTCTAAAAGTGGGCAAGGTAATAGAAATGTTGTGATTCAAGGAGACATTGAGTGAACTTGAGGTTGGAGAAAATTTGATGGTGAGAAGAACCTTATGTAATAAAGAAAGTGTTGAGGAACTTTTTTTAAGAAGAAGTCTTTTCAAGACTAGATGTAAGATGGCTAAAAAATGTTGCAAGGTGATCATTGATAGTGGAAGTTCTAAAAATTTGGCATCAGAAGATTTGGTTACAAAGTTATAGTTGAAGAGGCTGACACATCGAAAACCCTATCATGTTTCATGGATCAAAGACGAGCATATGATATTGGTAAGTGAGCAATGCATTGTGAAGTTCAAGATTGGACATTACTTTGATGAAGTGTTGTGTGATATTATGCCTATGGATTGTTGTCATATTTTTTTGGGTAGACCTTGGCAATATGATAGATATGTTGTACATGATGGAAGATTAAATCAATATAGTCTTTGGGTGAATATAAAAGTTTGCATGCTTAATGGAAATAAATTTGAAAAATAAGTGAAGAAGAATCAAGATTTTTTTGCTATAATTCCTAGAGGACTAAGTTTTGGTAGTAATGATCGAACAATAGAATTTATTAATGATCAAGTGAAAACAACTAGTGGTAGCTGAGTACTAAAGGAAATTATAGAAATGTTGAACCAGTATAAAGAGATTGTTGCTAAGGATATTCCTTATGGTTTATCGATAGTAAGAAGTATAACTCATTGTATGGATCTGATTCCTAGAGCTAGTTTGTCAAACAAAGCACCATATAGATTGACACCTACAGAGAATGAAGAACTTAACAGACAAGTGCATGAGTTGCTATGAAAAGGTTTGATCGGATAATGTTTGAGTCCATGTGTTGTACCTATTGTATTAGCACCTAAGAAGAATGAAGAATGGAAAATATGTACTGATTCAAGAACTATTAATAAGATCACAATGAAATATAGATTTCCTCTTTCAAGGATGGATGACATAAAGTATTGTTTGAGTGGAGAAAAGTATTTTACAGAGATTGATTTGAAGAGTGGTTACCATCAAATCAGAATCAGAGAAGGTGATGAATGAAATACTACTTTCAAGACAAAAGATGGTTTGTATGAATGGTTGGTTATGCCTTTTGGTTTGACTAATGTACCTAATACTTTCATGAGGCTGATGAATGAATTTCTAAAAAGATTTTTGGGTAATTTGTGATTGTTTATTTGGATGATATTATGATATTCAATAAGACTAAGGAAGAATATATTGAGTATGTTGGACAAGTATTGTAGAGGTTGAAAGAGGAGAGGTTGATGATTAATCTAAGAAAGTGTTCTTTTATGCAAGAGGAGATTGTGTATTCAATTTTTATGATTTCAGCTGATAGTTTGAGAACAGATCCTGAGAAGGTTAAAGAAATTTTGGAATGGCCTACACTTGAGAATGTGGGTGAGATAAGATCATTTCATGGTTTGGCTAGTTTTTATAGGAAGTATATAAATAATTTCAGTGTTGTCTGTAATGCTATGACTGAGACAAAGAGAGGAGATAAAAAGGAATTCAAGTGGACACATGGAGTTGATAAGAGTTTTGAGAGTTTGAAACAAATGATCAAGGTGAGTTACCTACATTATCTTTGCTTGATTTCAATAAGATATTTCAAGTTGAATGTGATGCAAGTGGTAGCACTTGCAATAGGAGCAGTATTGAGTCAAGAAGGTAAGCCTGTTGCTTTCTTTACTGAAAAGTTGAATGATGCTAAAAGGAAGCATTCTGTGTATGATCAATATTTTTATACTATTGTTCAAGCTTTGAAGAAGTGGAGACATTATTTGATTCCTAAGGAGTTTGTGTTGTATATTGATCATAAAGCTTTATAGTACTTGGAAAGTCAACATAAATTGAATCAAAGATACATGAAGTGGGTTGAGTATATGAAGAGTTTTACATTTGTGCTTATGCATAAGAGTGGAGCTACGAACAAAGTTTATAATGTATTGAGTAGTAGACATTCTTTGTTGACTAAAATGAAGGTTGAAGTTCTTGATTTTGATGAGATGAAAGAGTCAAATGGTATTGATACTAATATTTCTAAGGAGTGGAGAGAGTGTTGAGCACCAAATCTGACAGACCACATCAATAAGTATGATGAATATTTTATTCAAGAAGGTATGTTATTCAAAAGAATTTAGTTGTGTATCCATATAAACTCTATTAGGTTGAATTTGATTAAGGAAAAAAATAGTGGTGGATTGGCTGGACATTTTAGAATTAATAAGACATTGTGTTTGTTGAAAGAAAAGTATTATTGGTGGTGGATGCAATTGATTAATTGTGTGTTGTCTTTAATGTTACACAAATGTCATAATCATTATTAGTCAGTATATGTCAATCTCACTCAGGTAGTGATGATAGTTCTTAGTGTCTACTAAGCATTCCTATGTTTGCCTAGTTTAGAAGGCAGTGTTTATCAAGTTCACTTGGGTGTCAAGGAAAGATGCAGAAAGTGAGTGTTAACCAAGATCACTGAGTTAACAAAGGAAAGTTGGATAGAACCAGTGCTAACTGAGCTCACTTGGTTGCCTAAGGATTTTCGTAAGTTTGCAGTGTTAACTAAGATTATATTGGTTAACAAAGAAAATCATTTAGAGTTAGTGTCTATCAAGCTAGGTTAGCTAATGAAGGATTTTCTTATTTTGGTATGTTAAGCTTAATTTATTTATCTATTTATTCTAGCTGACTAAGGTGATGAATATTGATTATTCTAAATTGTATTTGAGCTGACTTGAGAAACTAGAAGATATAAGTATAAGGTCAAGTTGTGATTTAAAAGTATGAGTGTGTAAGGCATGAAGATGTTATTGAAGATTTAATGATAAGAAGAGGAAAGGAATTTAAAGGATAAGTATAATATCTTTGTGGAGTAGCGAAGTGAAATTTGATCAGGAAGGATCAAGCACACGCTAGAATAGAGATTTGTAATCAGCAAATTAGTTGTATTCAAATCAAGTCATCTCAATGTTACTCTCTAACCATTGTAGTAGTGATTTAATTCTCTTAACAAAGTTGGCTTAATAGCTATTTGTAAATCCTCTAACAAGGTGGTAGTTCTATTGAATTGTCTCAAGACCTCTAACAAGGCCAGTCTTGACAGAGTGATTAAATCCTCTAATAGGGTCACACCTAATAATGTATTTTGTAACCTTTAACAAAGTTTTCTCCTAACAAGGCTCACTTTAGAAGAGTGAAAATAGTAACTAGTTGAAATTAGTGGTTTTTCCCAAATTGGGTTTCCACTTTAAATCCTAGTGTCATATGTGTCCATGATTTATTTCTTTTATATGTTTGCAACTGAGTTAAAGTAATGGTAATCATAGAAAACATCTAAAAGGTTTATATATATTAAGCATTTACCAAGCTAATTTAGTTATTACCGAGTTAAAACATTTTGTGTGTTTACCAAGCTTTAGCAGTATTCAGCTTTCAATTTGCATTTTTGTACTGACATCTAATGGATCTAGGATTGATTTTAGTAGTAACTAATTCACCCCTCCCCTCTTAGTTACTCATCTTACATTTCCAACAATTAGTATCAGAGCTTTTAATGCTTGTAGAGAAAGTTTCAAGGACCTAAGCTAAAGATCAATATGTTTTACAAAAGAGAGATTCCCAAGCTGAATAGAGAAAACTTTGCGGCATGGCAAGGACTTATGAGGTTACATCTAGTTACCATTAGTGATTCCGGTTGCAAATATCTTGATGTTGAATACAAGACTACCACTAGAACATTATCTATTGAAGATATTGTTGAAAAGAAGAATCATAGTATCATGATGATTAATATTGCATTTTCTCTCAGTTATGCTGAATTTGATGAGGTAAAGGATTGTAAAACTGCTTTTGAAGTGTGGAAGAAATTAAAAGTTATCTATGGAGGAGATGACAATGTAAGAAGAACCAAAGAAAAAAGTCTTAGAGGATAATTTGATCAAATGAGAATGATAAAAGATGAAAACATTGCAAAATATGTGGAAAGAATCAAGCTGAGTGTAAGTGCAATCAAAGCATCTAGAGGAGACATTAAGGAGGAAACTATTGTAAGTAAAGTGATCAAAACTCTTCTTCCTATTTATGCAATGAGAGTGTCTACTATTCAAAAAATGGGATGTGATCCAAATAACAAATTAGGCTTGGATGCTCTAGTAGGAAGATTGACAGCTTTTGAACTAGACAATTATGATAATTATGTGCCTACTTCAAAGAATATTGAATCTGCATTTAAAGTTAAACTCCCACTCAAAGAAAAGGGTAAGAAATCAAAGTCTAGTCAAATAGAAAGTGAAGAAAATGGAACATCAGAGGAAAGTTTAGATAGTGATCTTGAATTTGTTGAAGCCCTACTTGCAAGAAAGTATTCCAAAGGAAGAGGAAAGTACAAAGGTAAAGTTTATTTGATCTACTATTCTTGTGAAGAAATTGGTCACATTGTGTAGTGCCTGCCCCTAGTTCGCATTTCTGCTATCATTGTCAAATTCTTTTAGGTTGATTTTATCCATTGATTAGTTTAGAGATATTGGATTTACAATATTATGATATTATTTCATGTCTTGAATTACAAATGCATTGGTTATTATTGCTTAGTTGATTTCATTCATGTGTTGTTAATGGTATTTTGATGATCCTAGTTAGTAAATGTGGTTTCTTTCATAAAAATGTTAACATGATGTCTTTAATGATGATTATGTTGTATTGATAGAGATGCATTATTATATGTACGCATTTGATATTAGACTTATGATTTTTACGATACTTACCCCATACTTGCATGTGTATGGTGCGCGTGTTTATTTTATCTTTCTGTCTGACGTGTTTGATGTGGTTAAGGGAGGGAGTCGTAGTCACCTGCTAGTCGGGATCTACACGATGAACCACTCTCTGCCATTGTCTGTTTAGTTCAGATATATTATATACATGTACATGCTCGTCTTTTATGCAGGAAGCAGGTACCGGGCATCGACTTCCCTGAATTGCCAGGATGAACGTGCCCTATTACAAATACTCAAATGGTGAGAATGGGAAGATAATGATCAGGTCCCATCCTAGCCATAAGCCTATAATACTTGTCCTACAAGGAGGACTCGTAACAGACTGTCTACCCTTTTTAAACCCGTGAGTATTTTATGCGTATGTTGTTTTGTGAGTCTTTGATGTATTTTCTATTAATTAAGTCTAATTAATAGATTAAATTAATAATTTAATTTAATGGAGAATTATTATGACTTTTTGAATATTTAATTATATTTAATTAATTGAGAAATTAATTAAATATAAAGAATTAAATTGGAAGATAAAAGTTTTAAGATTAAATTTAGAACGAGATAATATTTATTTTATTTAATAATAATATATTTAGAGTTCATTTTTAAATAAATGCTAAATATTATTGTTATTTAAGTTAATACATATTTATCAAATTAAAATGTTCAAAAATAAATTAAAAAGTGAAAAGATATGAAATTATAAAAATGATTTAAGTTCGCATGAATGAGTTTTAAATATAAGAGAGTAATTTAAAAGATAAAATATGTGAACTTGATTAAGATATTTTATTATAGTGCGCATGAGATTAAAGTTAATAAATTAATTTAAAGTAAAGTAAAGTGGAAAGTTAAATAAAGTAATTTAATAATTCACTTAAAGTGCATGAAGGAATAATAAAAGAATATTTTAATTTAAAAAGAAAATTAATTGTGCATGAATGAATTAATTAAATAAAATTATTCTAATTGAGAAGTGGCAGTGATAGAAACCCTAAAAGGTAATTAGATTCTATATTACAGGGTTTTGGGGTCATTATTAGACACACAGGTTTCAGGGAACACACTTTTGGAAGGGGGAACAAAGGAATTTATTTTGTAGCTTGAAGGTTTTCACTTGCATAGGAATTTTCATCTAGCTGTCAAAGTTTAGCATCAGTACGAGGTAGGGTTTGAAAACCCGTGAATACCGTTTCAATTGGAAAATATCCGTTTGCTCCGTGTTTGATTGGGTGGTTGAAATTATGTTTGTCGTCTTGATTGTGTTCTAGATCTGATTGATTGTAATTAGTCTCTCATTATTTTGTAGATGAAAATTTAAAGAGAAAATGAAATTGGTTCTCTAGATTAAAGAACTTATTGTATTTAATATTTAAGAATTTAAAATAAATAAATAAATAAATAAATAAATAAAAATTTGATTGGTTGTTCAAATTTTCTTTATTAGATTAATATTGAAAATTATTATTTAAAAATAAAATAGATGTTCTATTTAAAATAAAAGAAAAAGGAGAATTGGTTTAGTAGCTTAAATTTTATTAAAAATAAAATTTAAAATAATATATATATTTTATTACATTTGAAGGGAATCAATTTTAAAATAATAATAATAGTGATAATCAATAAAAGGAGTGTTAGAAAGAATTTAATGAAATTTATATATATAAAAAGAATTAATTAAAAAATATATATATAAACAAATTAAATAAAAATAAAAATAATAAATATACAACTTACCCCAACCCCTCTTACCTACCATCGACGGCTCCACGTACGTCTCTACACTGCTTAGTCGTTGTGTACTGCGATGCAGGGGAGTGTGCAATTAAGGCCAGTTATATTCCAAGCGATATGGGCTCCCAACGATTTATAATCACTTTAAACTTGTGTTAAAACTTTAATGTTATTAAGTTTTTTGTTTTTATGTTGTTTTTTATTAATTTAGCATTTCAAAATCTTAAAATTAATAGTTGTTAACAGTATTAACTTTTATATTATTGTTAAGTACAGTGCAGCGATTTAATAAAATTGCTGGGGTAATGTATGTAATGGGATATAACATGTTTATTAATTAGTATTAAATTTATTATATGTTAATTAATATGTATTAAATGCTATTTAATATATATTAAAATATTAATAAGTTTTAAGATTGTTGAATTATAATTTATAAATTATTAATAAAGTTAAAAAAATAAATTATTAATTAATAATAATTTGTTAATTAATATTAAAGAAATGAGATATTAATATTCATTAAATTTAAATAATGATGAATCTGGTTTGTAGATTTCTTAATAAGATGAGTTATATAATTCTTAATTAATCTTAATTAAATATAATTTTAATTTTAAGATTAATTAGTTAATAGAATTATATATTTATTGAATTATTAATGAAATTGATGGTTATTTTATTTTAAATCAATAAAGATTGTTTTATTTAAGTAAATATCCTCGGAAATGTATATTGAAACGTAAACTGAAACTTTACCTTTAACCCAGTTGTGTATTTTCAAATCAAACTAAACTATGAGTTGGACTATTTTACTTGTACTTCCTATGCTTTGAGATGTTGGTGTTGATTAGTTGTCGACCAGTCTAGGGAGTACACCAGAGGTTGTAAGGTTTATGTTATACCATTTATGTGACTAGATGTCGTGATGTGTCTTGTGATTCAGATTGAGATTATACTTATGAGATTTGTTTTGTAGAGCATTTATGAGTACTTGGATTTAGTTTGATCCATCTTATTATCAGGTTGCCTGTTAAGGAACTGAGTTGATCTTTATGAGTATTGTGGTATGGGATAGAACAATGTTTTATGTGCTTAGAAGAGGTTGTCTAGGTACATGACTTTGGGAGTGGCTTGCAGTAGGGGTCCGAGACCCAAAGTGGTCAGTACCAGGGTAACCTATGCAAGTTGTGTAATAAGTGATAATCTAGTAATTCAAATTTATGGGGGGAAACACACTAAAAAGATAAGTTAGAGATTTTTGATCTACCCATGCGTTTAGTGCTTGTATAGACTAAGGATGGGAATGAGATGAGTACCTTGTCTTCTTGAGAGGGCTTTCTAGTTTTCCATATGTGTGATGTTGAGGGTCCGGGGTTCAAAGTAACCAGTCCTAAGTAACTCAACGCTTGAGGGGCCGGGGTCTATTAAGAGATCAGTCCAGGGTAACTCAAGCAGCCATGTGATGACACTCCCTAGTATGTAGCCTGAGTCTCCTCTGTAGATTTGTGTATCTCTAGTGGTGTACTTATTATTGGATGTGTTTATTATGGTTATTTACTTTCACTGATGATGATTGGTGATTCATGGATGGTGTACTCTTGATAAGTGGTTTTTGACTTGAGGTGATTGTCTTTTGTTGACTTTATCTTATGATCTTGGTATTTGGTTTATACTTGGTTTGTGTATGATGTTTGGTTATGTGGTGTCGGTATTGGATTGAGTGTTCTTACTTTTGGATTATTTTATCTTCTTGAGTAGTATGTGTTACCTTTGAGGTAGTTTTGGCTATTAGGAGTACCTTGCCTAGGAATGTTTTATGTTTGATTAGCCGTATGTGGATCGTTCATTATCTTCCCTGCACGGTGGGAGTGGAAGCTTGACTAGGTAACCACACGGTCGGGAGGTAGTGCCTTCTTACCATTTGGGTTCCCCTTCATATTGCTAGCTGTTGGATGTTCGTTGCAGAAGATGTACCTTTATCGTTCTTATTTCTTATCTTAGAGACTTCTTTTCAAATGATGTATATACGTTATCATGTATCATGATGTATTGTATCTATTCTCACATACCCTGCGACATGTGCAGTGGATGTTATTTATTGGATGTACTTTCATTGTATTAGTTATACTTATGCTTTGCTTATGCGATTATGTATCTATTATTTCTTTATGATCTTGAAACATTGTACTTGGAACTTAAACTAATTAATTTAAAATTATTAAATGTGACTCAACATAAAGGAACTCTTGAGGAATTGAAACTATATCTGTAATTGATTATGTGTATTTGATGTGTATGTTCATGTTGCTTCCACATTAATGTTATCTTGATGTTGTTTAAACTTCAAAAAAAAATAGTTCAGTAAACATTGTAACATGTTAGGTTTATTTCTCTTGGGTTCCCGAGCGGGGCGTTACACATTGCTACTAGATGCCCAATTAAGGAAATCAAGGATGAGAATAAAAACAATAATAATAAAGGCAAGAAGGACTCCAAGAACTACAAGAACTTCAAGGACAAAGGTAACAAATCTTGTTTTATAGCTAAAGTTTCTGATAGCAGTAAAGATGAGATGGTATATATTGTTGTAAAAGATGAATCTAATGATGAAGGAGATAAGATGGAACTTATCTATAGTGCCTCTCCCATTTGACTTTTGTTAGTCATCCTGATGGATGCAACCTTGCTGATCTTTTGTTGTGATGGATCATGATTGTGACCCTGAGTGGTCTACACCGTTGAGGTGTTTGGATTTATGTTTCTGTATCAGTTGCTTTGATTATGCTTTTGACTGATCTTTGAGATTATGATGTGATTTTTGGTTCACTGAGGTTTGTGCCAGTGGTCACCAGGATCGATGTGGTATCATGAGGTTGTTCCGTGATTATGTTGAGATGTGTGCAGAGATTGTACTGTGCACTTTTTACCATGTTACACTGGACTAGGTTCCTGTAGCAGTGGTTAGTCATGTTTATGACTATGGTTGTTTTTGTATTTTAAATGCATTTTTAATGCAGAGTAAACAATCATTATTAAATGCTTAAGTAATTAGAATGGATTGTTCTTGTTGGATTATTTGGTTATGTGCTGCGGACATTTACCTTGTTATATTTCTGATTAGAGAGATATTTGTTACTCATGTGATGTGTTACATTTGAGATGACCTGAGGGTCAAATGTTACTCTTTGATTCCAGTATCATGGATTTTAGACTTCTATGCTATTCAGTTAATCATATTGCATGATGATGTCATTTTGAGATGACAGAGTGTTTTATGATGTTATCTGGTTATCTGGTATTTGGACATACCTCTGATTTTGTTATGTGATGGATTCAATGCTATGTTTATCTACTTCATTCCTGCGTTTCTATGCCTTTTGCGAATGTGAGTGATGTAAATAGATTATTTTAATATAATTAATTAAATGGTTAAATTAGGTGATTTAACGCATTATTGCTTCGGCTATGTTATTATATGCAATTGCACTTGATCGTGTTGTTTAGTGTGCAGGATTTATATCTCCGGCAGTGGCACATGGAGTTAGTGATTCAACCATTCATATTTTACCAATGTCGTCCTTATATGGTCGACGTATCCTTTATTAAATGTTTAATTTAAACCTTTCGGTGATTATTAAATTCGAACTCATTTGCATTATGTGATTAGACCAGTAAGTGTGTCTGTGCATTTAGAGGTTCGCATTGTTGCGAAAGTTGTTTAAGGAGATTTATGTGTTTTTGGGTTTTCGAGCATTTTAATTGATTTATTTTAATTTCTGACAGCCTTGCCATAGATGAATTCCTATTTATAGGAATAGCCTATTTTCATTTGGGTCGATTCGGGGTTTAACTAGATTGGCTGGTTAAATGCCCTAATCGATTATTCACCCAAAAAGTGAATAAGTATCCAAAAGGAATTTAATTCCTCACTTCTCACTTTCAAATTGGAAAGTTGGAGAGTAAAAACCCAAAATCCTCTTCATGAGGATTTACTGTTTTGTTTGTTGTGGGAGCTACGGGCGTGGGATTTTCGCGAGGTTGGGCTTGTTGGATCCAGCTCGAGGAAACCTTGGATTGTCGCGATTTTTAGCTACTTCTGTAGGATATTTATTTAATGGTTCAGATTCCCATTTTGCCCTTTTGGCTGTGAGGTAGGGCTTTCCTATTTTATTGTTTCTGCTCTGTTTCTACTTCTGTTTTTGGTAGCCATTTGTTTGGAGGCTGAGAACTAGTGTTCCCCTCTATTTTTGTATGCTAGTTCTACCCAGTTGGGCGGGTATGAACATTTTCCTGTTTGTTGGGATGAGGGTTTGGGATTTTACGCCATTATGCTGGCTGTTTTTGCATAAGGTGTCCGATTCCATTTATTTTTGGATTTTTGGGGTTTTTGAACCCAAAGGCCAAATGGGTTTTAATTTTGAAGTTTTTTCAAAATTTGGGGTTTTTACCTCATTTTGCCTGCCGCCCTGTTTTCTCAAGTTTTCTTGGCACAATGTAGGTCGTGGACCTGGATGATCTGTTTGGATATCAGTCAGACCACTTTTGTACCTTTTTGTTGCATTAGGATGCACACATCTGTACTCCCGACTTTGTGTTCGGTTGAGTGATTTTATACCTGTTATGGTTTCTTTTGGACCTTTGTTTTTGTTCGTGAACACTAGGATTCGTGTAGAATCCATACTCTCGGATTGAGGCCGGTTGAGTGAGTTCATGATGTTTGGTCTTGTTGCATCATTGGGATTCGTGTAGAATTCATACTCTCGAATTGAGGTCGATTGAGTGATTTAATGATGTATGGTTTTATTGGCTTTGGGATTCATGTAGAATCCATCCTCTTGAGTTGCTTTCGATTGGGTGTTTGTTTTGCATTGTGTTCTCATTCCTGTCCTTGTGTTATAATCTTCGTGATGGTGGTGCACCACACACGAGTACGCACACGTACATTTGTTGGGTGACTTGCGAGGCCCGATCTTCCGTGGACTTGCTGAAAGTTATGATCATTGGGGTTGGGATGGGAGTATGCATGCCCACGGGCACTTGTCGTAGGATGAGCATGGGTAGGGTAGGGTAGCATATGGAGGGAGCCTTCTATCTCGCAGCCTGGTGACCTTAGTCCCATAGGGTTGGCAGAGGAAGTTTTAAATAAGTGATAATTAAAGAAAATGTGTGACTGATAATAAAACTTAAGATAATAAAATGTGTGTGTGGGGCCCTCCATTGAGGAGTTGAAACGCACAATCCGAGCTTGGGCTTGTCGATGCCAAGCGACTCTCCATGATGTCATCCCCTACTTAGTAGCCTTTTGAGTGTCTGACCAGGACCTTTACTCCTTGCATTGTCTTAGGTTCTTGGTTGCATCCATCATACTGTTTGGCGTGAGTGTTAGCCATGGATGTTGTGTTTTATGTGTGTTTTTGGTTGGATCATTATCTCCATCAGCATGACGAGTGTGGACCTATGGGTGCCACATGGTTGGGAGGCGTAGCTACCTTCACCACTACTAGGGACTAGTGTACAGAGATGATCTTTGTCTTAGTGCGACCGTTGTTGGATGTTTTCACTTGGTACTTCGAGTTTCAGAGTATGCTTTCTTGTGATTTATGCTTTCATTAGGATGCTTGTATATCATGTTTAGATGATGTTATTTTATTTGACGCATTCCCTTATTATGATGTTTAGCATATGATTAGATGATGTGATTTGCTTTAGTAGTATATCTGTTGCTTACTGTTGTTTAGCATGTGATAGGTGATGTTATCTACTGTAGGATTATCTTATGCGTTATCACTAGCATGTTAGATTTTCTTATGCTGTTGTTATGCATGTTTTAGTAGTGACGTCCCTATTACGACAGTATTGACGATCTGGTCGGTGGCTTGGGATGTTACGCGCGGGGGATGGCTAGGATCCACGATGGTCTTATGATGCTATTGATGGTTGGGAGGAACCGCTTACTTAGTTTGGTTGTTTTGTTCCTGAGATGTATTTATGTGCATTGCGATGTTGCTTTTGTTCTCTGCAATGCTTATTTTTAGTGTGTTCTTTGCTGCTGTAGTTTAGATGGTTTGGTGTTCTTCTTTTTGCGTTGTTCTTGCACTCGAGTGTTCATTCCTCGAGCCTTTGTGGATCCGGTACTCCTTGGTGTGGAGGTTCTTTTGTTGATTTTTCCCTATTTTTGAGTTCTGAAAGTGTTTTTACTTTCTATGGGCAACATTTCTTCAGCATTGTGCGACACTGATAAAGTATCGCACGCCCATAGAAAGAATGTCGTACGATACTATAAAGTGTCGCACGCATTACTGGAGAAGTGTCGTATGACACTGGAAGAGTGTCGCATAGCTTTATGAGAAATGTCGCGCGATACTTTTCCAGTATCGCACGCCTTCTTGAGAAGTGTCGCACGCAGTAAGGGAGAAGTGTTGCCCTCCCTTAGTAAAAAGTGTCGCACGATTTTTGTGCAAAACCTGTGCATGCCATCAGTGGGCACTTTTCTTCGTGATCTGATCTTTTTGAGAGTGGTTTTCGATACCCTTTTGGGCTTTCTTCAACCCTATGCTGTTGCATTTTGAATTCTGTTGGTTTCTCTTGAAATCGGGTTTTTGGGTTTCTGTTGTAGTCCTTCAGGGTTTAAAAGATATCGTTTAAGTATAAGTTGCAACTTATACTTAAGATATATTTTAATATATGCGAAAAATCATTTGAGATAGGTTTCAGACCTCTCAGAGATAAGTTATGGATTCTAGGAAATTTCAAGGCTTCAGAAATCTAGACTTAGCCAATTTTCGGGGCTTCAGGATTTCAGGGTTAGCCAAATTTTGGGATTCTGCATTTTACCCCAGCTTGGTGTTTCGTTGATGAGTGGTCATTTCTTGTGCCCTCATCTTGTTGTGGTGGTTGTTGGCTTTTGTTTGGGTGTGTTAGTTGGTTAGTGGCGTTCGGAGATTCGTTGGTTGTCAGGATTGTGTTGAAGTCTTCCATTGTGATCTTTGTGATCCCTGTATGATGTTGTCTTGTGCATTCATACTTGTAAAAAAAATATATCTTGGCTTGATTTGAATCCTTATTTCCAAGGATCTCCGGGTGGGGCATTACATTATCTCTCATGATAGCAAAAATGATATATGGATTATTGATAGTGGCTACTCACATTATATAACTAGTGACAAAAAAAAATTGAGCACATGGAATATTATTATGGAGGTAGTGTGAGATTTGGAAACAATGAACCTTGTAGCATAAAAGGAAAAGGATGTATTTCATTGACTAAAGAACTTACATGTGACAATGCTTATCGAGTTGAAGGATTAAAGCATAATCTACTTAATGTGGCATATTTGAATAACATTGGATTCAAGGTAGAATTCATGAATGGACATGCCAAACTACTAGATGGAAAATGAAATCTGGGTGGATCTAGCAAGAAAATAAAAGGTAATCTATTTTATCTTGATCTTTGTGATTATTCATGTTTTATTTCTCAAGTAGAGGAAAGCTGGTTATGGCACAAAAGGATATGTCATATGAATTTTGATAATCTAGTTAAGATAAAAAAACATAGAAGATTAAGAGGTACTCCTAGTTTGAAGAAGCCTAACATGGGTCTATGCAAGAATTGCCAAATTCGTAAGATGAGAAAGACTAGCTTCAAAAGTAAAAACTATGAGTCAGAACAAGTCTTGGAAATTGTTCATACAAATTTATGCAGACCTATTGGAATAGAAGGCTATAGTGGAGAAAAGCTTTTCATTCTTTTTCTTGATGATTATTCTAGAATGATGACAACAATGTATCTAAAAGAAAAATTAGAATCCTTTCAAAAATTCAAGTGGTATCTAGCAAGAGTAGAAAAGAAACTAGAAAAAGGTTGAAATGCATAAGATTAGATAGAGATAGTGAATTCATTTTCAATGAATTTAATAATCTTTGCACTGAAAGAGGAATCAAAAGATAAGTATTAGCCCCTGGTACACCACAGCAGAATGGTATAGCTAAAAGAAGAAATATATCTATCACAGATTGTGCAAGAACCCTGATGATTGAAAAGAATGTTGCTCTCAAGTATTGGAAGGAAGCTATCAACACTATAGTTCATACCTTGCACATAGTTTATTTGAAGAAAGATTCAAGAAAAAAACCTTATCAACTATGGTATGGCTACAAACTTAATATAAGTTACTTGAAAGTATTTGGTAGCAAATGTTATATATTAAAAGAATCTAGAAAAGGAAAATTTGATGTAACATATAATGAAGGCATATTTCTAGGATACTCTTGTAGAAGTAAAGCATATAGATGTCTTAATTTTTCTACGCATAAAATTATAGAAAGTGCACATGTTAGAATTGATGAGTTTGCAAAAAAGAGTGAAGAAGAAAGCAACAAGGAGCTAGAAGATTACAGAAGATTTGTTTACTATGAACCTAATACCCTACCAAATCTATCTGAAAGAAAAGAAGCTTCATCTCCTAAATTCCCAAAATCTCTAATAGTTACCAAGTTGTAGACAGTACAACCCGAGCTACAAGGACCTAAGTCACAATCAAAGGCTACTGAGCTAGTTCAAATTGAGCTTGATGGACCTGAGTCATAGACAAAAGGACTCAAGTTTGAAACTAAAATTCAAGACGAAGATGGTGGAACTCATTCAAAGGCCAAAGAGCCTATGTTAGCAAGATATGTCAGAAGACATCATGCAACTGATTAGATCATTGGAGACAAATCAGATGGAACAAAGACAAGAGGCAAACTAAAAGGTACATATTTACTTGCTGAATTTGAACCTAGAAGTGTTAAAGATGCTATTGAAAATGAAAGTTGGATTGAAGCAATGAATGAAGAGATAGAACAAATAGAAAAGAACAAAACTTGGACTCTTATTCATGGAACCAAGGATACAAATTTAATTGGTACAAAGGGGGTATTTATAAATAAGCTGAATGAAGATCAAAAAGTTTCAAGAAACAAAGAAAGTTTGGTGTGCAAAGGTTATTCTCAAGAAGAAAGTATTGACTATGGTGAGACTTTTGCTCCCATGGCAAGACTAGAAGTTGTTAGAACCTTACTAGCATATACAACACATAGAGGATTTAAAGTATATCAAATGGATGTGAAATCCACATTCTTGAATGGAATTCTTGATGAAGAAGTCTACATTGAACAACCAGAAAGTTTTGTAGATCCTAGCAAAAGAGACATGGTTTGCATGTTAAACAAAGCATTATATGGTCACAAGCAAGCTCCTAGAGCTTGGTATGGAAGACTTCATAATTACTTGGTACAAATTGGTTTTCAAAGGAAAAATGATAAAGGTAGTCCACATATCAAGGAAGAACCAGATAAGAAGTTTGTGTTGGCAGAAATATTTGTTGATGATACTCTATTTATAAGAAATGATGACCTACACAAAGCATTCTTAGAAAAAATGAGTAAAGAATTTGAGATGTCTATGTTTGGTGAGATAAAATTCTTTGTTAGATTGTAGATACTACAAAAGAAAAATGGTATATGTAGTTCATCACTCAATTTAAGTATATCAAGGAGATACTAAAGAAATTTGGAATGGAAGATTCAAGACTAGTTTGAACCCCTATGTCTACTAGACACAAGCTTTCCAAAAATGATGATTGCAAAGAAGTAGATAAGACCACATATAGATCAATGATTGGAAAATTCTTGTATGTAGTACATACAGGGCTTAATATTGCTCTAGTAGTTGGAATAGTGGCAAGATTCTCAGCAAATCCTAAAGAAAATCACATGATGGAAATCAAGAGAATCATGAGATATTTGAAATGAACTAAAGACTATGGTTTATGGTATAAATTTGGAGGCAATTTGGACTTGAAAGTATTTACTGATGCTAATTGGGCAAGAAGTCTTGATGACATAAAAGCACTAGTGGTGGAGCATTCTTTCTTGGTAAAAGACTAGTGTCTTGGACAAGAAAGAAGAAAAATTGTACATCTAAACCCACAACAGAGGTAGAATATGTAGTAGTAGTAGTCAATTGTTCTAACATTGTTTGGTTCAAACAACTGTTGGAAGGAATGAAGGTAGAGATCAAAGACCCAATAGTCATATATTGTGATAACACAAGTGCAATCAATATATCAAATAATCTAGAAAATGCATTCCAAAACAAAGCACATTGCTATAAAATATCACTTCTTAGGAGAGTTGGTGTAATACAAAGAAATCAGATTGGAATATGTAAATACAAAAGAATAGATTGTAGACATATTCACCAAGCCATTACCTAAGGATGCAATTTTGTATCTAAGAGGTAAGCTAGGGGTCATTCCCCTATCTGAAATTCACTTAAAGAAGTTTAGTGAATGCATCAACAAGAACCTATTGAAGATCAATAAATTGATGCAAAATTAGTAAGGACATATGGGTATGTGCAGGATCGTGGTCAACCAAACTATGGCCTTAAGTGGCAATGAAAAACTAACAAATCAGGGTTATGTCAACTTGACACATAATTTTAAAGTGGTTATAGACTTTATATCAAAAAGTTGTAAGAAAATAATTTGTAATAAATTGAATGTACTTTCTAAACTACTAGGCCTTATCAGGAGAAAAAAATAATTGATTGGTCAAAAGTTTGAATTTTAATGCAGTACTATGAAAATTTTAGGGCAAAAATAAAAAGTAGGTGTATGTCTGACCACCTTAATCAAAATAAAATGATAATATTTTTTAAATATAATTATAGATATGAAAATTAGACTCATGCCCAGATGTGACGTATATTTTTCAGTATTTTTATTCCAAATAAATAATTAAATATGAATTTTCTACCAAAATATTTTCGGAAAAAAAAGGTCTCATGTCTGACCACCTTAACTAATAGAAAATTTTATCAAATTTAATTTTTTTTTTCTTATACAAGGCTAAGCATAGAATGTGATGCAACTTTTAGATTTAAAAAAATGTTATACCATTTGAAAGTTATAGCTATTTTTCAATCAGTATGTCAATCAACACTTTACAAGAATCTTCATTGATAATTAACTAATAAATACCTATTGAACTCAGAATTTGACAAAAATTATATTGATGGAATCTCGAGAGTGATATTAAAGAACCTTTTTTCGTTTCATTCAATTTTGATCAAAATAACATTGTCAGATAGCTACACGAAGTCTGAGTATCACTAAATCCCTCTTTAAACATGTCTTTTGGGTTGACCAGGAAGGGTTGCTAAATACCAAGCCTAATCGGATATCCAATTTCAAATCGGATATCTGATATGGCTCAGTAAATTTTATGAGAAATTTGAAACCCCAACCCATTTTGGAGAGAAAATAGGGTTTAAGAGTTATAGCTTATGATTTATAAATTATTTCAGTTATATTACTATGTAAAGATGTATTTTAATATATTATATATATATATACTAACATAATGTAAAGATATAAGATATAATCTATTAATATATAATAATATATTATGTTATTCTTATTATAATCTATAAATATAATTTATATTATTATTATTTTTACTAAATATAATAACATAATATATATATATAATATTATTAAATTAATATGTATGTTATTAATAGATATATAATAACGTAATATTTTCATTAAATATAATATATGTATAATAACGTAACATATTATATCTATATATATATATAATATGTATTATATATTATTATATTAATATGTATGTTATTAATATATATGTATATTATTAATATATATGAGTCAAAGGGGGTCATAGGTTGACCTACGACTCCCTTTGACCCTTTAAATGATGACATATGTCCCTAGGGGTCCTAGGACCCCTAGAGACATTAGAATCATTCTTATGAGTCAAAGGGGGTCATCGGCTGACCTATGACCCCCTTCGACCCATTAAATGATGACATATGTCTGTAGGGGTCAGACATATTAGAATCGTTCTTATGGGTCGAAGGGGTAACATACATATTAATATAATGATATATATTAATAACATATATATATATATATATATATTACATTATTATATATATTAATAACATACATATTAATAAAATAATATTAATATAATAATATATAATATAATACATATTATATTTAATGAAAATATTACATTATTATATTAATAACATACATATTAATATGTATAATAAGAGTGATTCTCATATGTCCCTAGGGGTCCTAGGGACATATGTCGTCATGTAATGGGTCAAAGGGGGTGATAGGTCAACTTATGACCCCCTTTGACCCATATGAACAATTCTAATATGTCCCTAGGGGTCCTAGGACCCCTACAGACATATGCCATCATTTAATCGATCGTGAGGGGTCATAGGTCACTCTATGACCCCCTTTGACCCATACTAACAATTTTAATATGTCTTTAGAAGTCCTAGGACACCTAGGGACATATGTCATCATTTAATGGGTCGAAGCCCTTTGACCTATAAGAACGAAATATGTCCCTAGGGCTAGGACCCTTAGGGACATATGTCGTCATGTAATGTGTCAAAAGGGGTCATAGGTCAACCTATGACCCCCTATGATCCATAAGAGCGATTCTCATATGTCCCTAAGGGCCCCAGGGACATATGTCGTCATGTAATGTGTGAAAAGGGGTGATAGGTCAACCTATGACCCCCTTTGGCCCATATGAACAATTCTAATATGTCTCTAGGGGTCCTAGGACCCCTAAGGACATATGTCATCATTTAATAGTGACCCATATGAACAATTCTAATAGGTCCCTACAGGTCTTAGGACCCCTAAGGACATATGTCATCATTTAATGGATCAAAAGGGGTCATAGGTCATCCTATGTCCCCCTAAGAACATATTAGAATTGTTCATATGGGTCAAAAGGGGTCATAGGTTCACTTTATGACCCCCTTTGACTCATTAAATGATGACATATGTCCTTACAAGTCCTAGGACCCCTAGCGACATATTAGAATTGTTCATATGGGTCAAAGGGGCTTATAGGGTGACCTATCACAACCTTTAACCTATTAAATACATATTAGAATGGTTAATATAGGTTAAAGGGGGTCATAGGGTGATATATGAACCCCTTTGACCAATTAAATGATGACATATGTCCCTAGGGGTAGGGACATATTAGAATTGTTTACATGGGTAAAAGGGGGTCATAGGGTGACCTATGACCCCCTTTGACCAATTAAATAATGACATATGTCCCTATGGGTCCTAAGAACTCTAGCGACATATTAGAAATGTTCATATTCGTCAAAATTTTGACTCATTAAATGACAACATATATCGCTAGGGGTCCTAGAACCCCTAGCAATATATTAGAATTGTTCATATGGGTCAAAGGGGGTCATAGGATGACCTATGACCTCCTTTGACCTATTAAATGATGACAAATATTCTTAGGGGTCATAGGACCCCTAGGGACATATTAGAATTGTTCATATGGGTCAAAGGGGGTCATAAAGTTACCTATGACCCCCTTTAACCCATTAAATGAAAAAATATGTCCCTAGGGGTCCTAGTACCCCTAGGGACATATTAGAATTGTTCATATGGGTCAAAGGGGGCCATAGGGTGACCTATGACCCCATTTAACCCATTAAATGACGAAATATGTCCTTAGGGGTCTTAGGCCATAGCGTAACCTATGACTCTCATTAACACATTAAATGATGAAATATGTCCCTAGGGGTCCTAGGACCCCTAGGGACATATTAGAATAGTTCATATGGATAAAAGGGGCTCATAGGGTGACCTATGACCGCCTTTGACCTATTAAATAATGACATATGTCCCTAGGGGTCATAGGGTGAGCTATGACCCCCTTTGATCCATTAAATGATCACATATGTCTTTAGGGGTCCTACGACACCCTAGCGACATATTACAATTGTTCAAATTGGTCAAAGGGGGTCATAAGTTCACCCTATGACCCCCTTTGACCCATTAAATAACGACATATGTCCCTAGGGGTCCTAGGACCCCTAGGTACATATTAGAATAATTTATATGGGTCAAAGCGGGTCATAAGGTGACCTATGACCCCCTTTGACCCATTAAATGATGACATATGTCCCTAGGGGTCCGAGCACCCCTAGAGACGTATTAGAATTGTTCATATACGTCGAAGGGGGTCATAGGGTCACCTATGACCCCCTTTGACCCATTAAATGATGACATACGTCCCTAGGGGTCCTAAGACCCCTAAGGACATATTATAATGGTTAATATGGGTCAAAGAGGGTCACAGGGTGACCTATGACCTCCTTTGACCCATTAAATGATGACATATATCCTTAGGGGTCTTAGGACCCCTAGGGACATATTAGAATCGTTCATATGGGTCAAAAGGCATCATAGGGTGACATGTGACCCTCTTTGACCTATTAAATGATGACATATGTCCCTAGGGGTCTTCGGACCCGTAGCCACATATTAGAATTGTTCATATTGGTTAAAAGGGGTCATAGGGTGACCTATGATCCCTTTTAACACATTAAATGATGACATTTTTCCCTAGGGGTCCTAGGACCCCTAAGTACATATTAGAATGGTTAATATGGGTCAAAGGGGGTCATAGGGTAATCTATGACCCCCTTTGACTCATTAAATGATCACATATGTCTCATATTAGAATTGTTCATATGGGTCAAAGAGGTCATAGGGTGACCTATGACCCCCTTTGACCCATTAAATGACGAAATATGTCCCTAGGGGTCTTAGGACCCCTAAGGATATATTAGAATTATTCATATTGGTCAAAGGGCATCATATGGTGAACTATGACCTCTTTTGACCCATTAAATGATGACATATGTCCCTGAGACATATTAAAATTGTTCATATTGGTCAAAGGGGGTCATAGGTTCACCCTATGACCACCTTTGACTCATTAAATGACAACATATGTCTTTAGGGAGGACCCATGGGGATATATTAGAATTGTTCATATGGGTCAAAGGGGGCCATAGGGTGACCAATAACCTCCTTTGACCCATTAAATGATGACAAATGTCCCTAAGGGTCCTAAGATCCTTAGGGACATATTAGAATTGTTCATATTGGTCAAAGGGGCCTACAGGGTGATCTATGACACCTTTGACCCATTAAATGACAACATATGTCCTTAGGAGTCCTAGGACCCCTAGCGACATATTAGAATTGTTTATAATTGTCAAAAGGGGTGATAGGTTCACCCTATGACCCCCTTTGATCAATTAAATGACGACATATGTCCCTAGTGGTCCTAGGACCCCTAGAGACGTATTAGAATTGTTCATATGAGTCAAAGGGGGTCATATGGTGACCTATGACCCCCTTTGACCCATTAAATGGTGACATATATCCCTAGGGGTCTTAGGACTCCTAGAGATGTATTAAAATTTTTCATATGGGTCAAAGAGGGTCATAGGGTGACCTTTGACCCCTGTTGACCCATTAAATAATGACATATGTCTTTAGGGGTCCTAAGACTCCTAAGGATATATTATAATGGTTAATATGGGTAAAAAAGGATCATAGGGTGACCTATGACCCCCCTTTGACCTATTAAATGATGACATATGTCCTTAGGGGTCCTAAGATCCCTAGGGACATATTAGAATTGTTAATACGAGTCAAACGGGGTCATAGGGTGACCTATAACCCGCTTTGACCCATTAAATGATGACATATGTCCCTAGGGGTCGTAGAACCTCTAGCAACATTTTAGAATTGTTGATATTGGTTAAAGAGGGTCATAAGGTGACCTATGACCACCTTAACCTATTAAATGACGAAATATGTCCCTAGGGGTCTTAGGACACCTAGGGACATATTAGAATGGTTAATATGGGTCAAAGTGGGTTATAGGGTGACCTATGACTCCCTTTGACCCATTAAATAAAAACATATGTCCCTATCAGTCCAAGGAACCTTGGGGATATATTAGAATTGTTCATATGGGTTAGGTCCTTTGACCCATTAAATGATGACATATTTTTCTAGTGGTCCTAGGACCCTTAGGGACGTATTAAAATTTTTTATATTGGTCAAAGAAGGTTATAGGTTTACTCTATGACCCCCTTTGACCCATTAAATGATAACATATGTTCCTAGGGGTCGTAGGACCCCTAAGGACGTATTAGAATTGTTCATATGGGTCAAAGGGGGTCATATGGTGACCTATGACCCTCTTTGACCCATTAAATGATGAATTTTTTTTCTAGTGGTCCTAGAACCCCTAGGGAAATATTAGAATTGTTTATATAGGTCAAAGGGGACCATAGGGTGACCTATGACCCCCTTTGACCCATTAGATGATGACATATGTGTCTAGGGGTCCTAGGACCCCTAAAGACGTATTATAATTATTCATATGGGTCAAAGGGGGTCATAGGGTGACCTATGACACCCTTTAACTCATTAAATAATGATATATGTCCGTAGGGGTCTTAGGACCACTAAGGACGTATTAAAATTGTTCATATGGGTGAAAGGGGGTCATAAGGTGACCTACGACCCCCTTTGACCCATGAAATGATGACATATGTCCCCAGGGGTCCTAAGACCGCTAGGGACATATTAAAATTGTTCATATGGGTCAATGGGGGTCATAGGGTGACTTGTGACCCCTTTTGACCCATTATATGATAACATATGTCCCTAGGGGTCCTAAAACCCCTAGCGACATATTAGAATTGTTCATATTGGTTAAAGGGGGTCATAGGTTCACCTTATTACCCCCTTTGAACTATTAAATGACGACATATGTTAGTAGGGGTCTTAGGACAACTAGAGACGTATTAGAATTGTTTATACTTATGACCTCCTTTGACCCATTAAATGATGACATGTCCCTAGGTGTCCTAGTACACCTAGGGACGTATTAGAATCGTTCATATGGGTCAAAGGGGGCCATAGGGTGACCTATGACCTCCTTAGACTCATTAAATGACGACAAATATCCCTAGGGGTCCGAGGACCCCTAGGGACGTATTAGAATTGTTCATATGGGTCAAAGGTGTCCATAAGGTGACTTATGACCCTATTTGACCCATTAAATGATGACATATGTCCCTAGGGGTCCTAGGACCCCTAGGGACGTATTAGAATTGTTCATAATGGTCAAAGGGGGTCATAGGATGACCTATGACTCCATTTGACCCATTAAATGATGACATATGTCCCTAGGGGTCCTAGGACCCCTAGCAACATATTAGAATTGTTGAAATTGGTCAAAGGGGGTCATAGGTTCACCCTATGACCCCCTTTGACCCATTAAATGACAACATTCGTCCCTAGAGGTCCTAGGACCCCTAGGGATATATTAAATTTTTTCATATGGGTCAAAAGGGGCCATAGGGCCCGTTTGACCAATTAAATGACGATAGGGACATATTAGAATTGTTCATATGGGTCAAAGGGGGCCATAGTGTGACCTATGACCACTTTTGACCCATTAAATGACAACATTTGTCCCTAGAGGTCTTAGGACCCCTAGAGACATATTTGAATTGTTCATATGGGTCAAAGCGGGTCATACGGTGAGGTATGACCCCTTTTGACCCATTAAATGATGACATATATCCCTAGGGGTCCTAGGACCCCTAGTGACATATTAGAATTGTTCATATGGGTCAAAGGGGGTCATAGGTTGACCTATGACTCCCTTTGACCCATTAAATGATGACATATGTCCCTAGGGGTCTTAGGACTGCTAGGGACGTATTAGAATTGTTCATATGGGTCAAAAGTGGTCATAGGGTGACCTTTTGACCCATTAAATGATGACGTATGTCCCTAGGAGTCCTAGGACCCCTAGGGACATATTAGAATTGTTCATATGGGTCAAAGGGGGTCATAGGGTGACCTATGACCCCCTTTGACCCATTAAATGACGATATATTTATATACTATTAATACTATTGTAGTATAATAATAATAATAATAATAATAATATAAATAAACACTAAATATTAATACTATTATATCTATAGTAATAATAATAATACTATTATAGCCATAATATATATATATATATATATATATATATATATATATATATATATTAATACTATTATGGAATAGTATTAATATATATATATTAATACTATTGTAGCATAATAATAATAATAATATAAATAAACACTAAATATTAATACTATAGCTATAATAATAATAATATATATTAATGCTCTTATAACTCTAATACTATATATTAATACTAATAAACCAAAGTCGGTTTCCCTCCAATAATTATTATAATATTAATACTATTATAGCAAAGGCTGTTTTCCCTCCAAATGTAATTGGTGAAAATTGGATATCCAATTTTTCTTGGCACCAATTTCCAATATATCACTGTCCCTGTAGACTCGACAACATCACTTTTTCAATTTTTTTTTCACGGGTTTTGCAAAAAAGTGCATTTTGGAGCCCAACCAATTGAAATTTTTTTAAAAATATAACCTTAGGTGTTCAAATTTGTCATCTAAATGGGGAGCAGCAGTCGTCGAAAGGATAAATGCAAAAGGAAGATATCCAATGAACACATTGTGGCATATAGGGAAAGAGACAAAATGGAACACCGAAGAAAAAGACAAGGTATGCTAAATATCAGTCAAGTTGACGATAAATTAGTCAAAGGTGAAATCATAGAGTCAGATAATGAATATGTATAGTTGGGGAATGAAAATGTACCTATTGAAAATGATAATGCCGAAATAAAAAAATTAGAGAATTAAAATTTTGAAGATGAAATGCTACCAAGTCATAATCCAGATTGCATAATTGACCATGTCGAACATGACAATGCACAGGAACCTAATGCACAAGAATGTTACATATCTCCTAATTATAATCAACATGAAGGTTCTAAAACATCAAAATGAATAATTGAAATTGATGAAATGATTATTTATAGTTTGGAAGGGAAAAATTTAGAAAGAACCATTCATTTATGGGCTTCAAGACTATACTAGATGTTTTTCGACAACAAGATAGTGGTAGAGCAATGTCAGCTTTTCATGCACTTATTAAAGATGCAAAAGATGAGACCTATGCTTTTCAAATTGAAGATTCATGTCAATAAAAGTTGGAAAGAAATGCCATTATTGTGAAGAATCTTTTCAGTGCTCTCAATAGCATTAGAAAAAATAACAGGGAGAAGGATAACAAAGCTGCTCGAAGGGTTATTACAACTTATTTGGTAAGTCATTATTTGAGAAAGGGTAGATATATGAGACAAACTTGTATTGATTTGAATCTAAATCGTACTACTTTGAGAAGAGCACTTAGTCGATGAGAGAAAATTGATGATCTTCTTCAATATGAAACATGGGCATTTGGTGGGAGACTTCCACGTTTTGATAAGAAGCTATCCAATGATGTGAAGGAAGAAATTACACAATTTTGACACTCTAACTCACGAGTATTACCCAATGCTAAAGATGTGTTAAAGTTGAGAATTCGCATCAAAGACCGCACGCCACATCCTAAACATTGTTTGGAGGTAAGTCAAACTATGTTGTTCAAACAATTTAGAGAGAGTCATCCAAGTCTTCATATATCCTTCCATCAGCTTTTCTTAGTTGGGGCATTTCTATTTTAGTTTGGTTTCATTGCAATTGATCTTGTAGTATTGTTTTCTTTTTTCCCCTTGTTTCTATTGCACAACACTTGCCATTACATATCTTACTTCAACTTATACAAAATAAAGTTTATCCCTTTGAGACAATTTGAATACCATTTCTTAGGGAAGTGTATAATAAGACACTGATGAGCCATTAGAGAGGAATTATTATGTTTGATCTAGTTGTGAGGAAAGGTTACTAAAAAATCTATTTAAATTTCATAACAAAAAATCATTCTACAAGATAGCCTCTACATTTCTAGGAATGATGATATCTAGTGAGCTATATGTTTACTTTTATTGAATGAGAAAACTATCATGCCAAAGTATGAAAAACTTATGTCATCTAAAAAAGAAAATTAATCCAAACCAAATAATATTTAGATAGAAATCATGTAGTAAGAGCACCAAAGAAGGCATGCCATAGGAATGTTCTTGTAACTATGATAGTTCAATTTGACTTTGCAATGTTATGGCAATGATCTCAGAACCAACAAAAGGAAATCCATCATAGATTCCCAAACCAAAATGTATGATATGTCTATATAGTTACCTATTTTACTTCATTATTAGAAATATTCACCTATCATTGTCACAAATTCAAAAAAGATGAGTTTGCATCTAGTACAACTCCTTGAGAAATATAAGTCATGATAATTTCACTACTAGACTTGCTTTCTTAAATTTTGATTTATTTCTCTAATATCAAATATTTTATTGTATAAACATCAATTTTATGAATAGAAAAATGTCTAAACTTTGAGTCTTTCACTAGAATATTTTTTGAGTTAAAATTGGAGAGAGTCATTACCTCTGACATAAAAATCCATCTAATTGCCTCCATACCAATAGAATGAGAAACTACACAAGCCTATTGCAAAAGAGCACCGGTCAATACAAGAACAAAATGATCACAAAAAATATATTTATAATAAAAATAAATATCATGTTATTTTTTAACTTAAGCATAGTCTAGATCTAGAGTGATTACAATACAATGTGTTATGACTTGGGTATACTAGGGTGGCTGATGATAGTCAAAAGGTAATATGTTAAGTATTTGTAATAGTAGAAGTTCATGTTGGAAACTATAATTGGAATAATTGTTATTTTGTCATTGATGTAAAACCCACTTAGAGAGACTTTTACTAACAAAGTAGAGTGTCATATCAATTGATTGATGAAGATGATTTGAAAAGAGAGATAACTAGATGCACTAGTGAAGTTGTTGAGTGAAGAGGAGCAAGTATGATGGAATTATAATTGGGAATTCATTAGTAGGTCTTTGAAAATATGATGCATTTCTTAATCAATGTATGAAGTATAGAATTGTGGAGTTGAACATAAAAAAAGTATAGTCAAATGTGGTCAGTCAGTAAAGGAGCTAAAACAAAAGATTAAGGAACTTAAGAGATAGCTAAGAAAATATTATTAGCTAAGTGATAGTTATGACCAAGCAAGATAAAGAAGAAAAAGTAGTAGTGACTTAAGCATAGTGAAGATCAACAGAACTAGTGGAAGCTAAGTGAGATAGAATAGTAGCAATTAAGCTGCATAGTGATGATTGAGAAAAATAATATAGTAATGACTGAGTGTCAGGAAAATAATAATTTGTGAAAGAATTGATTTTGAGGCAGACATAGTTGAATTTTTGGATTAGTCAAAATAGGTGGATGATAAGGATTGATGAGTTGGTATATTTAATGCACAAATTGAGGTGTAATGTGATCAAAGGAAAGGATGAAAGAGAATTTTTGAGAAGTATTAAGAAAGGAGTAGAAGAACAAAATAGATTGATAGATTTGTTGAATCTAACCTAAGACTACAATCTATGGTTATGTTTAAGAAAAAAAGATAAAAATTACCTATTTAAGGAGGCATATGAGATGTTTTATGGGGTTGGGTCATTCTTGAGTGGTGCTCTTAAGGAGAACTTGTTAAGAATAGAGTAGCAGAGGAAGAGTGAAGAGTGATTGCTTGAAGGGTTGCCAAGAAGATCAGTGATGGAGATGTTAATGAAGTCCAATCAATGAACCAACAAATGAGTTGAATGAAGATCCTAGTTGGAAAAGTGAGTTGTGGTTTATAGATCAAAATTTTTGTTACTTTCTAACCATTATGGTAGTCAAAATGCTTTAATCAAGGTTGACCTAATAGTCATTTCATAAATACTTTAATCAAGGTGACATTCAATGGAATAATCCAAAGTCCTTTAGCAAGGCCACTCCTAACATGATGATTAAATACTTTAATAGGTTCACACCTAACAATGCATTTTATAACCTTTAATAGGGTTGGCACTTAACTAAGCTCACTTTAGAAGAGTGAAAATTCCTAGCTTGTTACTTGGTGGTTTTTCCCAAATTGGGTTTCCGTGTTAAATCTTGGTGTTATATATGTGTGAATATTATATGTTTGATGCATGCTATTTACTATTATTCATTTACTATTGGTAAGTATATATTGAATGAAGAGTTAAGTAATGAACATAATTTTGAGTTGATGATGGTGTGCTATACAAACTAAGTGGTTTAGTGATATTGTTTAAGTTGTTTGAAGTTAGTAAAAGTTGTGATGGTACATCTAGACATCAGGATAACTAATTCACCCCCCTCTCAGTTATTCTAAATATTCTAACAATTAGTATAAGAGATTTTGGTGCTTGTAAGGAAAGTTTGAAAGACTTAAGCCAAAGATCAAGATGGACAAGAGAGGTACCTAAGTTGAACAAGGAGAACTTCCCAGCATAGCAATTATAGATAAAATTGTATCTTTCTAGAGTTTAATGTTTGACATTGTACTATTTGGCAAATGAATACATTGAAGTACCTAGACATATGTCTGTTGAAAAAATTAAGGAGAAGAAAGAGTATAATCAAATGATGATATATCTAGCATATTCTCTAAGTTATGTTGAATTTGATGATGTTAAGGAATGTACTACTGCAAAGAAAATGTGGGACAAGTTGGAAAAATCTGTGGAGGAGACAAAAATGTGTTGAGAGCTAAAGCTAAAAGCTTGAGAGATAAATTTGATGACATGAGAATGAAAAAGGGTGAAACTATTGCACAATATTGTGGCTGAATCAAAGAGGTTGTGAATGCAATTAGAGGAGTTGGAGGCATCATATCTAATGAGATTGTGATAAGTAAGGTTTTGAGGAATTTACTTCCTATCTATGGAATTAGAGTATCAACAACCCAAGGATTGAGATGTACACTTGGTAATGATATGACCTTGGATAGTGTAATTGGTAGACTCACTATATTTGAGTTGTGATGTGAATCTCAGGATTTAACTATATGATTTTGAGTCAAACTGGATGACCCATGTTTCATGAGTAGTGATTCAACATGAATCCATCTCTCATGAGAATAAATGAAATAGTTAGCACTCATTGGATCTAGGTGATGCTCACAGGGGTGAAGCACAACACTTGGTGAAGGTTTTGCAAATGGGGTTGCAAGCTATAGAGTTGAATTTAAAAATAGAAAGGCCAAGATCTATGATGATACTGGTGAACTAATTGGAAGTGGTGATCAAACAAGAGGTAACCTTCTCTATCTAGACCTATTTAAACATACTTGTCTATTTTCACAATTTGAAGATATTTAGGTATACATTAAGAGTATACATGTCATGTGAACTTTGATAATTTGGTAAGCATTAGTAAGATGAAAACAATAAGAGGATTACCAAGATTAATAAAACTTGATAAAGTATTGTGCAAATAATGTCAAATGAGAGAAAAGACAAAGTCTAGTTTCAAGAGCAAGACTTATTGATCTAATGATATTTTTGAATTGGTTCATACTGATTTATGTGGTCCTATGGGAGTGAAAAGTTATTATGGTGACAAATACTTCATTCTATTTTTTGATTACTTTTCTAGAATGATGATTGTGATATTTCTTACAGAAAAATCTGATGTATTTGAAATGTTTAAGTGGTATTCAGATAGAGTTGAGATAGAAATACAAAAGAGTTTGAAGTGCTTGAGATCACATATAGGTGGTGAATGCATATCAAATGAGTTCAACATATTTTGCAATGACAAAAGAATTAAGAGACAAATGAGTGCACCAAGGACTCCACCATAGAATGGTATAGCTGAAAGAAGGAATAGATCAGTCATGGACTAAGCAAGGACACTAATGATTGAGAAGAATGTTCCACAAAAAATAATAGAGGAAATATGTAACTACTACAGTCTATACTTTAAATCAAGTTCAAGTGATGAAAGGTACAAACAAAAAACCTTTTGAACTTTGGTATGGCTATGCACGTAATGTCAAATATTTTAAAGTTTTTGGAAGAAAATGTTACACATTGAAGGATACAAGAAAATGAAAACTTAATAAAAAAAGTGAAGGCATATTTCTAGGATATTCCACTAAAAGAAAGGCATATAAGTGTTTGAGTTCTAATGCTTACAAAATTGTGGGAAGTGCAAATATTAGAGTTGATGAAGCTACACAAAAGAATGGAGAAGAATGAAAGAAAGAATCTAAAGACTACATAAATTTTGTCTTACGTATATGAAGGTGAACCAACACCTTACCTGAACCACAAAAAGAGGTTGCTGAGCATCAACATCCAAGCATTGTGAAGATTTAGTAGAAAAGCTCTTCTGAGCATCAATAGATTGCCAAGCATCAGGCTATATGAGCCGAGCCATAGACTATAATAATACCATATCCTTAATACTCTAAGATCGTCATGAAAATAACTCTTTTAACATCAAAATAAATAATTAACACATACAAATATATTTAACAACTAATACCCACTTTAACTTAAACTTGAGCACCCTTTTTCCAAGTATAACAATTTCTTGATACTTCTAGAATTTTATTGACTAAATAGACATCTTTGGTTTGTTTGGTTTATTTGGTCAATAACAACTAATACCTACTTTAACTTAAATTTGAGACCCTTCTTCCAAATATAGCAATTTCTTCGTACGTCTAGAATTTTATTGACCTAATAGACATCTTTGGTCTGTTTGGTCTATTTGGTCAATAAAATTCTAGACGTCCGAATACATTTAGTAATTGGAAAATTAGTATCCAAGCATCATCTGTACGTTGCAAATGTGCAATTAAGGAGGAGGCCAATATTTATTTGATGATCTTCGCGGGCAGACGCAGGGCAAGCGTTCTTATTCATATGAAGCTTCAAGTCAGCAAACGACCATTAAAATCTTGTATTATACCAAGCGCTACAAGTAGTAAGACGCAAAGAAACGCCCATATGGATGTTATAATGTCTGTTCCATTTTCTTCCGTATTTTCAGTTTATGTTAACCTACCTCTCATAGCGGTGGTGGTAGCTTCTTGTTTTTACTTACTAGTGACCGGAGGTAAGCTAAAGCTGCCACCGGGGCCACGATGGCTGCCGATTTTGGGGAACCTGCTGGTCCTGGGTTCGAATCCCCACCAGTCTCTTCATTCTCTTTCCCAGCGTTATGGCGGCCTCATGTTTCTCAAACTAGGCAGCACACCCGCCATTGTTGCATCGTCTCAAGAAGCTGCAACTGCTATCCTCAAGACTTTTGATTCCGATTTTGCAAACAGACCGGAAAACATGGGAGCGGCTACAGATATTCTGCTGTACAATAGAAACGACATCACCATGTCTTTCCCGCTGGCCTGTTGGATAGACCTATTCTACCACCACGTAATGTGGTTTGTTACAAATTGAATGAGCAGTTATTGCATTCCTTATTTCTTTCAAACAGTTGAAACAAATCCTCCTTCAATGGAAAATAGATATAAAATGGTCAGCAGATAACTTGAGTGCTGTCCATCAAACCAGAATCTTCTGCCCACGATGAAAGCAAGTTACAACTGAATTTTGAATCTAGAATGATCTAAAGGCTTCTATAAATAGAACCTCCCAGCCAATGTAAAATGTGTATCACATAGATTTATGAGTGAATAAAATAGTTTCATTTTCTGAGTTCTTTCTGTGTATATGTTTCTATTTATTTTTTGATATAGCTCTGTACTATATTTTCATCATGGTATCAGAGCATTATTGACACTTGGGCTGTGGCAGATTTTTGGTATGTGTGTATTTTTCTATTGCAGGTTATAATCTGATTGAGCAACATCAATGAGATCTTTGGATGTTTGGAAAGCGAAGATGAGGAGTGGAATAATTTGTTTTGTTTGTTGAAGTTGCTGCCTAAAGGAGAATAAAAATGTTCGGTAAAAGATTACTCAAGAGAAGGGCTGCTTGCATTTTGTTGAGAAGAATGAGATTGTTGGAGGTAAAATTATATATTTTCATCAATGTAGAGAAAAAGTCATAAGAATTTGGTGTGATATTGTTGAGATGGTGATCGTATTCAATAATCTTTCATTTCAATTCTTAAGGGCGTAGATGAAGAAATTTGAAGTTGTCACTATGATTGTGAAATCTAATAAAATGCCAAGTTAATTCAAAAAAAGTGTTATTTGTGGATTAATAGCAATGGGGAAGCAAGGTAAAAGAGTGTTGAAGGCAAATGCAAATTTAATTTTTGAGATAGACATTTTAGAAGAAGAATTAATAAATGTGAAGAAAGAAAATGGAAATTTAATTTGTGAGAAGAATTGTTTGCAAGAAGAACTTAGATAGTTAAGAAATGAAATGAATCTAGAAAGATGCAATTTTTTAAATTAGATTAATGACTATATAGATGCAAATGGAAAGCTAGAGAAAAAATTAAAGTTGTTGGACAATGTTAAGAAAAGAAATGATGAATTAGAAGAGGAAATGATGAAAGTAAAAGAAAAGAATTACTTGTTAAAGGATGAATTAGAGGAGAAAATGAAGAAAGTAAAAGAAGAAAATGACTTGTTAAAGGATGAACTAAATCAATTTGTCATTGAAAGAAATGCATGTGTCAAAGAAAAATCAGTATGTGATGTTTCATGTGGTACAGATGATTTGAATTCACCACTAGAAAAGTGTGACTTCGTTGAGGTTGTTTGTGGTAAAGAATATGAAAATGTGGCATCAAATACTATTGATTGTGATAATAAGAATGTTGGATGGAATATAATGAAGAAAATGGGTTACAAAGGTAAAGGATTGGGAAAACATCAACAAGGAATCATAGAGCCTATTGAGCCAATAATGAGACCAAAGTATGAAGGACTAGGATATATGAGAGATGAAAGAAATGATTTTATGGATTCAATCAAATTTGTTCAATGTAAACAATATATGCAATGTTCAAATTGTAACAGGAAAGGGCACACGAAAGACAAGTGTTGGGATATACATCCGTGTAATTTTTGTGGATTAAAAAGTCATTGTGAAAAGACATGTTGGAACAATAGTTCTATGGAGTGTAGTGCCTGCCCCTAAGTCGCATTTCTGTCATCCTTGCCAAACTCTTTTAGGCCAATTTATGTTTGATGATCAGTATTATTATTTGAGAGATTATCAGATGTTGTTTTACACTCAGTTTATTATATGATGAGATTACTTGGTACTCTATATTTCATGCATGTATGATGATTATTCAATGTTTTCAATTATCAATGATGATTAGTTATATGGTTTATTATCACATGTGCTTTCTTATGGATACTTACCCCATACTGCATGTGTATGGTGTGAGTATTTGTTTTCTTTATGTATGGTGTTTCTGATGTGGTTAAGGAAGGGAGTCGTAGTCACCTGCTAGTCAGGATCTACACGATGCACCACTTCCTGCCATTGTCTGTTTAGCTTAGAATATTGTGTCTGTACATGCGTGGATTTTATGCAGGTTGCAGGTACCGGGTATCGACTTCCCTGAATTGCCAGGATGAGCGTACCCTATCGCATTATCTCAATGGTAAGAGAGGGGACATAAACTCTTAAGTCCAAATCCTAAACCCTTTAGCCAATTGTCCTAATTGATAATTAGGACAAGTATCTGAGTTAAGTACCCTCCGAATGCATCAAATGATGTTATTTCGTGATTATAACCCTTTTTGTTTGATTTAGTATGTGTTCTTCTATGATGGGTTTTCATATGTTGCTTTATGAGTCCTTGATGTATTTTCTATTAATTAAGTTTAATTAAAAGGATTAATTAATGATTTAATTTAATAGAAAATTATTATGATATTTTAATATTTAATTATATTTAATTAATTGATAAATTAATTAAATAAAAAGTATTAAATTTGGAAATAAAAGTTTTAAGTATAATTTTAGAATGTGATAATATTTATTTAATTTAATAATAATATATATTTAGAGTTCATTTTTAAATAAATGCTAAATATTATTAATTGAATTAATAAATATTTTATCAATTAAAGTTTCTTAATAAATTAAAAGTGGAAAAGATATTAAATTATTAAAGGTTTCTAGATCGCATGATCTAAGCATGAGTTTAAATATAAAAGAAATTAATTAAAACGATTAATTAATGATTTAATTTAATAGAAGATTATTATGACTTTTTAATATTTAATTATTTTTATTTAAATTGAGAAATTAATTAAATGAAAGGAATTAAATTTGGAGATAAAAGCTTTAAGTCTAAATTTAGAACGTGATAATATTTAGTTAATTTAATAATAATATATTTAGAGTTCATTTTTAAATAAATGCTAAATATTATTATTATTTGAGTTAATAAATATTTTTATCAATTTAGTTTCTAAAATAATTTAAAAAGTGAAAATATAATTATTTAATAAAAGATTCTAGTTCACATGACTTATGCATAAGATTAAATAAAAGAAATTTATTAAAAGATAAAAAAATAAGTGAAAATAATAATGTTACTTTAATTTCATAAAGTGCGCATGAGATTAAAAGTAATAAAGATTAAAAATAGAAGTCAAGTGGAATATTAAATAAAGTTATTTAATAATTTAACTTAATGTGCATGAAAGTTGAATGCAAAATAAAAGAAAAGATAATAAAAGTTAATTTGGAGTTAACTGAGTTGTGCAAAGAGTCTTCTTGGGTAAACGCACAATTAGTGCCCCGATTTGAGGAGAAATTGCTTATCACAACTTTGGGGGTTCATTTTTGGAAGGACACGAATTGGGACACAAATTGGAACAAGGAATTTGGGGAAGACAGAAATTTTGGGAGACAACTTTTGGAAGCGAATTTCAGAAGAGGAATTCTAGGAAAGATTTTTAGAGAAAAGTAATTGAAGAGGAGCAAATTCTCTCACAGTTTTTCGGGGGTTTCATGTTAGCATCAGGACCAGGTAGGGTCTTGTGCTTTGATTGTTGATTAAATATGTAATTTCTCTTTCCTGTCTTCTTCGTGTTTGTGGATTGTACATTTGAATTCTTTGTGATGAAAGCTTCAATATTTCAATATTGTAAATTATTAAATGCTTGTCAATATATTCGACATACGTAGAGATTAAAAGAGTGATCATGAATCCTTGTTCGATAGATTAAAGAAATTTAGATTTGAACGGGGAAGGGTTGAATTTTAAATTTAAAAAAAAAAAAAAATGTTTAGCAAACTTAGTGAAACTTTAAGTTAATTCTTTTGGATCCCTTGGCGGGGCGTTACATCTGGTATCAGAGCCAGAGTTTCTACATTGGGAGCTCTGGGTATATTGGAACGCCACTAGTGTTAACTAGTTGAACAAAAATGCAAACCTTAAACTGGAACTTGAAACTAGTTGAACTGAAACATTATGTAAACTATTAGTTACCTATTTTTCATACTTCAACACTTAGGCTTCAAAACTGAAATCATACTTAAACTGAAATTATAGGTAAACTGAAAATTGAAAATATCTTGTTTGCAAAACATGTGTCTTTTATCTATGTGTTTCAGTAGTATGTTTCATGGTTATTTTAGCATCTTGTGTCTTGGATATTATTGTAGGATGGTATCTGGGACAAGATCTTCCGTTAGAGGCCGTAGCCTTAGCCGTGGCAGAGGTCGTGGACAAGGCAGAGGTATTAGTGTTCATGAGTCTATCCACGAGAGCCCCATTCTGGAAGAGAATAGGGAAGAGCATGTCAGTGAGCATCAGGAAGAGAACCATAGAGAGGAGCATGCTGACTCGGAGGAGGTTGACATGAGGCAATTGATGCGAACCATCATTGATCGCCTACCTCCTGTTCTTGAGCAGGATAGAGCACATGGGGCAGGACATGAGCATAGACCTAGGTCTAGGAGCCCTCTGAGGGATCGACATAGATCCATTGTATCTTCACAGATGAAGGACCTTCAGAGGTCCAGGGTCAAGCCCTTTAATGGGCAGGGTTCTGGATATGTAGCTGAGCAGTGGCTTATTGCCCTTGACAGGATTTTTGCTATGCAGGACTTTGACAGTAATGTCAAAGCGAGGTTTGCTATCACCAACCTAGAGTTCTTTGGGGCCACCTGGTGGACTATCGAGGAAAAGAAGTTGGGCATTAGCATGGACAGTGTCACATGGGAGTTATTCTTAGAGAGCTTTCGTGAATGATTCCTACCAGAGGAATGGAAGCAGCATAGAGCAGATGAGTTCCATAACCTGAGACAGTTCACTATGACCGTTATAGAGTATGAGCGCAAGTTCTATGAGCTCATGCCTTTTTTGGGATTCAGTGACAACCCAGCACAGTTGGCACAACATTTCATTAGAGGCTTGAACAACCGTTTAATTGGGGGTGTTAAGGTGTTTGAACCTAAAACCCTCAAGGATGCGGTACATTGAGCCGTCCTTGTAGAGCAGAGTGTGAACTTAGGACATGGGGGTTTTGTAGGAGCACCTTCAGCATCAGGATCGAAGGGTGGTCAGGGAACAGGTGGCAATAGGAAACCTCCTACTGGGGGTAATCAGCGGCAGGAGGGTACTTATCCTCCAGCACAGAGTGGTGGCGGTGGTTCCAATACTAGGAACTATCACAACGCTCAGCGCAACAAGCACATCCAGTATGACCAACCATCTCAGAGTGTTCAGTCTTATCCTAGTGGAGGTAGTTTCCAACAGTCTAGTGCACCTAGAGTTTAGAGGAGCTTCAATGGAGAGTGTTTCTCATGTGGACAATGCGGACACAAGTCGTCTCGTTGCCCTCAAGGGAAACCACAATTCTCAGGCCAGAGACCTGCAGCTTAAGAACCCACAGTTGGTGGCATGGATAGAGCCCAGAGAGTGTACTCAGTGGAGTCTTATCCTCCTACGGGGGGAAAGGGTCCAATGGGACCCGCACAGTGAGGCCTTAGCTTTTCTTTTCTTGTAGGCTTCCAGGAGTAAGCCTAAGTCTAAGGGGGGTGGATGTAGTGCCTGCCCCTAAGTCGCATTTCTGTCATCCTTGCCAAACTCTTTTAGGCCAATTTATGTTTGATGATCAGTATTATTATTTGAGAGATTATCAGATGTTGTTTTACACTCAGTTTATTATATGATGAGATTACTTGGTACTCTATATTTCATGCATGTATGATGATTATTCAATGTTTTCAATTATCAATGATGATTAGTTATATGGTTTATTATCACATGTGCTTTCTTATGGATACTTACCCCATACTGCATGTGTATGGTGTGAGTGTTTGTTTTCTTTATGTATGGTGTTTCTGATGTGGTTAAGGAAGGGAGTCGTAGTCACCTGCTAGTCAGGATCTACACGATGCACCACTTCCTGCCATTGTCTGTTTAGCTTAGAATATTGTGTCTGTACATGCGTGGATTTTATGCAGGTTGCAGGTACTGGGTATCGACTTCCCTGAATTGCCAAGATGAGCGTACCCTATCGCATTATCTCAATGGTAAGAGAGGGGACATAAACTCTTAAGTCCAAATCCTAAAACCTTTAGCCAATTGTCCTAATTGATAATTAGGACAAGTATCTGAGTTAAGTACCCTCTGAATGCATCAAATGATGTTATTTCATGATTATAACCCTTTTTGTTTGATTTAGTATGTGTTCTTCTATGATAGGTTTTCATATGTTGCTTTATGAGTCCTTGATGTATTTTCTATTAATTAAGTTTAATTAAAAGGATTAATTAATGATTTAATTTAATAGAAAATTATTATGATATTTTAATATTTAATTATATTTAATTAATTGAGAAATTAATTAAATAAAAAGTATTAAATTTGGAAATAAAAGTTTTAAGTATAATTTTAGAATGTGATAATATTTATTTAATTTAATAATAATATATATTTAGAGTTCATTTTTAAATAAATGCTAAATATTATTAATTGAATTAATAAATATTTTATCAATTAAAGTTTCTTAAATAAATTAAAAGTGGAAAAGATATTAAATTATTAAAAGTTTCTAGATCGCATGATCTAAGCATGAGTTTAAATATAAAAGAAATTAATTAAAACGATTAATTAATGATTTAATTTAATAGAAGATTATTATGACTTTTTAATATTTAATTATTTTTATTTAAATTGAGAAATTAATTAAATGAAAGGAATTAAATTTGGAGATAAAAGCTTTAAGTCTAAATTTAGAACGTGATAATATTTAGTTAATTTAATAATAATATATTTAGAGTTCATTTTTAAATAAATGCTAAATATTATTATTATTTGAGTTAATAAATATTTTTATCAATTTAGTTTCTAAAATAATTTAAAAAGTGAAAATATAATTATTTAATAAAAGATTCTAGTTCGCATGACTTATGCATAAGATTAAATAAAAGAAATTTATTAAAAGATAAAAAAATAAGTGAAAATAATAATGTTACTTTAATTTCATAAAGTGCGCATGAGATTAAAAGTAATAAAGATTAAAAATAGAAGTCAAGTGGAATATTAAATAAAGTTATTTAATAATTTAACTTAATGTGCATGAAAGTTGAATGCAAAATAAAAGAAAAGATAATAAAGGTTAATTTGGAGTTAACTGAGTTGTGCAAAGAGTCTTCTCGGGTAAACGCACAATTAGTGCCCCGATTTGAGGAGAAATTGCTTATCACAACTTTGGGGGTTCATTTTTGGAAGGACACGAATTGGGACACAAATTGGAACAAAGAATTTGGGGAAGACAGAAATTTTGGGAGACAACTTTTGGAAGCGAATTTCAGAAGAGGAATTCTAGGAAAGATTTTTAGAGAAAAGTAATTGAAGAGGAGCAAATTCTCTCACAGTTTTTCGGGGGTTTCATGTTAGCATCAGGACTAGGTAGGGTCTTGTGCTTTGATTGTTGATTAAATACGTAATTTCTCTTTCCTGTCTTCTTCGTGTTTGTGGATTGTACATTTGAATTCTTTGTGATGAAAGCTTCAATATTTCAATATTGTAAATTATTAAATGCTTGTCAATATATTCGACATACGTAGAGATTAAAAGAGTGATCATGAATCCTTGTTCGATAGATTAAAGAAATTTAGATTTGAACGGGGAAGGGTTGAATTTTAAATTTTAAAAAAAAAAAAAAATGTTTAGCAAACTTAGTGAAACTTTAAGTTAATTCTTTTGGATGTTTTAAATATTAATAAAAACCCTTTTTAATAACATTAATTTAATTAAAAAACGAATATAAAAAAAAATTGAGTAATTTTTTTAAGCCCGCCGGCTTATACACAAAGGCCGCCTGCAGCTGCCACAGAGGACTGCGGCCGCCGGCAGTACTCTGTACTGCCGCTGCCGCAGTACTCTGCGACAGGGACGGCAGAGCTGCCGGAGCGGTACGGGGGGGGGTGTGGGTATTCCCGCCCCCTCCCATTAATATTAAAAAAAAATTTATTAATATTATTTTTTTTTAATATTTTTTATTTTTTATTTTTTATTTTTATTTATTTATTTATTTATTTATTTTAAACATTCACATATGTAATCTAATAGAGAAAACAATATTAACTATTCAAATTTTCAATCTATAATTTTTAATTTTTTTAATAATGTTTTAATAATAATCTTTATTAATATTTAATAATTAAATATTAATGCATTTAATATAATTTTTTTTTATGTAAGTATTAATTTATTAATTAATTTTTTTGATAAATATTAATAAATTAGTAATTAATGTAGATATTAAAATAAGTAATTAAGAACAGTGATTATTGATTAAATTAATTGAAATTAGTTTAATTAAAGTTAATTAATAATGAATATTAATTGATTAAATGGTAGATTTGGAATATTGACTTAATGGAAGTTATTATAGAATTGGGTTAATCGTAAGGGGTAGTTATGAAAACCTAGTTACTTGAATTCGACGTTAAACTAAAACATAAACCTTACCTTAACTCAATAATATACTTTCAAATCCAATCTCTGAGACTTTGATGTTGTCCTTGTGCTTTGAGTGTTTTGGGGTTGGTTTAGCGTTGACCAGTTTAGGTTGTTACCAGAGGCTCGGGGTTGTGAATGTGATGTCATGATGATTTGGACTCGATCTTTCTTAACCTGACCATGGTAATGTGATGAAGTGCTCTATGATATGATTGTATTTACTGTTTGTTATTGCTTTCCAGTTTCTTTATGTGAAGCTGAGATGTACGTATTTGAGATACTTGACTTAACCATTTTTGAGTCATCGATCAGTTATATTTGATAACCATTTTTCAGTCTCGATCAGTTATACTTGGATTGCTTTTCGGTCGCTTGAGAGGACTGAAGTGTTTGTTATGTTCTTGATGATGTCATGTTTTGACTTGACCATTTTGGAGTCTTCGATCAGTATTGTAATTTACTATTGGGATACTTTCTGGTTGCTCATTGGAGAACCATTGGATTTTGTGTTTTTATCATTGATGCCTTCAGTTGCTGATAGAGAACTGTCGTGGTCATATGATTATTATTTGGTGCTTATCTGTTGCTCATGAAGAACTGATGTAGTTTTGTGGCTTATCTTTTATGATGTCTTTTCAGTTGCTCATATAGGACTGAGGTGGTTTTATTATGATTCTTGATTTGTATTTTCATGAGCCTAGGGTAGGTTATCTATGTGTAGAGTCGGGAAGTGGCTTGCAATGGGGATCGGGGCCCTAAGAGGCTGCCTGGAGTAACCCATTGTAAGTTGTTTTAATAAGTGAAAACATTTACACTAAATAAGGGAAAATGAACCTAATAAGATAATTGTATGTTCTCTCTCATGCCTTGAGTGCTAGTACAGACTAGGATGGGGTAGAGAGAACGCTTGGTTACGACCTTGCACTCCATAGTATGCCTCGTCAGTACGAGAGGATACTAGTGGCCGCAAGGATCAGTAGGGACCCGGGATTCCTAAGGGATTGCTCGGGTAACTTCTACGTGACTTTTGCGATGACACTTTCCCGCTTGCATATTAGGTTTCCTACGTGTCTTTGTGGTGCCTCTGGGTCTAGATGTCTATCTATGTTGGAACCCTTGAGTTAGTATACTTTTAGGATTTCCAGACTTAGAGAGTACTTGTGTTTTGTGTTTTGTGTTTTGATACCTTGTTTGGGACTTGAGACTATCTCCTCAGTGCGGTGGGAGTGGACCATTTAGGTTCCACGCGGTCGGGTGGTAGTGCTTTTTACTCTTACCATTGAGATCCGTTCCGTGGTCACCATGGCTGGAGTGTTCGTGATTGGCATTTACCTTCACTATGTTCTTGGATTATTATGATGGATAGTTAAATTTTATGATAGATGTTTTATCATTATCGATGTATGTATGTATCATGTATGGTGAATAGTTTCATATATTTTATTGTACTTTGTATCATGGATTTGAGGATGTTGTATCTTTATCTTTACATATGTATATTCTTTTAAGCCTTTCATACCCTGTGACTTGTACAGTGGATGATTGAGCATTCCGAATTAATTTGCCAAGAGGCATTCGGATCAAATGTATATTATGGACATGGAACTTTCTGATTATTCTTTCATATGTATGTGATAGTTGTTAGACTTAGAATTAATTAAATTTAAATGTGACTCAACGTCTTGGGATCTTTAAGAAATGTAACTTGCAATGTATGTTGGTCGATGATTACATGTTATTGCTTCCGCTACTATGTGTTTGATATGTATGTTATACATTCTTACTTTAAAAAAAAAAAAAATGTTTAGCAAACTTAGTGAAACTTTAAGTTAATTCTTTTGGATTCTTTGGCGGGGCGTTACATGGAGAAATGCTTCAAAATGGACGTTGGTTGGAGTTATGAATCAAGTTGGAAAAATATCACAAGTATGATAAAAAGTATGAATAAAGTTTGTTATGATAAAAAGTATTATTATTATAGCAGCACTATTTATGGGTAGCTTGGACAGCTGTTCGTCCTTATCTATGAATAGTGGTTGTATTTATGGGTGGTTTGGACAGCTGTTTGTCCACTTGCCAAAAATTATTAAATGGTTATTATTTACTAATTTTAGAGATTCCCTTTTGGACACCTTGCAACCAATTCTATTATTGGCTGTTGAGTTGTCTTAATCTTAGCCGTTGGTTTGATTTAATCTCGGTCGTTGGTTTACCAACGAGAGTAGTATAAAAAGGGGTCTAGGGGGCATTTGGAGGACACAGAAGGCAAGGAAGCTTTTGGAGAAGCAGTTTGCAGTGTTAGCAAACAGTCTTGGAGTATTAGCAAGGAAGCTTTTGGAGAAGCAGTTTGCAGTGTTAGCAAACAGTCTTGCAGTGTTAGCAAGGAAGCTTTTGGAGAAGCAGTTTGCAGTGTTAGCAAACAGTCTTGCAGTGTTAGCAAGGAAGCTTTTGGAGAAGCAGTTTGCAGTGTTAGCAAACAGTCTTGCAGTGTTAGCAAGGGCGTAGTGTTAGCGCAGGGATAGCAGTGAGAAATATCAGCGGAAGAAATTAGGAGGTTGTCGGAGTTCTGCCAGTGTGAGGCAAGGAATTTTGTATCTCTTGATTTGCTGAAGTTTAATATAATTTCTCATCTGTAGAACTGGTTTTCCCTTAGGAGTTTTTCCAAGGACAATTTGTCCAAAAATATTGTGTTGATTCTGTTGCGCATTTCTTTCCGTATTTTAAGTGAAGTTGCATTTGTGTTATTTTTCGATATTAGCTGAGAATTTATTTTCAGCAGTTTAATAATCATTTGTGATAGGAGATTAATAATCAGTGACTGCAATAGTTTGATTTTTCACAATTTACCTTTGTTGTAGATTCTAGTTCTTAATTTCAAAAGAATTAAAAAGAAATTCTGATAAATTGTAGAACATGATTGCAGCGGGAACCGACATGGCTACAGGCACGGTGGAATGGGCGATGTCCGAGCTGATCCGACATCCTCAACTGATGAGCAAAGTCAGAGACGAAGTGGATTCAGTTGTCGGAATGGAAGAGAGAGTAACAGAATCTCATCTTCCTCAACTGAAGTATTTACAAGCGGTTGTGACAGAAACACTCCGTCTACACCCGCCAACGCCGCTGATGCTTCCGTACGCATCTCCAGAATCATCAAGGGAAATAATGGGGCATTTTATTCCGCCGAATTCGCATGTGATGGTGAATGTGTGGAGCATAGCGAGAGATCCAAAAGCGTGGGAGAAGCCGCTGAAGTTTGATCCGGATCGATTTGTGGAGGATCCGGTGAATCTGGATGGAAGAGATTTTCGAATAATACCGTTCGGTGCAGGGCGAAGAATGTGCCCGGGTTATAATCTGGGGCTCCGTATGATTCAGTTTGCACTTGCAAGTTTTATTCATGCATTTGATTGGTCGCTTCCATATGGTCAGGAACCCGGAGATTTGGACATGGGTGAGAAATATGAGGTTTTAATTCGTAGGCAAGTTCCTCTCACCCTTTTGGTTATCCCTCGTCTGCCAGCTAATGTTTATAACCCGTGAGTTAAAGGGTAATCGATTTATTAACTGTTTTAAGTCTTTTTGAACATCTTTAAACATCACATACTAAGGGACTAATTAATCTTAATTTTAGGTTAAAAAATTCAACTTTGACTATTTAACACTTTTGGTTTAGGAATTAAGACTCCTGTTTGACCCACTTTTTTGTGCTAGTTATTAAACTCAGAGTCTAGGTATTTATATTTTCAAATCAGTCTAGAGATCAATATGAGTTCATGAAGATAAATAAAAGAATATGTTATTTTTTTCTTACACAAGTCTTCTCTTACAATTTTATGATTATAAGTGCGCGCCTATAGTCTAACTACTATTGTGCCACTTTTTAGCATTAAGTAGTTATTAAATGAGTTATTATTCTACCAATTAAAACTCATTTTATTTTATATATATATATATATATATATATATAATGTTTCTAAATATACATGCCAATTTTTAACTTTGAAATTTATATATTAGTTTTCTAATTTTTCATTAGATAAATGTATTTTAGTCTTATATGAGAATTTGTGAGTTATGAAATATGATTTTAAAGAAAATATTTATATTTGTTTCCCTTATCCCTAATTTTTAGCACATGTTTTAGCACATTTGTTATCTATTTATTTAAAGTATCTTAAATTTCTATTTTAAAACTTCAATTATTGTCTATGAATTTTAAGATTGAAATTTATACATTGTAATAATATAATGAATAATTTGATCTTTCATACTTTTAACCATTATAAATGTTTATTTTAATTTATAAATAAATATATTAATTTTATGTATTTATTTATTATTTTAAATATTTAGTCTAATTATTTATTACAATTCCTAGTTGAGTGCTATTCCATTCAATTTTTATTAATTAGTGATATTGGGAAACCAAAAATTATTATTCCACTTATATAATAAATGTATAACAAAATTACAACTAAATTTATATATAAAATGAAAGGAAGTCGTAGTGGTGGGTTAGAGTTACATTTTTTCTCATCTTCTCAAGGAAATATTTTGATTAAAACACTTTTATGTAAATTAAACTAGATGATGTAAACTGGGGTATGCCCCTTTTAATCTGTATAGTATAGGACTTCAGTTTTACACAAGATTTTAGGTTTTCTTACTCTGTTCTTTTCTACCAATGCCTGTTTGAACAAAAAATCCATGCAATTTTATTTATTAAATTATAATAGAAGGGTTTGGCCATATATATATATATATATATATATATATATATATATAAGACTAGTAAAGGAGAGTACTAAGCCATGACATGGCACTTGTCCATCTCTTTTATCATATTGTATCGTCTAATCATTAAGATATGTGTGTGTGTGTGTGTGTGTGTGTGTGTGTGTGTGTGTGTGTGTGTGTGTGTGTAAATAATTAAAACTAAGACTAGTAAAGGCAAGTACTAAGCCACTACATGGAACTTGTCCATCTCTTTTATCATATTGTATCTAATTGTTAAGATAAGTAGTTATTTAATAAATTGCAATTAGAGTTTCAAAATTGTTAAGATTGTTAATAATTGCTTATCAATTTATCTATTAGTTATCATTTTAAAAATACAATATAAAATTTTATTGGACAACTATATTTTAAATTGGCTGGATTTTTTTATTTATTATTTTCATAATTAAATAATAAATTATTTTTTATATATTAGATAGCAACCACAAAAGGGGGGGGCTGACATTGATTACAGAATGCTAAGAATCAACCAAAAATCATTCAATAGTGATTCACCCCACACCCTTTCTAAACATCAAATTACAATCAATCTTCATATAATGATCACTATCTATTTTATCAGCGTGTTTAAACCCATTCATATTGCCAGTCCAAAAACTAAAGGAGAAACCTTAAAGATACTACCATACATACTACACCAAATCTTATTAAACCATATAAGCCCATCTGGGCAGAGAGTTTATGACTATAATTAGAACAATAACAAAAACTTAAATAAAAACACAATTGGTTGCATCCCCTCTTTCTTCCCATCATCATCCTTCGCTATCTTCTCGCTTTCTTCTTTGATTGGTTTATTGAACAAGGTCCTAAACCAATCATCCACCAAGAAGCTATAAAATGAGTGAGTGGTCTCCCTATCCTTTGTAGTCTCAGCATCATCTTCATTAACCTGCAAAAGAGAAAGTGTCATTGCTGCTAAATGCATGACCTTAGTTATAAACCCTGTAATAAAGTTAAATTTATGGTATAGATTCTCTTGATTTTTAGCAAGGTCCTTGAAGGAAGCTTGTAGCTTATTAAACTTCTCGTATATGCTTTCTTCTCTAAAACTTCCTAGGGGGATCCCTTAAGCCTTGGCCTCCTCTTCATTAATAATCCTTGCAAGTGAAGAGATGTCACATCACCTAGTCAATTTTTTTAGTGGCAGGATTATAACTATTTAGAGTATTGGAAACATGGGAAGGGTTAGGGTTCATAGGATTTTCCTTTCTTTCAACTTCCTCCTTACCATATGTTAGTATGGAGAGCCTTTATTTTCTTCATTTTGGTGGGTTTTCTCTTAGTCTTCATGGAATCAAATCTAACTACAATTTCCTTTTTGGGCAGAGTTTTGAATTTTTCCATCTTTAATCTCTTGCAGGATCTTCTAGTGCACTTCTTGCTCCTACCTATATCAATGTCAGAGTCAATAATACTAACATATTTCCCATGCCCCAAGAATCCCTTAATAGATAGAGTTTTTCTCCTCTTGTAAATCAACCTTGTGCTTGGGTTGGTAGAAATTTGAGGAGTGGTAATGGCATGAGAGTTATAAGTAAGGGAGCCTTGGATGAAAGTCTCAAATGGTGGGTGGATAGATTGGTGGTACTTAAAAAATTGAAACATGAAAGCTTGGTAAAGAATATAAGAAGGGTTTCCCTTCCTCTCTCTACTTCCTAACCTTAAATATACTGTCTTCCACAGAATGGAGAAGATGTAGAAATGAAACTAACTCATGATTTCTAAAATGATTCAAAACTGGTGAGATACTGAGAGCGGGGGGTGGATCAGGATGACTAAAACATTTTACCTTTAAAACAACTTAGTTGTATTCACCACTTAATCCATATCATATGTAGATCATGCAAAACATAACCTTAATCTTGTAATGGTAAAATAAATCTAATTATTCATCACACAATAAACTTAAAGATATAAATGTATAATCAAAAGGATTTTGGTTACCCAAAAAGCCTCTAAAAGTTAAGGTAAAATTGGGGTGGGGATAACACCCACAAACCTTCACCACCATTGTAACAAAGTTCTCCTATTAGGGCTACAAATGTGATCACTTCTAATGATCTACCCTATGAGGGGTCTTCCCTATTAAGAAGTTTACAAGATTTTTTAGGCTACCTTGATTAAAAGATTTAAAACTTATAATGAAGTAAGCACTCTATTAGGAGATTTACTTAGGCCTATTAGGACCACTCTATTAAAAGATTTACCCTAATTCACTTTGCCAAAATGTATCAATACTTGATCCTTTGGTCTGCACTCGCAGTGTTGATTACAAATATTCTTTTTCCACTCTCTAATTTGATCTCCTATTTGATATATCTTTACTCTTCTCTTCATTGCTTCACTCATTTGCTATACTCTATTATTTCACAACTTTGCTTCCAGCCTCCTAAATACAACTTCTTCGCATAAACATTCACATCACTTTGCATCCTTTCAAAATAGGTTTGGATCTATCCTATAATAGCCATTTGTAGAGCCTTCTAAAATAAAATCAATGATTTGGATGTTTCCCTTTTTACCTCTTAATCTGATTGGTTAACTTTTCTTTGTAGGGATCCATGATCCACATCAAGATGCATAATAAACTCTATAACAAACTCTACAATCATTAAATACCATGTACATGTCAGTTCAAAATGGCTTACCTCAAAGTTTGTGCCATTCTAGACATTTTTGTTTAAATAGTGTTACTTGACACATATTTGTTAGTCTCGGATTGGTTTTGACAATTGAGTGTCAACACACTTAACTAGTTCTTCAGTTAATGCTTAGTGTAATACAGAAGCCAAGCTACAATGTATGTTGAGCTAGAGAATTCAATAGGTGCCGAGTGAACTTCAAGTGCCAAGTGAACTTTAGGTGCCAAGCGAAGTTCAAGTGCCTAGTGATGTATAGATGTCAAGCAAAATAGTATTGCTATAAGTGCCAAGCAAGACAAAATTGCTATAGGAGCTGAGTGAGCCAATTTTCCTATATGTGTTGAGCATCAACAACTAGTATGTGTCAAGTAACACAAAATCAACATATGAGTTTGTGTCTTCACAAAATTAGATGTAAACCATTTTTAGAGCCGACATGAGATGAATCTCAAAGGATCTTGAAGATAAGAAGAAATATTTTACATTACCTATGCAATTAGCATGCAACCAATAGGAAAAGTGCAAGAAATGAGCATGAAATGAAGATTTAATATTGATTTTAGATTCATACCTAACCCTAATTCTTTGAAATCTTTAAAAGGAGGATGAAACCCCATTTTGAGAGAGAGAGAGAGAGAGGATGCATGAGAAAGAAGTGTATGGGTGAATTATAACAAAGTGAAGAAGGGTGAAAAGACTTAGAGAAGAACAAAGCAGAATAGAAGAATCTAGTTGTTGAAAAATAGAGTATTAGAATCTTGAAGAGTGACATATCAGATCAAGCAAGAATCATAGTAGTCAAAGCAGAACAAGGATTTAGAATCAGCAATTGAAGATTGCAATGCTATTAGGTTAAGTCTTTCTAATACTTTCTAGCAATTATATTAGATATGGAAATCCTATGGACTTAGGTTGGCCTAGCAGCCATTTGTAAATCCTTTAATAGAGTGGCATTCCAAGTGAATGTACAAAATTCCTTTAACTAGGCCTAATTTTAGCAGGGTAGTGATATTTTGTGGGTGTCATCCCCACCCCAGTTTTACCTTCTCATTTTGGAGGGTTTTTGGGTCACCAAATTTGTGTGTTGTCTATTTTCATGCATGTGGATGATATCAGTTAAAAGGATTTGAAAAGGTTAAAGTTAGTTACTTCTGATTCACCCCCCCCCTGCCCCCCCCCCCCCTGCCCCTCTCAGAAGTAAAATTTCCCACTTGTTAATTCCAACAATTGGTATCAGAGCACAGTTCTCATAAGGAGAAGCTTTACAACTTGGAGAAAAGTTCTGGAAATGGAAGTCTGCAAACTTGGGAAGATCATAGAGAATTACACAACTGACATACAACTTGCTTTACATGCTTTAGAAGAAGCCAAAGGAGAACTGAGAAAATCCTTAAAGAGAAGAAGAGAGATTGCCATAGCTGAGAATGACACACAATACAAGGAGATTGACACCTCAAATATGTTTTCAAATAGAGATTCCAAAGAGTTTTGATGTAGCAATAGTAGACTTGATGGAGAAGAATAGAGCTCAAACAGAAGAAATCAGAACACTCAAGCTTGAACAAGAATCAAAAGATATGATGCTTTGTGATGTGATTGAACAAAAGAAAAGAGCCATTAAAGACAAGGCTATGCTAGAAGAAGACAAGAGAAACCTTGCCAATAGACTGGAAGAAAAGTCAATTGAACTTGTGAGAATCTCAAACATGCAGCTAGACACCATGAGTCAAATGATGAATGCACATCATGAACTAAATGTCAAGGACATTGAGATCTCTATATTGAAGATTCAAAATGAACAACTACAAAATGACCTAAAAAGAGAAAAGGAGATTGTAGAGAGCTTCAAGTACTTTGAGTAGCTACTAAAATCACCAAGGTCAAGAAATGATACTTCATGACTAGGTTACATCAACACTGAACAAGGAGAATCATCTAAAATTGCAGAAGAAAGGAGTAATAAAGGTAAGAACACTAAACCTACTTGTCATTTAAAGGAGTAATAAAGGTAAGAACACTAAACCTCATTTTCATTTGTGTGGTAAAAAGGGACATACCTTTAATGTGTGTAGGAGCAAGAATACCCATCAGCGTGATAAGCCTAAGAATACAAGTTATTGTCATAAGTGCAAAAAGAAAGGACATCAAGCACACAATTGTAGGACTAGGACTATTAGAACACCAAAATTTGAAGGTCACTGCTACAACTGTAATAATTATGGACATAGATCTTTTGAGTGTAGATCAAAGGCTATGTGGATATCAAATTAGATAGCAAGGGAAGGTAACTATGGACATCACTACAATTGGAACTACAACACTAGGTATAGTTGTAATTACTATTAGGAATATGGACACATTTCTAAAAATTGCATAAGGACACATTTCAGAGGGAACTACAGCAGATGGTTTAGCCAAACCTAAATTTTAGTTGCTTGAAGATTGGTCATATCAGTAGGAATTGTCCAACAAGGTCAAAGGCATCCAACACAAAGAATGAAAAAGGTAAAGAGAAGGTAGATGTTGAACACATAAAAGGAGAAATGAACAAGACATGGAAGAAGAAAGATGGGAGTAGCACATCAAATGAAGGGATCACTTCACCTAACAGGTCAAGTGGTCACACTTCATCAAACTAACTAAGAGAAGGCATAAGGGATTGATTTACAAAGTTTTATCATACGTTAGTTCCTAGGCAAGAAAGTACTGAAAAGAATAGATTAGCATGAACAAAGATGCAAAGTTAAAAGTTCAAGATTTCACAAGTGTGCTAAGTTGATTGTCAAAATAGTAGGAGCCGAATGATTAGTGGAAGCTGAGTGGTGAAAAAGCAGTAGGAGCTGAGTAATATAGAATCCTTTAGAAGCTAAGTGGACAACTATAAACACACTAAGCATTAAATGAAATAAAAATAGGGTATATTATTGCTTTTTAAATATTTTTTCTCTCATTGCAAACAAAGAGAAAAGATGAGAAAGAAGCACATAGTGAATTCAAAGCAGAGAATTTAGCGTATAAGAAGATTTCAAAAATATTCCAACATGATTCCATCGATTTCAAGGTATTTATGTCTGTGCCAAGTTACACAATTTCATATTTTATTTGCATACAAACCCTAGACAAAAAAAATGGCTTCTAGCTCTAGCAAGACTCATGAGAAGGAACAATTTGAAGTCCAACTAGTGTCCAAAGAGGTCAAATAACCGGATTTCCACCCAATACCTAAAGTTATATATAAGAATGATCCAGCTGGAGCACTATCCATCATACCCTCTAAGGTTGTAATGGTTCAAGATGTAAGGAAATGCTAAAATTGGAAGATTGGAGCCATAAGTGACATGGAAATGAGGGAGGCCTATGAAAAATTATGTGAGAATGGAGTGTTGAAAGAAGAATTTCAGATTGTTGAAAGGAAGGGTTTAACACGAGCTCTAGAATTCCCCACCATTTTCAATACTGAATGGATTAGGCTAGTGCCGAGTAGAATGCATGATGGTAGCTTATGGTTGGAGTATGGGCCTATAAAAATCACAAAGATAATTGTACATAGAGTTAGAGGGTACTCGACCCTAGATTGGGCAAAGAACCTTAGGAGTAATTCTAAGAAGGTAATTGAGAAGAATATAGGTGCTAAGTGGAATAAAAGAGGGATAACAATTGACACTATCCAAGATCCTCTAGTTGACTTTGTTGTTAGGGTCATTGGGTAAAAGCACAAACTTGTGTCACCTTTTATAAAGAAATGTCATATCAGAATGTGACAGTTCAACATTAGTGACAAAAAAAATGGTATTTGTGTTTAAAATATGAAGATGATGTAAATTGATGAAATGTGTAGAATTGGATGAATTTTATGCCTATAATTTTTATAATTTTTTTGAGTAAGAATTTATTCATTTTATTTTATGTTGAAGTCCCTTTTTTAATTGTAAAAAATATAGGGTGTAGTTCCTATCAAACAAGTATATGTAAATCATCTATTTTTGTTCTAATTTGAAAATATCTTATAGATGACATGTATAACTAGTGCACAAAATAAGAAATAATTATTTTTGATGTATATTTTCTTTGTTATAAGTACTCAAGTTCGACCTTATCAGAATCCAATAGTTTTTTTCTCTCGTCAAAACTTTCCTATCAAATCTATACCTTCTTGAAATAAAATTACATATTTGTGAAGAGGATTCTCTCCTCTAGCGATAAATATCATTTTTAATTTTTTTCGATATGATTTACTATTTTTTTCCTTTTTTGAGGGAGCATCTTCTAAAATGTTGAAATATTGACTTATAATACTTTGAGATTATAACATATTATAACTAATCAAAACACTCAAAAATTTATATAATGATGATATTGAATCTGAGATCTAGAAAAGGGTATTTTTAATTTTTGAAAAAAATTGAGTTTTGATAGAGAAATGAGATTTGACCAAAACAGGTTTTGGTATCACAAATGGTGACACAGATCTATGCTTTTACCCCATTGCACACAAATTCTACCAATCTAGTAGACTCAATAGTGTACCTTGCATTATAGTAGATGTAGGCTATAAATTGGTAAAGAAAGATCATACCTATGATCTTGTAGAGTTGCAATTGTAACAAATAAATGAGAATCTAGCAGCTATCAGGAGAACCAAGGGCGCCCAATGTAAATTTGGTGCCATTTTGATTTTGATTTTCTCTTATGTTTAGAATGAATTTGATTCTTTTGGAAAAGTTGCATGGAGAACTAATAGGTCAATAATAGCTTAGGTTAATGAATATATAGAGCAGATGGGAGCTAATTTTGAGACCTTAATGACTAGCTAGTTTGAAGACTTTAAGAAATTGATGAAGCAAAGGCTAAGAATCCCAATTTCCTTAGTAGAGAAACATGTAAATGATGTATGTTTTCTTGTAGATATAGACTATACATACATACAAGCTGCCATACCAAGAGTGAGATGGCTAAGACCTCTTGGGTATGAAATAAACATAGATGAAGCATCAATAGTAATAATTGCATTGTTGGCAGAAGAAAAGATAAGGATGCACCACATTTTGGAAATTATGATGTGGTGAGATCAAAAGTGGATAAGGAGTTAAAGATTGCCTCCACTCTGAAAAAGGACAAGCTTGCTAAGAAGCTAAAAGTTAAATTTGGGGAAGGTACTACAGAAGAAGAAAAAGAAGAAGGTGAAGATGTTGAGGGTGATGAAGAAGAAGAAGATTAGGGGCCACTTGCCTTAACTCAAGGTATGGAAAAATGTAATGTCCCTTTATTGATTTTTTATGATATTTCCAACCTCAAATCAGAACTTTAAAATCAAACAACCAATATTACAAAGATCTGCCAATTTCCCAATAAAACCCAAATCGGGTATGTCCAAATTAGTGCCAAAAACTTCACAACTTCACAAATTATTAATAAATCTGAAAATAGAAATTTTTACAGAAATTTGAGCAGCATAACAGCCTACAAAATGACATTTCCAGATTTGTATAGCCTTTACACAACAGCTCACAAATGTAGGGCAAAACTATGCTCAATCGGGCTCTCGAAATTAACACAAAAATGCCCGAAAACACCACAAAACACTCATAAACTATCTCAAAAGTTTAATCATGACCCAATACATATATTCAGCTCTATTTTAAAATCATAAAATTTGAAATACAACAGCAAACCAAACTGATATGAAACACTCAACTGGAAACCCAAACTCAAACAAAAAACAACCCCGAAAACACCCAAATCGGCACTATTCAGCACAAAGGCAAACTCTGTATGAGCATGCACATGTAATGGCTTCAAACTCCCATCCTTAGCCTTCCTGAAAACCTGAAAACTCCCATTCTTGGGTCTCCTTCTCCACAGGTTTGGCAGCCTCTGAAGAACAACAAGAAAATTAGCAAGAATCAAGATGTAGAATCAGCCCAAAATGCCTCCAAACCCTTTTTAAAGAGGGCATAACCCTAACTCACGTCCAAGAGAGGTTAATAAAATATAATTTAATAATAATTTTTATTTATTAGTCCATTGGTTTCCAAAGATTAGCCCCTTTTTTCGAGATTTCACCTTTTTGGAGCCTACCTGCCTTAACAAAGTTTTTTTTTTTTTTAATTATTTGAATAGGGGACATGACAATTCCTCCCCTCCCAAATATTGATTGTCCTCAAGCAATGAAGGTTGGAATTCTCAAGAATATGTGCTCCTTCCCAAGTTGCATCCTCTAGTGGTAATCCTTTCCATTTGACCAAATGCTCTATGATGCTCCTATTTCTCAACCTTTTCTCTCTTGTATCCAAAATCTCTTCTGGTATCAAAACTAATTTTCCTTCATCATCAAGAGGTGGTAATTCTGTAGATACTATGGTTTGCTGACCTAGAACCTTCTTTAAGCAAGATACATGAAAAATATTATGTATTTTGCTATTTGGTGGGAGCTCCAATTCATAAGCTACCTCTCCTACCTTCTTGATGATTTTATAAGGCCCATAGAACCTTGGCTTGAGTTTCTCTGCCCCACTTCTCTTCAAGGTGCTTTGCTTATATGGCTGCAACCTAACAAATACCAAATCTGCCACCTCAAAAGATCTTTCAATCCTTTTCCTGTTAGCATATATCTTTGGTTGGTTTTGTGCATGTTGTAGATTATCCTTGAGGGACCTTATTATGTCTTGGCTTTGCTTGATGAAATCACTTGCTGCGGGTACTCTGCTATTAGAAAGTATTAGATCAACAAAAGAAAGGGCATCATAACCATAAAGAGCATGAAAAGGAGGCATACCAATAGACATGTGATGAGATGTATTGTAACAATACTCCCCTAGGTGTAACCATTTCACCCAAGCATGTTGTTGATTTGAAACATAGTTCCTCAAATATCCTTCTATCCATTTATTAACTATCTCTGTTTGTCCATCTGTTTGAGGGTGATAGCTAGTATTGGGAGTGAGTTTAGTTCCTGCCAAATGAAAGAGCTCCTTCCAAAAAGAGCTGAGGAATCTACTGTCCCAGTCACTAACAATGTTTCTAGGCAAACCATGTAATCTAAAAATTTCCTTGAAGAACAATTTGGCCACTTGTGATGCCTTGAAATCAGATGTGATAGGAAAGAAATGTGCATACTTAGTTAGTCTATCTACCACCACATATATGCAATCCTTACCTTCAACCTTGGGCAACCCAGTGATGAAATCCATGGAAATACTTTCCCATTTTTGTTCGGGAATAGGAAGTGGCTGCAACAACCCTACAGGAAAATTTTGCTCACTCTTGCTTTGTTGGCATACCATACATTCCTTAATGTGTTTAAAGACATCCTCCTTCATACCCTTCCATGAAAACCGCTCTCGAATTTGCCTGTATGTCTTGAAGTATCCCTGGTGACCAGCCAAAGGTGTGTCATGAAAGGCCCTCAATATCCTCTCCTTAGTTTTTGACCCTGGCACTAAGAAGATCCTGTTCTTGTAATAAATCAATTCATCAACAACCTTGTACCTGTTATCATCCACTAACTTATCCAAAATCTTGGTGGCAAATGAATCTTTAGCATACTCTAAAGTTATGGAGACTTTCCAATCAACAGAGATAGATGATAAGGAACACAAAGTGGGCTTTCTTGAGAGAGCATCAGCAACCACATTATTCTTTCCTTTCATGTATTCAATATCAAAATCATAAGCTTGCAATTTTCTTACCCATTTTTGTTGACAATCATTCAAATCCCTTTGATTCAAGAAGAACCTGAGGCTATTATGGTCTGTCTTTACAATGAATCTCCCACATACCAAATATTGTCTAAACTTATGAAGTGCATGCATGATTGCCAACATTTCCTTATCATAGATGGAGTACCCTTTCTCTGATTGATTTAATTTTCGACTCTCAAATGCTATTGGATGTCTCCTTTGAGTTAGGACAGCCCCTATACCTTCTCCTGAAGCATCACATTCAACAACAAAAGGTAAAGAGAAATCTGGAATTGCAAGCACAGGGCATGAACTCATTACCTCCTTAAGCTTATCAAATTTTTTTTGTGCCTCTTCTGTCCAAACAAAAGCTCCTTTCTTTGTCAAATCAGTCAAGGGGGCAGCAAGCTGAGAAAATCCCTTGGCAAATCTCCTATAGTAGCTACACAACCCGAAGAAACCTCTCAACTGTGTAAGATTAGTGGGTGGAGGCCAATCCAAAATTGCCTGGATTTTTTGTTGATCAACCTATACTCCTTTAGAGCTTATAATATGTCCCAAATATAGGATCTCTATCAAACCAAACTCACATTTAGATAGCTTAGCATAGAAGGATTGCTGCTCCAAGATTCTTAAAACAGTGTCTATGTGCTTTAGATGCTCTTCCCATGTTTTACTGTATATCAAGATATCATCAAAAAATACCAAAACAAATTTTTGAAGATGCTGACTGAATACCTTATTCATACAAGATTGGAATGTTGCAGGTGCATTAGTGAGTCCAAATGGCATAACAAGAAATTCAAAGTTCCCATAGTGACATTTGAAAGCAGTCTTTTCCACATCTTCACTCCTCATTCGGATTTGATGGTAGCCTGATCTTAAGTCAATTTTTGAGAAGTATACAGCACCATGTAACTCATCAATGAGTTCATCCATGCATGGTATGGGATACCTATTTTTTATGGTCTTCTTGTTTAGAGCCCTTTAGTCTATACACATTCTCATTGTACCATCCTTTTTCTTGACAAGTACCATAGATGATGCAAATGGACTAGAGCTAGGCCTTATGAATCCCATGTCCAGGAGTTCTTTAATAGTTTTTTCAATTTCTTCCTTATAACCTCTTGGATGGCGGTATGGGGTTGTTATAACTGGTTTGGCACCCTATTCTAACTCTATAACATGCTCAAAACCTCTATTTGGTGGTAATCTTGGAGGCAAATCATTGAAAACTATATTATGCTTATCAAGAATATTTTGAATTTCAAAATGGAAATTACCTTGATCCTTTGGAGAGCTTGTTGGTTGGATTATGACTCCTGCTGCCCATGTTACTTGTCCTCTTCGAAAAGTCCTCTCCATCCTCTTTGCAGAGACCGCCTTAGGTGCTCCATTCGATAACCCTCTCAATATGACTTCTTTCCCATTGGAATGAAATTTAAACTCCATAGTTTGATGGTTCATGTAATAGCCTCCGATAGAGTGCAACCATTGAACACCCAATACAAGATCTGTCTCCTCAATACCAACCACATAGAAGTCATCACATAACTCATAATCTCCTAAGGTCATCTTGAGTTGTTTCACCACCCGTGTGCAAGGCATAGTGAATCCGTCAGCTACAGTAACATTGAATCCCTCAAAATCTTCTGCTTTAAGCCCTCTTTTCATGACAAATCCCTCATCAATAAAATTGTGAGTTGCCCCACTATCAAGAAGAACAGTCAACCTTTGCCCTGCTAGTACCCCTCGAATTCGGAAGGGATGGTATCTCAGGACTCCTGATAATGCTGCTAAAGTGCCATCCTTGCTGATTTCTTTTACTTTCTCTTCTTCTACCTCCTCCTTAGTATCATGAAATTCCTCATGCTCATCTGAATCAGATTCTGAAGCAACTTCAATATAGTGCACTTGACCTTTCCCCAAACATCTGTGTCCTGGAACCCATGGTTCTCTACAAGTAAAACAAAGCTTTTTCCTTCGTAATTCACTCCTAGTCTCTTCATCTACCTTCTTTTTTGCCACATTTGTCACATATTTTGGTGGTAGTGTTGGGAAAGTCTTTTTCTGAAAATTTCCCTTATGTTGCCAAAGATTTGGGGGTTTTTGATTAGTGATTGATTTCATAGGCACACAAGTTTCAAGTTGCGAGCTTCTTTTGATAGCTTCCTGTAAGGTTGAGGGTGAGAAAGCCTTAACCAAACCCTTAACAGAATCTTCTAAACCATCAAGAAAAAGATAAACGATCCTCTTTTCACTCATATCAGGTACCATAACAGCCACTTTTTGAAATTATTCTATATACTCATTAACTGATTTGGTTTGCTTCAACTTTGACAATTCTTTAAAGTACTCTTCGTCATCCTTGAGGTCAAATCTATCTATCACCCTTTGACTGAAATCTTCAAATGTAGTTACCTGATCATGACCTTGAGTAGTCATTCCATGATACCACCAATCATAGGCTGCATCTTCCAAGTGTAGACTTGCAAATTGAATAGCATCACTCTCTTTCATGGGGTTAAGTGTGAAGAAAGTTTGTAATTTTTGTAGCCATGCTCTAGCTGAAATTTTATTTGTTCCATCAAAAGTAGGTGCTGTAAACTTGCTTATTTTATTTTTGAGCTCTCTTCCACTTGTGTCATGCTCCCTCCTGTTCTCTTTCTTGGGCATCAAAGCGTTCATCATATCCACATATTCTCTAAAAGGAACTGAACTACGAAAGTCATCATCTAAGCCATTGTAAGTAGCTCTTAATGTAATCAAATTACCTGTAACCTCTTCCACTAGATTAATGGCTGGATTTGGTACTGGTGGCTCATCTGCAGGCAAGAAAATAGATTTGGTTGATTTAGATGGTGTGGATCTCCCATTTCTTGGCTCCTCTGAAGTGCTCCCTTTCTCATTAATAGATGCAATACCTTGTAATTTTTCTGTCAATATTCACAAAGCCTCTCTAGTTTCCGCCAAACCATCCACTGTTTGCTTCTGAGTATTTTGGATGTCTTGGAAGAATTTCTTTGCCATCTCATCTGGATCAGCCATACTTTTTTTCTTCCTTGGATTTTGTACTTTTGCTTTCAACTGGGGGTTTGATCAAAATTTCTTTATTCTTTTCTCGCTGCAAATATCTTTTTTCTCTTTCACTTAGTTGCATGCAATCATAAAATATGACATGCAAGATCTAGGTAGTTATCAAAACTTGACATGCAAGATCTGGGTAGTTGTTAAAACTGACATGCAACTTCTACAAACCCTCAGGCTGGCAAGATCATGGCTCTGATACCACTGTAATGTCCCTTTGCTGATTTTTTATGATATTTCTAGCCTCAAATCAGAACTTTAAAATCAAACAACCAATATTACAAAGATCTGCCAATTTCCCAATAAAACCCAAATCGGGTATGTCCAAATTAGTGCCAAAAACTTCACAACTTCACAAATTATTAATAAATCTAAAAATGGAAATTTTTACAGAAATTTGAGCAGCATAACAGCCTACAAAATGAAATTTTCAGATTTGTATAGCCTTTACACAACAGCTCACAAATGTAGGGCAAAACTATGCTCAATCGGGCTCCCGAAATTAACACAAAAATGCTCGGAAACACCACAAAACACTCATAAACTATCTCAGAAGTTTAATCATGACCCAATACATATATTTAGCTCTATTTTAACATCATAAAATTTGAAATACAGCAGCAAACCAAACTGATATGAAACACTCAATTGGAAACCCAAACTCAAACAAAAAACAACCTCGAAAACACCCAAATCGGCACTATTCAGCATAAAGGAAAACTCTGTATGAGCATGCACATGGAATGGCTTCAAACTCCCATCCTTAGCCTTCCTGGAAACCTGCAAACTCCCGTTCTTGGGTCTCCTTCTCCATAGGTTTGGCAGCCTCTGAAGAACAACAAGAAAATTAGCAAGAATCAAGATGTAGAATCAGCCCAAAATGCCTCCAAACCCTTTTTAAAGAGGGCATAACCCTAACTCACGTCCAAGAGGGGTTAATAAAATATAATTTAATAATAATTTTTATTTATTAGTCCATTGGTTTCCAAAGATTAGCCCCTTTTTTCGAGATTTCACCATTTTGGAGCCTGCCTGCCTTAACAAAGTTTTTTTTTATTTTAATTATTTGAATAGGGGACATGACAGAAAATATGCAAATATGAAAATATGACCACATTTGACTCATTAAATGACAACATATGTCCCTCAGGAGGACCCCTGGGGACATATTAAAATTGTTCATATGGGTCAAAGGGGGCCATAGGGTGACCTATAACCCCCTTTGACCCATTAAATGATGAAAAATGTCCCTAAAGGTCCTAAGACCCCTAAGGACATATTAGAATTGTTCATATTGGTCAAAGGGGCCTACAGAGTGACCTATGACACCTTTTGACCCATTAAATGACGACATATGTCCTTAGGAGTCCTATGACCCCTAGCGACATATTAGAATTGTTTATAATTGTCAAAGGGGGTGATAGGTTCACCCTATGACCCCCTTTGACCAATTAAATGATGACATATGGGACCCCTAGGGACGTATTAGAATTGTTCATATGAGTCAAAGGGGGTCATATGGTGACCTATGAGACGTATTAGAATTTTTCATATGGGTCAAAGGGGGTCATAGGGTGACCTATGACCCCGTTTGACCCATTAAATGATGACATATGTCCCTAAGGGTCCTAAGACCCATAAGGATATATTATAATGGTTAATATGGGTCAAAGAGGATCATAGGGTGACCTATGACCCCCCTTTGACCCATTAAATGATGACATATGTCCTTAGGGGTCCTAGGACCCCTAGGGACATATTAGAATTGTTAATACGAGTCAAATGGGGTCATAGGGTGACCTATAACCCGCTTTGACCCATTAAATAATGACATATGTCCCTAGGGGTCGTAGAACCTCTAGCGACATTTTAGAATTGTTGATATTGGTTAAAGTGGGTCATAAGGTGACCTATGACACCCTTTAACCCATTAAATGATGAAATATGTCCCTAGGGGTCCTAGGACACCTAGGGACATATTAGAATGGTTAATGTGGGTCAAAGTGGGTTATAGGGCGACCTATGACGCCATTTGACCCTTTAAATGACAACATATGTCCTTATCAGTCCAAGGACCCTTAGGGACATATTAGAATTGTTCATATCGGACAGGTCCTTTGACCCACTAACTGATGACATATTTCTCTAGTAGTCCTAGGACCCCTAGGGACGTATTAGAAATTTTCATATTGGTCAAAGGAGGTTATAGGTTCACTCTATGACCCCCTTTGACCCATTAAATGACAACATATATCCCTAAGAGTCGTAGGACCCTTAAGGATGTATTAGAATTGTTCATATGGGTCAAAGGGGGTCATATGGTGACCTATGACTCTCTTTGACCCATTAAATGATAAATTTTTTTTCTAGCAGTCCTAGAACCCCTAGGGACATATTAGAATTGTTCATATGGGTCAAAGGGGACCATAGGGTGACCTATTACCCCCTTTGACACATTAGATGATGACATATGTCCCTAGGGGTCCTAGGACCCCTAAAGATGTATTAAAATTATTCATATGGGTCAAAGGGGGTCATAGGGTGACCTATGACACCCTTTGACTCATTAAATAATGACATATGTCGGTAGGGGTCCTGGGACCCCTAAGGACGTATTAGAATTGTTCATATGGGTGAAACGGGGTCATAAGGTGACCTACGACCCCCTTTGACCAATGAAATGATGACATATGTCCCTAGGGATCCTAGGACCCCTAGGGACATATTAGAATTGTTCATATGGGTCAATGGGGGTCATAGGGTGACTTGTGACCCCCTTTGACCCATTAAAAGATGACATATGTTCCTAGGGGCCCTAGGACCCCTAGCGACATATTAGAATTGTTCATATTGGTCAAAAGGGGTCATAGGTTCACCTTATTACCCTCTTTGACCCATTAAATGACGACATATGTTGCTAGGGGTCCTAGGACACCTAGAGACATATTAGAATTGTTGATACCTATGACCCCCTTTGACTCATTAAATGATGACATATGTCCCTAGGGGTCCTAGTACACCTAGGGACGTATTAGAATCGTTCATATGGGTCAAAGGGGGCCATAGGGTGACCTGTGACCTCCTTAGACTCATTAAATGATGACAAATGTCCATAGGGGTCAAAGGACCCCCAGGGACGTATTAGAATTGTTCATATGGGTCAAAGGGGTCCATAAGGTGACTTATGACCCTGTTTGACCCATTAAATGATGACATATGTTCCTAGGGGTCCTAGGACCCCTAGGGACATATTAGAATTCTTCATATGGGTCAAAGGGGTCCATAGTGTGACCTATGACCCCTTTTGACCCATTAAATGACAACATATGTCCCTAGAGGTCTCAGGACCCCTAGAGACATATTTGAATTGTTTATATGGGTCAAAACGGGTCATAGGGTGAGCTATGACCCCCTTTGACTCATTAAATGATGACATATGTCCCTAGGGGTCCTAGGACCCCTAGCGACATATTAGAATTGTTCATATGGGTCAAAGGGGGTCATAGGGTGACCTATGACTCCCTTTGACCCATTAAATGATGACATATGTCCCTAGGGGTCCTAGGGCTGCTAGGGTTGTATTAGAATTGTTCATATGGGTCAAAGGTGGTCATTGGGTGACCCTTTGACCCATTATATGATGACATATGTTCCTAGGATTCCTAGGACCCCTAGAGACGCATTAGAATTGTTCATATGGGTCAAAGGGGGTCATAGGGTGACCTATGACACCCTTTGACCCATTAAATGATGACATATGTCCCTAGAGTTCCAAGGACCCCTAGGGACATATTAGAATTGTTCATATGGGTCAAAGGGGGTCATAGGTCACCCTATGGCCCCCTTTGATCCATTAAATGATGATATATTTATATACTATTAATATTATTGTAGTATAATAATAATAATATAAATAAACACTAAATATTAATACTATTATCTCTATATTAATAATAATAATACTATTATAGCCATAATAATATATATATATATATATATATATATCTATATATATATATATATATATATATATATATATATATATATATATATATATATATATATATATATATATATATATATATATATATATATATATTAATACTATTGTAGCATAATAATAATAATAACATAAATAAACACTAAATATTAATACTATAGCTATAATAATAATAATATATGTATTAATGCTCTTATAGCTCTAATACTATATATTAATACTAATAAACCAAAGTCGGTTTCCCTCCAATAATTATCATAATATTAATACTATTATAGCAAAGGCTGTTTTCCCTCCAAATGTCATTGGTGAAAATTGGATATCCAATTTTTCTTGGCACCAATTTCTAATATATCCCTATCCCTGCAAACTCGACAACATCACTTTTTAGTTCTTTTTTCACGAGTTTTGCAAAAAAGTACATTTTGGTGCCCAACCAATCGAATTTTTTTTAAAAATATAACCTTAAGTGTTCAAATTTGTCATCTAAATGGGGAGTAGCAGTCGTCGAAAGGATAAATGCAAAAGGAAGATATCTAATGAACACATTGCGTCATATAGGGAAAGAGACAAAATGGAACACCAAAGAACAAGACAAGGTATGCTAAATATCAGTGAAGTTGACGATAAATTAGTCAAAGGTGAAATCATAGAGTCAAATAATAAATATGTATAGTTGGGTAATGAAAATGTACCTATTGAAAATGATAATGCCGAAATAAAAAATTTAGAGAATTAAAATTTTGAAGATGAAATGCTACCAAGTCATAATCCAAATTGCATAATTGACCATGTTGAACATGACAATGCACAGGAACCTAATGCACAAGAACGTTACATATCTCCTAATTATAATCAACATGAAGGTTCTAAAACATCAAAATGGATAATTGAAATTGATTACATGATTATTTCTAGTTTGGAAGGGAAAAATTTAGAAAGAACCATTCGTTTATGGGCTTCAAGACTATATTAGATGTTTTTCAGCAACAAGATAGTGGTAGAGCAATGTCAGCTTTTCATGCACTTATTATAGATGCAAAAGATGAGACCTATGCTTTTCAAATTGAAGATTTGTGTCAATAAAAAGTTGGAAAGAAATGGCATTATTGTGAAGAATCTTTTCAGTGCTCTCAATAGCATTAGGAAAAATAACAAGGAGAAGGATAACAGAGCTCCTCGAAGGGTTACTACAACCTCTTTGGTAAGTCATCATTTGAGAAAGGGTAGATATATGAGACAAACTTGTATTGATTTGAATCTAAATCGTACTACTTTGAGAAGAGCACTTAGTTGATGAGAGAAAATTGATGATCCTCTTCAAAATGAAACATGGGCATTTGGTGGGAGACTTCCACATTTTGATAAGAAGCTATCCAATGATGTGTAGGAAGAAATTACACAATTTTGACACTCTAACTCGCGAGTATCACCCAATGCTAAAGATGTGTTAAAGTTGAGAATTGGCATCAGAGACTGCACGCCACATCCTAAACATTGTTTGGAGGTAAGTCAAACTATGTTGTTCAAACAATTTAGAGAGAGTCATCCAAGTCTTCATATATATCACAAAGGGCTTTTGAATCTTTGAAGCCATTTTATTGTGTGCCACTCAAAATTTGAAATACATGTTGTAAATATCATGTTGAGTTTTTTATGCACTATGAACTATTACGCTCCATCCGTTCTACTTTGCATAGTAAAGAAATATTGGAGGATTGTGGTGCTAGTGAGCTTCCAAAATCATCAAGAGACTTGCTAGATCAACTTTTCTATCATAGAGTTGATGGGTTTTTCTTTTATAGAAATGCTTTCTTAAATGAGAAGTGTTCAGAATGTGGTGGCTTATCCAAGTTTGACACATGTTTCCATGAGGGGTGCGAACAAGATCTTGGAAAGACAATAGTGAAAAAAAAGGTATATGAAATGGTGAAATAAACATTGAAGAGTGGAGGTGAGAGCTCTAGATGTGAATTGGTTGGAAAAGATATTAGTATGGCTAGTTTTATTTCAGATTTAAGGACAAATCTTTTTTAAAAGTATGCAAGACATAGTCACAGCTCTCAGTGGTTGGATAAACAATTTAGAATGTGCAAGGAGACTTTTCCCATTGGCACTATTATATCAGTTGTTTATTTTGTTAAGAACTACACATTGCAACCTCAAAATGAGACAAAATCTCAGTATTACAACTCTATTTAGATTGTTATTTTTGTTCACATAATATATAGACATGTCCCTAATAGTGTAGAAGATAATCAAAAGATTATTAGAGTATCATTTTTATATGAGTGATGATAGATCTCACTCTCACGAGTTTGTGCAACATTGTTTCAAGAATTATTTTGATTTCTTACATGAGCATGCAATTGCTATGGATAGACATATCATTTGGTCAGATAATTGTATAGGTCAATTCAAGAATTCTCGCATGTTTTATTGGTTGTGTAGGATGCACATAAAGAGAGGGGTGCCTCATATTTGGAATTTTTTTGAGTCCAGCCATGGAAAAGGGGAACATGATGGAGTGGGGGCATGTGTGGAGAGATCTCTAGTCAAGGAGCAACTGAAGATTTCAGCAACAAGCTTCTTGATGCTCGTAGCATTGTTGATTGGTATAGTTTAGCATTATCATGGGGGGGACTCTTGATTCAGTGGTACGTAGGTTCTTTTGGTTGGTTGAGGAAGGGTCCATAGTTGATAGATTAGATTGTGCTACAGTGAGAGACTCATCAAAAATGCATTCATTCTGGAGCTCTAATTCTAGTACATGGACCATTTGGACATGATAGCTAGCTTGCTTTTGTCCTAATTGTTTTTAGTGTGATTGGGATCACTGTGAGTCAAGTGAGTGGGTGGACACATGGGCTCCACATTATCTTACTCCATTGTCTATCATACCCTCTATCAGAAATGATGACATGAAAAGTTCACTTGAGCATAACCATCTATCAGATCTACTTTAGCCAGGACATGTCTTTGCATTGGTTGCACCACAAGGGAATGATGAGAAATATGATTATTGGTTAGCACGTTATGTAAGAGGTAAACAAAAACTTGCACAACCAATCATAGATGATGATGGATTCACATATCCTACTAGTTCAGTGGTTGTTGTTGAAACATGGCTGCGGACATACATGCTTAGAAGGAATGGAATTGCTGCATTCAAAGACTATCATAAGCACAAAATAATTCTCATATATTCCTATCTTATTATAGCAAGAAATGTAAAGTTATTGAAGCATCAAGGAAGAACAAAAGTAAAAGAACTTTTTACTATTGCTAATGTTGATCATGAAGCCCTGTTAGAGACCCTAAAATAGAGAGAGGACCCTATTAGAACACTCGACTAGGTTAATTTACTTCTTATGTTATTTTCTTCATAATGATTCAATGAACTAATGATTGTCTTGTTTAATACAATAAGTTACTAATTTTTTTTATGATATTTGAATGTAGGTACATCATGAAGAGTGGGGGGGGGGGGGGGGGGGTGGGTTATTGGGGAGAATTCCTAAGATTTATGATGTATTATGATGTTAAATGTGAACTATTTTTGTCTATGATTTTTGTAATAATGAAAAATACAGGTTAAATTAGTTGCACATTCTAATTTGTATTCTGGTAGGTTCTTTGTAAGGAATTATAAGATGAAGATATTGAACAAGTTCTTGCAAATCATATTTGCATGTGATACAAGGCTATAAGGACAATTTTAAGAGAATTTATAACTATATGAAAGATAATTGCTTGCGAATATCTTATTACAAATTTGGTTTTTTTCCTTATTTGACATAAAGCAAACATTATGATTATTAAAACTATTTTTATCAAACTAATCAAATAAAAAAAATCTATAAAGTACGGATGAACAATTAGAATACTTGATTTCTTTCATTTTACAACCAATCACATGCATTTGAAAGCATAAAGAGTCATAATATTGTATAATGTTTTGAAAGACTTTCATATTGAAAAGTTGTAAAGGACCATGAGATTTGATTTTTAGTAATGTCTAGGTTTTCATAGGGTAAGTGAGTCAATAGATAGGTCCTAATAAGGTCTCATAATAATCTCAAGTCATTTCATAAGTTGAAACATTCAATAAGTCACTTAAAATTTAGCTTATTGCTTTAAAAACTTCAAATCTTGAATGTAACGGCTGCATGAGCATTTTGGAAGGAAACTCCATAGTCTAAATTTTATGAAATATAGGGAACACTAGTGCAAAGTACCTAATCATTTTTCTTTTCTTGATGTAATAAGGTCTAGGGATAGATCTAATGATCTCCCTGTGACCATCCACATTTGTAATGGACACAAGACCCCATGGTGTAACTATAAGCCTTGGCCATCAATTGGTCCAATAAAGTAGATTTTTTTGTAAATTCTATGTTTTTTTGGTAAGTCTAGATGTTTAGAACATTATTAGGGTCCCTAGGAGTTTGTAGAGTCTATTTGCAATCAAATTTGCAATAAAACTTGTCTTAACACAAAAATTGCAAAAAGCTGCTTAGCAACTTTTGCAATTTTCTTAATAACTTTTCAAAATCTAACTCCTAATGTCTTGAACTATTTGAATCGTCAGTGCCATTAGCTCTGAGTGGGTGGGTGAACCCTGGTGACACCCTTGTTCTAGCCATAGAGACCATCTATCATCCGTGGCCACCCCGTACCGAGGAGTCCCCAAGGTTCTTTAAGTGCATTTTGAGGTCGATCTTCTGAGGGTCATAACTCAGAGCTTGTGAGGGCTATCAATAAATTATTCAATGCTACAAGATAGTGATTTTGAGGCCTAAAATAACCTATCTCATTTTTTAGAGATCACATTCTGTTTGGATTCGGCACAGCGATCTCGCTCGATGCCAAAATTCGCAATGTGCCTCAGTTCGTAGGTGCACCACAACGTAACTTTGAAATCGCTGATCGTGGCATCAAATTGTCAGTTCCATTAGCTCTAGATGGGTGGGTGAACCCTAGTCACACCCTTGTTCCAGCCACAAAGACCATCCATCATTTGCGGCCACCCCATACCGAGGAGTCTCTAAGGTGCTCTAAGTGCATTTCAAGGTCCATCTTTCGAGGGTCATAACTCAAAGTTCGTGAGGGATATTGATGAACTGTAAAATGATATAGGACAGTGATACTAAGGCTTAAAATAACCTATCTCATTTTTGACAGATCACATTCCGTTTGGATTTGGCACAGCGATCTCGCTCGATGCCAAAACTCGCAGTGTGCCTCAGTTCATAGGTGCGCCACAATGTAACTTTGAAACCGCTGATCTTGGCATCGAATCGTCAGTACCATTAGCTCTGGATGGGTGGGTGAACCCTAGTCACACCCTTGTTCTGGCTATGGAGACCATCCATCATTTGTGGCCACCCCATACCGAGGAGTCTCCAAGGTGCTCTAAGTGCATTTTGAGGTCGATCTTTCGAGGGTCATAACTTGAAGCTTGTGAGGGCTATCGATGAATTGTCAAATGCTATAGGATGGTGATACTGAGGCCTAAAATAATCTATCTCATTTTTGAGAGATCACATTCTGTTTGGATTCGGCACACTGATCTCGCTCGATGCCAAAACTCACTGTGTGCCTTAGTTCATAGGTGCACCACAACATAACTTTGAAACCATTGATCTTGGCATCGAATCATCAGCACCAGTAGCTCCAGATGGGTAGGTGAACCCTAGCCACACCCTTTTTTTGGCCATGGAGACCATCTATCATTTGCGGACACCCCGTACTGAGGAGTCTCCAAGGTGCTCTAAGTGCATTTCAAGGTCGATCTTTTGAGGGTCATAACTCGAACCTTGTGAGGGCTATCAATGAACTGTCAAATTCTATAGGACAATGATACTGAGGCTTAAAATAACCTATCTCATTTTTGATAGATCACATTCTGTTTGGATTCGGCACAGCAATCTCACTCGATGCCAAAACTCATAGTGTGCCTTAGTTCATAGGTGCACCACAACATAACTTTTGAAATCGCTAATCTTGGCATTGAATTGTCAGTGCCATTAGCTCCGGATGGGCGAGTGAACCCTAGTCACACCCTTGTTATGGCCACGGAGACCATCCATCATTTGTGGCCACCCCATACCGAGGAGTCTCCAAGGTGCTTTAAGTGCATTTCAAGGTCGATCTTTCGACGATCATAACTTGGACCTCGTGAGGGCTATCGATGAACTGTTGAATGCTACAGGATGGTGATGCTGAGACCTAAAATAATCTATCTCATTTTTGAGAGATCACATTCCATTTGGATTTGGCACAATGATCTTGCTCGATGCCAAAACTCGCAGTGTGCCTCAGTTCATAGGTGCACCACATCGTAACTTTGAAATCACTAATCTTGGCATCGAATTGTCAATGTCATTAGCTCTAGGTGGGTGGGTGAACCTTAGTGACACCCTTGTTCTTTCCATGGAGACCATCTATTTTCCATGGCCACCCCATACCGAGGAGTCTCTAAGGTTCTCTAAGTGCATTTTAAGGTCGATATTTTGAGGGTCATAACTCAGAGCTCGTGAAGGCTATCAATGAACCATTGAATGCTACAAGGCGGTGATGCTGAGGCCTAAAATAACTTAGAGCTCATGAGGGCTATCGATGAACTATCCAATCAAGTCTCTTAAATTGAGATATCTTGAAGTTATGTTAAAATTGAAAAGTTGTAGTACGAGGATAGTAACAAAGTGAAGTGCTAATTATCAAAGATTATGAATCCATGAATGACTTGGTGGTTGGGGATAGAATCCATGGTTGAGGAATGGAGTTCTTAACTGTGTTGAGATTATATTTGAAGCCAAGAGTTAGTTTCAAGGTTGAAGGTGGAGTTTAAAATAAGATTTGGGATTATCTGAACCTTGTGTAGGAGATTAAAAAGTTTGTTTATGTCATGATAGCACTTCAAATTATACATTTCATCCAAATTTGATAATAAATATTGTTAAAATGTTATTAAAAAATTATTGCATTTGAATCAATTATAACAAACATAATCAAAATTAATGATATTCCATAAACATGAACAATACACATGATCCACGATAAATTGAACAATACTAGATACTAAATTAATATGTATATCATTGTGCACATAAATGATAAAAATATATATCAAAATACATGTATCCATAGAAATTTTTTTACACAAATATATATCAAAGATCATGTATCCATAGACAAAGTACTCAAATATATATCAAAATATATAGATCCATATACAAAATGTGGCTGATCATGCCATCAGAATGTGTATAATATCAATATTTCTGTATACAATGTAGCATATGCCATCTCAAAATGTCTCATGATGCATCCTACGACAACTATACTATCCTAGGGTGCTGGTGGATGATCAAAATGCAGCCTCTTCGCTGCACTAGGTGGATTAGATGCCTCCTACATAAACAAAAAAGGAAAACCCAAAGTTAGAGTACTAAATTTATATGATTCTACGTATCTAACATTGAATTACTCAAATGTAATTAGACTACTAAATTTATATGATTCTACGTATCTAACATTGAATTACTCAAATGCATAATGATCTTTTTTGTAATGGAGATTAATACTATCAAAATTTTATAATAAATACCTCTCTCGTCGACCTCCTACGCCTGTCAGGAGTCCTCTTGTGTGCCCTCGACAATGTTGGTACCTCTCTGATTGTGGGTTGTATATGTTCAAATACCTTTGTCAGATGAATCTACAATTTAAACTATAACATTATAATTCATAGCATGGTAAATTTATAACATATTTAATCATGAATTCAAACTACAACTTACTATTGTAGGCTCCTCCTCAGGAGTGAGTGGCCGCATCATCCAATCTACATAACTCTCCCGTCGAACCTCATGTGCACTAGGAGTCTCCTATGAGATACAAAATAGTAGTTGTTAATATCACGAAAATTAGTTTTGAATTTATTTATGAAGATAAGGATAATAAAAAATAAATGATACTTATACATACAATGGGGCTCTCAGTGCGAATGGAAATCCCTGATGGTCTACGACGTGAAATCTATATAGGCTCATCACTAGTAGCGACACCCTATATACAATAAAGAATGTAATTAAATGGGATTACCAAAAACATTTTAAAAGAATGCATCGATATTTAATCAAATAGAAAGTGGCTAATTACCTTTCCTTTCTCAATGCGTGCTAGCTCACCCTCCACACTTTGTCCTTCCAGGACAGCTGCTACCTGCAAGATAAAAGAAATATTAGCAACCATATATGCTACAATATCAAATAGAAAATTAAATACGAACACAACATAATGTACTGTAGATGTCTCAAGGCCAAATGAAATGGCCAAGAGCATGGCATCATCAATCTATCTGAGCTCCTCCTTGGTCATCAACTAAACGTGAATGAAGATCACATACATATAAAAGTCAACATGGCTTAAAAATTAAAATTACTCTATTATAAAAATTAACTTCAAATCACATATGTCATAACAAAAAAATATATACACACACTGACACCGAAGGAGTCCATGCCTCTTCATTCCCCTTCTCTCTTGCATCAGGGTCTGTAGCCTCTCTGTGTGTGTCTGGTGTATCCTCATCTACTACAAAATGATACTCAGGAAGATCATCTATGGGACCCAGGAAAATATTCTTGCATGTAATGCAAGTGTGAGGCACACAAACGTGTGATGAGCTAGCTGATGATGAACTGGCACTAGCATCATCAACACGAGGAGGCAAGATTGACCTAGCCTGAGATATCATTAGGCTACTCAGCCTATGAATGGCTCTGATAGTTTGAGAGCTAGCCTCTATCATAATATCTAGATGCTGCACTCGAGAAGGAGGGGAGATATTAGTGGGGGGGACAAAAGTGCTAGCTTTCTTCCATTGGGAAGAGGGTCTATCCTGAGGAGCTCCTAGTCCTAAGCCCATGTTGGGCTTCATGCTCCAATAGTTCACTTTAAGTTTCAACACAAATTCAGTATATAATTTTCTAAGGAAATAAAATGTTATGTCTAAATTTCCATGTGGAGGGATATCAAAGACCATCCACCAACAATCCCAAAAGTTTGCACGTATGGCATCATTTGTGCACCATTTAATTGATAATTTGGATTTTTTTGGGTTGACTAGTAAACCTATTTTTGGGTTCGCAAAAAGGTTGGCGAAATTGTCTTTGCTTATGTTGAGGGCCGCAACCTCATCATAATCCAAACCATCATCAAAAATCTCATGCATTTGATCACGACAATGAAGAGCGACATTTTGTTGGTTTGTAAGGGTTTTAATGTTATCCACTATGGTGTTTAACATGGATAACATAGGAACCAATGCGGGTACATTATTATATGTTCTATGCAAACCTCTCAACTTGGTGAGATTTTCATTTATCAAATCCTCGATTCGAGGAGGGTTTTGAGGGGGTAGAGGATCGTTTGGTGGACGGTCTTGTGGGGGTACTAGATCATTTGGTGAGGGGTTACAAGGAATATTATTCCCTAGCTTAGTGTCATCATTCTGATCAACCATTCCTATTGAATTGCAAAATGTAATATATATTTTAAAAAAACCCTAGATTCAACTAAAACAAACAAAAATTAGTTAAAAAAACAAAAAAAGATACCTTAATATCTGATATCCAATCTTATATCTGATATCCGGTTGCGCGCTACTATTGGCCCCCAAAATGTGAGAAATAAGGGCCCACAGGTCTGGTCTTTTTTTAATATGTAATGTTACAGATATCGAATATCCGATATTGAATCGGATATCCGATCGCCCGCATATCTTATATTTTATATATAAGATATAACATATATAATATATAACATATAGCTTTGAAATATTATATTATATTATATTATATATATTTTTATATTATATTATATTATATATATTTTTATATTATATTTTATATATAAGATATAACATATATAACATATAAAATATAGCTTTGAAATATTATATTATATTATATTACATTAATATATATTATAATATTAAATATTATATTATATTATTATACTATTATAATATAATAATATTATTATATTATATTATTATAATGTATTATATTATATTATATTACATTACTATATATTATAATATTAAATATTATATTATATTATTATAATATAATACGTTATAATATAATATTATTATTATAGTATAATATTATACGATTATAATATAATAATAATAATATTATTATATTATATTATATTATATTAAATAATATATTATAGTATTATAATATAATGTTTTTATATTATCATAATATTATAATAATAATGTCATATGATTATCGGATATCCGATATTAGATCGGATATTTTATAAGGCTCAACCTTTCCTTCCAAGCTTGGTACCTGGATAGGTGGAAAAAGGTCAGAGCAGATTTTGAAGTGCTTTTAGACATGTTCAAACTCTATTTTTTTCACATCGCCACTTTTTGGCACACCATGATCCTGCACATACCCATATTGCAGATGAATAAGTACTTAAGCTACATAGGTACATTGAGAATTATTGTATTTAGCATGTGTTGTAAAAGAGGGAGAAGTTTGTTGCCATATCTCTGAGAAATTTTTGGAACTAGAATAAAGTAAGGAACCAGAGAGGGAGAAGTTTTCAAAAGAAGAAGCTTGTTGAAAGAGGGAGAATGTTATGAATGAACTTGATAGTAGTTTTTATAGACAGAAGATAGATTCCAGTGAAAGGAAGAGCTCATACTAACAAAGGGAGTTCTCAAGTCTAAAGCAAAAATTTCATTGTGCTATGACATATTGTGTTGCCATCAATGGAAAAGAGGGAGATTGTTGGATACAACTGATTAATTGTGTGTTACCTTTGATGTTACAAAAATGTCATAATCATTATCAGTCAGTAAATGTTGAGATCACTTAGGTAGTGATGATAGTTCTTAGTGTCTACTGAGCATTCCTGTGCTTGCCTAGTTCAGAAGGCCATGTTTACTGAGTTCACTCGAGCATCAAGGAAAGATGCAGAAAGTGAGTGTTAACCACACTCACTTGGTTAACAAAGGAATATTGGATGGAACCAATGATAACCAAGCTCACACAGTTAACAAAGGAACATTGGATGGAACCAGTGATAACCGAGCTCACTCGATTGCCAAAGTATTTTCATAAGTTTGTAGTATTAACCAAGCTTTTTTTGGTTAACAAAGGAAATCATTTTTGAGTCAGTGTCTATTGAGTTGGGTCGGCTAATGAAAGATTTTCTCATTTTGGCATATTAAACTTAATTAATTTATCTATTGATTCCAACTGACTAAGGTGATGAATATTGATTATTCTAAGTTGTATTTGAGCTGACTTGACATTGTAGAAGATATAAGTATAAGGTCAAGTTGTGATTTCAAAGTATGAGTGTGTAAGGCATAAAGATGTTATTGAAGATTTAATGATGAGATGAGGAAGTGAATTTGAAGGATAAGAAGGATATCCTTGTGGATCAGCAAAGCCGTATTCGATCAGGAAGGATCAACTACAAGCTAGAACAGAGATCCATAATTCACAAATTAGTTACATTCAAATCAGGTCATCTCATTGTTACTCTCTAACCATTGTAGTAGTGATCTAAATCTCTTAATAGAGTTGGCTTAACATCTATTTGTAAATCCTCTAACAAGGTGGCAGTTCTATTGAATTGTCTCAAGACCTTTAAAAAGGCCACTCCTAGCAAGGTGATTAAAACCTCTAATAGGGTCACACCTAATAGTGTGCTTCCTATCATTTAATAGGGTTGGCTTCTAATAGGTCTCACTTTAGAAGAGTGAAAACAGTAGCTAGTTGCACTTGGTGGTTTTTCTCAAATTGGGTTTCCACATTAAATCTTGGTGTCATATGTGGTCATGGTTATTTTCTTTTATATGTTTTCAACTAAGATAAAGTAATGGTAATAATAGACAACATCTAAAAGGTTTATATATATTAAGAATTTATTGAGCTAATTCAGTTATTACTAAATTACAGCATTCTATGTGTTTACAAAGCTTCAATAGTATTCAATTTTTAGTTTGCATTTTTATACTGACAGCTAATGGATCTAGGATTTATTTTAGTAGTAACTAATTCACTCCTCCCCTCTTAGTTACTCCTCTTATATTTCCAACAATTACAGATGTATAAGGATGTTTAGAAATTTGTGAAGAGTTGTGGTGTTTGTAAAGTTGTAAAAGGAGTAAGTCAAAATACTAGATTGTATACACCTATTTTTATTCCTAAGAAAACTTGGAGTGGCATTAGTATAGATTTTGTTCTTGGATTTCCTAAAATAGCAAAGGCGTATGATTCTATATTTTTTGTTCTAGATAGATTTCATAGGATGACTCATTTTATACCATGTAAGAGACATCAGATGCTGAGCATGTTGCTAAATTTTTCTTTAAAGAGATTGTTAGATTGCATGGATTACCAAGAAGTATTTTTTCTGATAGATACAGTAAGTTTTTTGGTTATTTTTGGAGAAATTTGTTGAAGAAGATGGCCCGTGTTGAGTTGAAATTTTGTTCTACATTCCATCAACAGACTGATGGATAGACAGAGGTTGTGAATAGTAGCTTGGGTAATTTGCTAAGATGATTAGTTGGAGATGAAAAACATAATTGGGAGATGGTATTAGCACAAGCAGAGTTTTCATATAATAATTTTGTGAATAGAAGCATAGAAAAGATGCCTTTTGATATTGTTATTAGAATAAAGCCTAGAGGAGTATTAGATTTAAAGGATGTTGCTAGTGAAGAGAAGAGAAGTGTTACAAGAGAAGAATTTGCTAATTTTTTAGAGTCTTTGCATAAGGAAGTGAAGCTAAAGTTGGAACAAAGTAATCAAAAGTACAAGGAGAATGATGATAATTCTAGAAGACATCATGTTTTTGAAGCTTTTGATGAGGTGATGGTTCATTTGAAGAAAGGAAGATTTCCTATTGAAACATATAGTAAGCCGAAGATGAAGTACTTTGGAACTTGTAAGATCTTGAAGAAGTTTGATAGTGGAAATTGTTATGAGGTTGAGTTACCTAATGACATGGATATATCTCCTATATTCAATTTTGTTGATCTATAAAAGTATCATGAGTTAGATGATGAAGTTGTTGTACTTGATGATTATTCTAAGAAGCAAATTGAAGAGGTTGAATAGATATTGGATTAGAGAGTTGGTAAAAGCACATGAGGAAAGGACTACTATAAATATTTGGTGAAGTGGAAAAATAGACTAGTTGAAGATGCTACATGGATTTCTCTATCAGAGTTAGATTTAGCTTAGGTTTTCACACATGCATGATTCAAGAGAGTCATTTCTTTCTACCCTGGTTTTTTAATGTAGAAGCATCCTGGGTTGACATGTTGTCCTGCTCATTTGTGTTCATTCCTCTAGTTGTTACTAAGTTACAGTCATTATCAAGTTACAACAATTACCGAGTGCCAATAATTTTGTAGTTTAAGCTAAGTTGAAGTTATCCCATGTCATGTTAACAATTGGGTTAGCATGTTATCACATCTCACTCTGTAGTGTGTCCCGAGTTATCCAATATATGCCAAGTGATCCTTCATGTGCCAAGTATTCTTGTCGATGCTGAGTGTCATTATTTTTGACAAGTTTTTTATTTTTTTGTGAGAGTTAACTTGCATGATTTATTTTGATCATGACATTTTTAATTAGATCTTGTCTTAGGATGTGTGTGAACCATCTTTGGGTCAGCCTTTATGTTATGTAATGTTGTAGAATGTTCTATAAGTCATTTTGGTAAGCATAAATAGGGTGTTTAGGCTTATAGTTAGGGAAATTTTTGGAGAGTTTAGTAGAGAACTACAAGGCTTAGAAAGTTGGTGGTACATGTGTCTGGAAGTGTGAATTTGAAGCTGGATATTAGAGCTAGAATGTATTTTTCATCTGTCCATAACCCAGAAGGCCTTATAGCTAGCCATGTATGTTGATTATTTAATGAATCAATAAAAGTGTTGTTCTCTCTCCATGTGGTGATGTTCTCTTTGTATGTTTGCCTCCATTGTGTTTACTCTACAAGGTTAGTTTAGATTGTTGAGTGTGCCTTTGGCCCTAATTCTTCTTTCCCTCCTTGTGTCAACAACACATAAATGTGCAAGTGGTTCTACCTAACATGACCCTTTCACGCTTCACTTTTCAAAACTCTATTGAGGTTATGTCCACTCTCAAAAATAAAACCCTGAAGTCTACCATCATTAAACATATCAAAATGGAGAAAAAAGTTCATACTTTTGACTCAAATGATGAAATTGAAGGTAGTAAGAGAAATTCCACGAGGAATAAGAAGAGGAGTGTTCATATGGACCCTAGACCTAAAATTGAAAGTCCCCCTAGTTCGTACTCCACTAATATTAGAAAATGCAAAACTCCTTAGTAAAAATAGATGACCAAGATCTCCTAGAGGAAATCTGTGGGAGAGGAGGAGGAGGAAGTTATTAGCAAGGGAAAAGGTGAGGATAGTAGCCACTTAATCCCCCTTACTTATCATGTCTCTGATACTCAAAATAATAATACCCCTAAAGTGCCCAGGGGTGAGAAGAGGGAGATCTCACCTCCCATAAATGTTCTACAGGAAAAGGTGATCATATTCTTGAGAAGGACATCCCTTGGTCCCCATCTACTATTGCTCAAAATGAAAATCTAACGGTCATTAACATGATATTGAAGAAGCTAGAATAAAGGAAGGAGATCCTAGAGTAGAGGCTTGGTGAGATCACTAGCTTTTCTATACAAGTGATACACTCAACAACTTCCAACCTTTACTTACTTTAGGTAGAGAAGGAAGGCCTCAATTTTGTAGTAGGGGTGGACATAATGAGATTTCTTTATAGGTTATTATCTGATGATTAGCTCCAAGTACTACTGGCCAAGATAGAGGGAAAGGAGAAGAACACAGGGAATTAGTACCCCCATTTTTAAGTTTTTTGTTTTTGTTTTGATTACTATTATAATACTCGGCATATGATGGTTTTGTTAATGGTGCTTTTATGGACTCTAGTTATTATGAAGTTTGTATATAGTTTCCTTTATCATAGTTGGGACATGTTAATAAAATATTTTTTGAAATTTAAAAGGGGGGTTGGTTAATTATGGACATGTCTATTAACTAGCTATTTTCCAAGATCCTTTACTTTAGGTTAGCCCACATTTTTTGGTTGCTTTCAATTTCAAAAACATCAATTAATTTCATTTATTAACAATTGACAACAAGTACGCCAATGTTTCATATCATTTTTGTTTTATTTTCAAGTTACATTTATAGAAGTTATTTTTCAACAATTGGCATTGCATGTTGGTTATTTTGTGGTACATCATTGTTAATTCCTAGGATCACTACAAGTGTAATGGCATTGTATACATTTTTATGTCTTTTTCAAGTGTAGACTTGAATTCATATTAATCAATATTGGTTATAGACATAGAAGAGACATGTCTCATATTAATCAACATTGGTTATTGTAAGTTAATTTTCATCAAACATTATTAAAAACTCTGTGTGTGCATGAGTGTCAATATATATATATATATATATATATATATATATATATATATATATATATATATATATATATATATATATTTGATGACTAAACAAATGAAATAGTATTTAACCAATAACAATGGGAGATTAGCCCGAGTTTTTTTAGAACATTATAGGCCTTCATTTTTGCAAGTTGATCTATCAGGTGAGAAAAACCTTGTCTCTAGTTTCTCTACCCATATTGTTGAAGTGTGTGGGTGGTATGACTATGGAGATGAAAGATGGGGTAGATGATTGTGTTCCTTATCTTGGTGAAGAAGAAGTTATGGAGAATGCTAATGCTCTAATTGAGCCACCTAAAATTAGAGAGGGTCTCAAGAATGACAGGGCTATGTGGACGTATTTGCAAGAAGGTGGGATAATTCCATTTATGGAGAGCATTGAAGAGCATGATGAGGAGGTGACCTGGTAGTTCATTGATTCCTAGAAGAGTCATTAGGTTAGTATTAATGGAGTGTCATTTGAAGTAATAAAGGAGCAGAACACTAATGCCACTAGCCTAATTAAGGAGGAAAAAAGGTGGATGAAGCAACTGAAGGTTACAAATGATATGAGTTTGGGAAAATCCTTTTTACCCAAAGAATCTCTAGTTCATTTCCATGGGTGATTTTCCTATGAAAAGTTACTTGAACGATGGGACATGGTCTACTATTTTATCATGAGATAAATAACCATGGAAGATAGAATCAAGGTGTGTTATTATTTTTGTTTCCCTATCTTTAGCCACTTTCTGAATAAGGAATGCATCTTTTTTCCTTATTTCATATTGCATTCTATAGAAATTGTGTGTTAAATATTCATAAGAAGGGAGAGGAGGGTAAAATCTATACCATCTAGTGGCAAGCCTTAATATTTTGCATGTACAACTTTTTAAAAATCCTTTTTCTATAGATTTAGAGGCCAAGCCCTTCCCCCCTCAAAATCACTAAGATTTCCCAAATGTCGTCACCTTCTACCAAAACCAAAATATTTGATAAGGAGCCTTCTATTACTAGAAGAAAGATAAAAATTGAAAATATTGAGGTACTAGACGTTGAAAGTACTAAAACAACTGCAAGAAAATGCATTATTTGGTCGCAAAAAATATTGAGAGAAAAGAAACCCTTAGACACCCTTGGTAAGAAAAAACCTGATAAATATGAGTCCACTAATAAGTCATGAAAGAAAACTAGCACTAGACCTAAAAGGAAAGCAATTAGGAGGAATAATGGTTTATAGGAAGAGGATGAGACAGGCACTAAAGGGAAAGAGGATGAGGTCATGGCAGGGGAACATGATAGCCCTATACCCTCATGGGTGTTTGATGCTTTTAAAATTAATGCCAATACTTCAAATTATAGGAAAGAAGGGGTTATGGGTGAGCATGACATAGTTACTTCGCCTATTAGAATTGTAAATTTGGGTAGCCAAACTCAAGAGGGGGTTCTTGCAGGAGGTGATGAAAAAAATGACGAGGATATAGTGGGAAGTGACATTCAGAAGGAGGGAAGCACTAGGGAGAAAAATGATAAATCTTAGGGTAACCCAGATATTGCTTAGTTGGAGGAGTCCATCATGAGCCTAGTCAAGAAGAATGATGATATGGAGGATAAATTTGACAAGGTTGCTAACTTTTTTGTGTGGGTGATGCATTTTGTTGTGACTACCCTTCACGTATTGTAGGCAGGAAAAGAGGACACTACTGATGCCAAGGACATGGTGATGACCCATTTTTTGTGTGATTTCCTATAATACAATTACCTACACTTACTTCCAAAGAACCCAATGAATTAGAGAATGGAGAATTAGCTCCTTCCTTTGTGCTTTCTTTTTTCTTTTTGCTATGATAGCTATATTCCTTTTAGTCCTGGGGGCTATTTTTGTTGATATTTACTGGATAGTTTAATGATGAAAATATCATAGTTATTAGCAGTAGTAAGTACAAAAACATTTTAGTTTGGGGTTTTTTGATATGAAGGAAGGGGGTTGGTTAATCACATGGTAATGACTTCTAACAAATTTTCATCATTACACTTTTCTATTATGGGTTAGCCCCCATTTTGGCTACTTTGTAATATAAGAAAACAATAGGAGATTAACTCTAGATAAATTTGATCTGACTAAAGCAACAATAGTAACACACCCTCTTAGGTAGGGAGGATTGTCACCTAATATCAACAAATATTGTTCATATTCTTCTTACACACTTTTAAGCATGTAGAAATAATCAACATAGCACAATGTATGGATAATTTTTGGATACTACTTTTCCAATTAGAGAAATTTCTATGAGGTACAAAGATATCTCTATAACTATAAAAGAAGTAATCATGCTTTACTTAAATTCAATATTAGTTATTACATAGTTCTTTCTTTATTATATCAATGTATAATGATTATGTATTTTGAAGACAAGTATATTCTATACTAGTTGTAATGTATTGTCATTTTTTAGTATTTGGTAAGGAACTATTGTTTTGTTTTTAGCTGAAATGTTTATTATTTTTTGCATTTGACAAAATCTTAAATTATAGAGTTTGTGAAGTTTTATTTTTTTAATTTGATTTCAACCATTAATTTCTATTTTCTAATTGGTAAATGCTAATTTTGATATGGGTTTGATTATTTTTTAACTAAAAAATAATATAATTATAGATGTTATATAGTTAATATCAATTAATTATATTTATTAACAATTAATAGCTAGTACATTAATGTGTCTTGTCATTTTTATTTTATTTTGAATTTATACAATCTCTTTGTCCTACCTTAGAAACAGTTGTCAAGAGTGAAAGTTCTTTAAGTAGAAATAAAATATATAAAACATATTTTCTATTTTACACTTGATATATATCTCCCTAGGTTCTTAATATTTTTAGATTCTCAGGATACCATAAATATTTTATAATATTTAATTATGGAAAAAGAACTAAACAATTATTTTTATTAGTGATTATACACTAGAATTTTGAGTTTATTATGGAAATGTTAAGGAGACTCTCCCTAGCCATGTTTCTATAATCCTTGAAAAAAGCCCTAAAACTCCTAGTAGTAGAAAACGAAAAGGTAAGTGTCTAATTATAGAGTTGGGTGAAGCAAAAATAGAGTTTGTGAAAATAAATAAGAAGAATGTTTATTAGAAAGAAACCATGAATAATTTTGAAGGTGCTAGTGACAAAGGCGTGAATAGCCTAGATATAAAGGAGGTGTTGGAAATATAAGAGGAGTATCTGAGAGGGGAAGGGTGAATCAGTTACCATAAAAATATATCTCAAATTCCTTTGATGTCAACACAACTTAAAACATAAACTTTGATAAATTGTATTCTTTTGTAACTTGGCAAACATAGAGGCACTCGGTTAACACTATTAGATGTTGTAACTTGACAAATACTGAAAATTAATGGTTACTTGGAAACAATTTAACTTTGAGATGTTAAATTTAATCATCCTTAATTAAATTTACTTGCATACACATGAAATTAAATAGCATGAACACAAGTGACACCAAGATTTAATGTAGAAACCTAATTTGAGAAAACCCTCCAATTGCAACTAGTTATTGATTTTCACTCTTTTGAAGTGAGCCCTCTTAGGAGCCAACCTTGTTAAAGGTACAAAACACACTATTAGGGGTGACCCTAGTAGAGGATTTAATCACCCTATTAGGAGTGGTTGTGTTAGAGGTCTTTAGAAACTTCAATATAGAAATGACACCTTGTTAGAGGATTTACAAATAGCTGTTAAGACAACTCTATTAGGAGATTTAGATCACTACTAAAATGGTTTGAGAGTAGCAATAAGATGACATGATTTTGATGCAAATGAGTTATTAATTATAGATCTCAATTCTGGCTTCAATACTTGATCCTTCTTAATAAAATGTATCTTTGCAGCTCCACAAGGATATCATGCTTATCCTTCAAATTCACTTCCTCTAAGCATCCTTTTTCTTCTCACTCTCTTTCTAATTCAAATCTCTCAACTTGACCTTACATTTATATCTTATACAACATCAAGTTAGCTTGAATGCAACTTACAATAAATAATATTCATCTTCTTAGTCGACTAAAACCATCAAAAAAATTCATTTAACTCAATAAGCCAAAACAAGAATATCCTTTGTTGGTTGACCCTTCTTGGTAGACACTAGCCAAAATATGTTTTCCTTCATTAAAAAAGTGAGTTTAGTTAATATTGGTTTTCATGCCAACTCTATTTGTCTCCTGAGTGAACTTGGTAAACACTATCTTTTGTGAATTTTATTTGGTAACTAAGTGAGCTCAGTTAACACTCATGACCTTCCAACTTTCCTTTGTCTCTTGAATTAACTTGATAGACACTATCATATGAGCTTGACATACACAGGAATGCTTGCCAACTACAGAGAACTTCCTTCATCACCTGAGTAAGCTTGGCAGACACTAACTAGTGAATGTATGAAATTTTGTGTAAGCTCAAAGAGAACATACAATTGACCAATTGTTTTCAACAATCCCCCTCTTTGACATTGATGGAAACACAACATATCATAATACAATAAAATTTTAGAACAAAATGCAAGTAACTTGGATAATATGCTTAGTTTTATTCTGATTCTAATCCATGATAACTCCTTCTATTAGTGTGGACTCCCTTTGTATTCAGTCTTCTCCCTCTATCAATTTTTTTTGAGTAGACTGCAATATCTTCAAGTCTAATAAAAAACTCATCCTCTTTGATATCATATCTGAAAATTTCAAATCAAGTTCTTCTTCTTCACACAACTTCAATGAAGTTCTCCCTCTTTGACATCTTATTCCAAAGATCATAAACAATGTAGTTTCCAATGTACCTTAAGTACTAATTCATATGCAATCTACTCTTTAATTTTTGCATCAACTTGATTGATCTTCAACATGTATTGGTTGGTGCATCACTAAACTTTATTTAGTGAGCTTTATATACAAGAATGACCCCTAGCTTGCCTCATAGAAAGAAAAAAACTTCCTTAGGTAATAGCTTGGTGAATATGTTTGTAATCTATTCTTTAGTATTCACATATTCCAACCTCACTTTCTTGACTTGGACCAATTCTCTCAAGAAATGATATTTTATTGCAATGTGTTTGGTCTTGGTATGCATCACTAGATTCTTTCATATGTTGATTGCACTAGTTTTATCATAGAAGATAACTAAAGGATCCTTGATTTCCATCTTCATACCTACCAATAGTTGCTTGAACAAAACAATATTGGAACAATTAACTACCCCTACAACATATTCTACCTCTGTTGTTGATTGAGAGATGTTATTCTTCTTTTTGCTTGTCCAAGACACTAGTGTTTTACCAAGAAAGAATGCCCCACCACTAGTGCTCTTTCTGTCATCAATGCTTCATGTTGAATCAACATTAGTAAAGAATTTTAACTCTAAGTTGCCTCCATTCTTTTACCATAATCCATATTCTTCAGTACCTTTCTAATACCTCATGATTCTCTTGATTGTCATCATATGATTTTCCTTGAGATTAGCTGAAAATCTTGCCATAATACCAACTGCAAGAGCAATGTCAAGCCTAGTATACACAACATATTGTATTTTACCAATCATTGATCTATGTGTGGTCTAATCCACCTCCTTGGAATCATCATTTTTGGAAAGCTTATGTCCAGTAATAGGTGTTCCAACTAGCTTTGAAACCTCCATCCCAAATTTCTTTAGTATTTCCTCGATATATTTAGACTGAGTAATTTGGATACCATCTTTCTTCTATTGAATCTACAATCTAACAAAGAATTTTATCTCACCAAACATGGACATCTCAAATTCTTTACTCATATCTTCTAAAAAAGCTTTGCACAAGTCATCGTTTCTAGAAAATAATGTTTCATCAACAAATATTTTTGTGAATACAATCTTCTTGTCCGGTCCTTCTTTGATATACAAATTAATGTTATCATTTGTTCTTTGAAAACAAATCTTTATCAAGTAATTGTAAAGTCTTTCATACCAAGCTCTAGGAGCTTGCTTGAGCTACAATTCTTTATGTAGTTTATAAACCATATCCATTTTGCTAAGATCTACAAAACCTTTTGGTTGTTCTATGTAAACTTATTCTTCAAGAATGGATATTTCACATCTATTTGATAAACTTTAAAACCTCTATGTGCTACATACGCAAGTAATGTTCTAACACCTTCTAATCTTGTAATAGGAGTAAAAGTTTCACCGTAGTCAATACCTTCCCCTTGAGAATAACCTTTACAGACCAACTTTTCTTTTTTTCTTGAAGCTTTTCCATCTTCATTTAGCTTATTTCTAAAAACCCATTTTTATCTAATCATATTCTTATCCTTGGGTCTAGGAAAAAGAGTCCAAGTCTTACTCCTTGTCTATCTATTCTATCTCTTCATTCATTGCTTCAATCCAACTTTCATTATCCAAAGCATCTTTAACATTTCTAGGTTAAAATTTAGTAAGGAAACATGTACCTTTCAATTTTTTTCTTGTCATTATACCATTAGACTTATCTCTAATGATATGCTTAGGTGCATGATGCCTTCTAACGTATCCTACTAATACATGTACTTTGAATTTAGAACTTGTTTCACATAGCTTGGCATGATCTTCAAGCTCGAGTCTAGACTCGACTCCTTTTTGACTTAGTTTTCTCTGGCATTAGCTCAGTAGTCACTTAGTGTGACTCAATTCCTTTATAATATGACTCGGGTTGCATTGATTACAACTTGAGTACTTCTGGAGATTTTGGGTACTCAATATACTAAAATTCTTGACTTCCAATTAGATTAGGCAATGTATTAGGTTCATAGTACACAAACCTTCTATGATCCTTAGGTTCTTTGTTGCTTTCTTATTCACTATTTTCTACAAACTCATCAATTCTTACATGAACACTTTCTATGATCTTGTGAGTTCATAAATTCAAACATTTATATGTTTTGCTTCTGTAGGAGTATCCTAGGAATATGCCTTCATCATTTTTGACATCAAATTTATATTTCTTAGATTCCTTCAAGGTATAACATTTTCTACCAAATAATTTCAAGTAATTTACATTAGGTTTGTAGCCATACAATAGTTCATAAGGTGTTTGATTTGAGTCTTTCTTCTATTGTACTCTATTCAAGGTATGAAATTTTGTACAATTTGCTTCCTTCTAGTATTTGATTGCAAAATTATTCTCTATCATTAGGGTTCTTGCACAATCCATGATAGAGCTATTCCTTCTTTTTGCTATGCCATTCTATTGAGGCATACTAGATGTTGATACTTGTCTCTTAATTCCCCTTTCAATGTAGAATTCATGGAATTCATTAGACATGAATTCTCCTCCTCTATATAACCTTGGACATTTCAGCTTCTTTCCAGTTTCTTTCTCTACTCTTGGTAGATACCACTTAAATTTTTGAAATGCTTCAGACTTTCCTTTTAGATACATAACAATCATCATTCTAGAATAATCATCAACAAATAAAATGAAATACATATATCCACTGTAGCTCTCTATTCCAATAGGCCCACAAAGGTTTGTATGAACTAGCTCCAAGACCTCTTTGGAATGATAGTTCTTTCTTTTGAAAGTAGTCTTTCCCATCTTTCCAAATTAACAATTTTTGCATAGACCCATATTGGGTTTCCTCAAACTAGGAATACCTCTTACTCTTCTTTTTTTCCCTTATTTTAACTAGATTATCAAAATTCACATGACATAACCTTTTGTGGCATAACTAAATTTCTTCTACTTGAGCAATGAAACATTAACTTTTAGTGAGATCTACATAGAATAAGTTACCTATTATCTGATTACCAGACCCAACTAGATTTCCTTTTCCATCTAGTAGCTTGGCCTTCCAATTCATGAATTTTGCCTTGAATCCAATGATATTCAACTGTGCCACACTCAATAGATTATGCATTATTCCTTCCTCCCAGTAGGCATTGTCACATCTGAGTTCATTGGTTAGTGAAATACAATCTTTTCCTTTTATGCAACAAGGTTCATTATTTCAAAATTTAACAGTTCCACCATAATAGTGTTCCATATGTGTAAACTTTGTTTTGTCACCAATCATATGGTGAGAAAAACTACCAATAATCTATATATCATTCTTACTAACATGAGAAATAAGTGTCACCTTATCTGACTTGTCATCTGATTCATCCTTTATAGCTATGTAGATGGTTTCATCATTATCATTGCTATCTAAACATTTAGCCATGAAACATGATTTCTTACCTTTGACTTTGTAGTCCTTTTAGCTCTTGAATTCCTTTTTGCTTTCGAACTTACTACTTTTCTTTTCTTCTTTTCTTTCTCTATTTGGACACCTAGTAACAATGTGACAAGCTTCTTCACATGACAAACATATTAGAGGAATCTTACCTTTGTACTTTCCTCTGCCTTTGGGATATTTCCTTACAAGTAGAGCTTCAATAACTTCAAGATTATTGCCAAAACTTTCTTCCTCTTCTTCACTTTCAAATTGTTTAGCTTTTGATTTTTCATTTTTCTTCTTAAGTGAAAGCTTGGCTTTAAATGCAGACTCAATACCTTTGGAACTAGGAACATAGTTATCATAGTTATCCAATTCAAAACTTTTCAATCTTCCCACTAAAGAATCTAGATTTATCTTATTTTTTGGATCAAATCTCATCTCTTGAATAGAAGGTACTCTAATTGCATAGATAGGAACAAGGGTTCTGAGTACCTTTCTTACAACTATTTTATCATCACTGTCTCCTCTAGGGGCTTTGATTGCACATACACTTGTTTTGATTCGAACAACATATTTTGCATTGTTCTCATCCTCTCTAATTTTCATAGATGATCAAATTATTAGCATCTAAGACTTTCTGCTTTGGATTTTTTTACATTCTCATCACCTTCATAGATATCCTTCAATTTGGTCCACATTTCATGAGTAGTAGAGTAACCTTTAACTTCATCAAATTCAACATAGTTGAGAGCATAAGCAATATCAATCATCATGATATAATGATTTTTATTTTTAGCAATCTCTTCAACTATCAATGTTCCAATAGGATCCTTCTATTGATTATCAAGATATTTCAAACCTAAATCACTAATGGTTGCCAAATGAAACTTCATAAGTTCCCACCATGTTGCAAAGTTATCTCTATTCAACTTCGGAATCTCTTTTCTATAAAACATCCTGATCTTTAACTTAGGTCCTTGCAACCTTCTCTACAAGTACCAAAAGCTCTGATACCAATTGTTGGAAATATAAGAGGAGTAACTTAGAGGGGAGGGTGAATTAGGTACCACAAAAATGTATCTTAGATTCCTTAGATGTCAACACAACTTAAAACATAAACTCTGATAAACATTATTCTGATGTAACTTAGCAAACACAGAAGCACTTGGTTAACACTAGTATATGTTGTAACTCTAAAAATACTTAAAATCAATTGTTACTTGGAAATAACTAAACTTTAAGATGTTAACTATGAATATTCTTAATTGAACTTAGTTGCATATACATGAAAGTAAATATCATGAACACATGTGACACCAAGATTTAACATGGAAACCCAAATTGGGAAAACCCACCAATTACAAATAGTTACTAATTTTCACTCTTCTAAAGTGAGCCCCGTTAGGAGCCAACCCCGTTAAAGGTTACAAAACACACTATTAGGTGTGGCCTTGTTAGAGCATTTAATCACCCTATCAAGAGTGGCCTTGTTAGAGGTCTTTAGACACTTCAATCTAGAAATGCCACATTGCTAGAGGATTTACTAATAGTTGTTAAGCCAACTCTATCAAGAGATTTAGATCACTGCTACAATAGTTAGAGAGTAACAATGAGATGACCTAATTTTTGATGCAACTGAATTGCTAATTAGAGATCTCAATTCTGGCTCCAATACTTGATCTTTGTTGATCAAATGTATCTTTGTGACTCCACAAGGATATTCTACTTATCCTTCAGATTCACTTTCTATAAGCATTCTTTTTCTTCTCACTCTCTTTCTCATTCAAATCACACAACTTGACCTTATATTTATATCTTATACAATGTCAAGTCCACTTGAATACAGCTTACAATAAATAATGTTCATATTCCTAGTTGGCTAAAACCATCAAGCAAATTCATTTAACTGAATAAGCCAAAACAAGAAAATCCTTTGTTAACTGATCTTGCTCGGTACAAACTAGCCAAAATAGATTTTTTTTTTGTTAAGTAAGTGAGCTTGGTTAACATTGATTTTTACACCAACTTTGTTTGTCTCCTAAGTGAACTTGGTAGACACTATCTTCTACATATTTTCTTTGGTAACTAAGTGAGCTCATTTAACACTCGTTACCTCCCAACTTTCCTTTGTCTCCTGAGTAAACTTGGTAGAGATTGTCATCTAAACTTGACATACAAAATAATGCTTGACAGCCATAGAGAATTGTCTTCATTGCTTGAGTGAGCTCAAAAAATACTGATTGGTGAATGTATGACATTTTGTGTAACATCGAAGATAGTATACAATTAACAAATTGTTTTCAACAGGAGGATGATGAGAGAAATTACTTTGGTGGGCTGGTTGAAAAAATGTTCTGACCTCCAAGTACATGCCCTTCTCCTATTTGTGTCCATTAAGAGGTAGCTAAAGAAAGTATGCAATAGAAGGAAAATGTGTCTGCCAAAAAGGTTAGTTTGAGGATGATGGGGAATTTGATAAAGCAGCAATGTGCTTCAAATATTTTGAAGAGAACATTATCCATGGTGTATTTATATCTTCTAAGAACTCACCACTGAAATTTTCCCCTGAAGGAATGGAAGAAAAGAATAAGGAAAATAGGAAAACAAAATTTTCAGTTGAAAATATAGTGGATATGAATAAAGTCAATCTGAAGATGCTGGAAGATGATCTAAAAGGGGTGGGCATTCAACCTCCTCTGGGTGTTCTACAAACAACGAAGGAAAACTCCATGCATAGATTCAAAATGGAACAATGATCTTTAACTGCATCAGAAAGATCAATACAAATTATAGATCCTTAAATGAAAAAATGGAAGAACATGTGAATAATCACAATAAGAGAGTTGAGAATGAAGCTATTGGGTATGACATGGAGAAGAATAATTTTTTGTAGGGTTTGATGAATATAATTCAGAACTTGTAAAATACTACTAACAACATAGTAATGTTGATTTGAATGCAAACAAGATTATGGTGCTAGACATGGAAGAGCCTAAGGTAGTAGAAGAGAGTCCTAGTAAAAGAAGAACCAAGTCAACAACAAGAAAGTTGCAGGCTAAAAATGATGAGATTAACAAAGAGGATGTCAAAGTGGTCGTGGAAAAGATCAAGAAAATATAGGAGGAGATGGCTCTTGAGCTAGCTTAAAGTTTGGTCTATTACTGGTCCTTTTGGGTCGAAGGGATAGGTCTATAGTTTTATTTTGTTGCTATTCATTATTTAAGTTCTCTAAAGGATTGCTAGATGTTTGGGGTTGTTGGTTTCCATTTTCAATACTCTTTCAACTAGTAAAATATTTTATTATTATGTTTACCTTTTGTTATGATAATATCTATTTTATTTAATAATAATAAAATAATTTAACATCTATTCTACTATGATAAAAAATAAAAAGAATATCTAACCACTTAAATATAAATGAAAGTACAAATAAATTGTCAAAATCAATCACTAGATATTATGTTTCTAATGGTATCTTATTTAAGAATTAATATCTTCGAAATCTATTTTTATTTTAATTAAAACTAATTAATTCGTAATTCTTTTATTTCCAAAGATATAATTAATCTATGCAAAGACAATATATAAACGTTGACAACAACCAAATTGTACAAATAGTGCAATATGCTACGGATGTGAATATGTAAACAACAAATCCTTTATTTATATTCATGGCTAATACTAAAATCAGCACACACCCTACTCCAAGTTTTAATTATAATAGGTTACACATTGAAATAAGAAGAGAGAGGATTATGATTTCAACATGCATTAGAGACTCCCACCTTATGAACACATATTAAAATAATAGGAGAGAGGCTTATGATTTTAACATGCACTAGAGACTCTGACCTTACTAACATAAAGAAGGATAGAGGGGATCTATATAAGGAAGGGCTTAAATAATAAACTCTCATAGTATAATGTATCGATTAATATGGTCTTTAAGGGTTATATACATAGGTTTCAACATAATATGAATTTTAAGGGTTCATTTGGTTGTTGGAATATAAATTAAGTATAGGCAGTTAGAATGGCTTTGGGATTCTAGAATCTAGAATCAAGATTATAATTAGGGAATTCAATTTGAGACCATTTGGTTGACCAAGAATTTATTATGAGAATTAACATCTCCTTTGTTTGGTTACACATTATGGAATTGGTTGCACCTTATAAAGGATACACAACAATAGGGGAAAGAAGAAAGGCAACCATCTCATGAGCATCCATACATTTTCAATGTTTGTATTACTAGAGACCTCCCTTTGATAGCTTCTCTTGAGCCTTATTACCACCTTGAACTCAAATTCTATGAGGCCGAAAGATATAAATCTAGGCTTGCCAATGAAGTTGAGAAAATAGAAAAGAATGGTACTTTCCAACATTTGGTTGAGGAGAAGATTCAAATGGGAGAAGAGATAAGAAAGTGCTACAGTGATCTGATTCAATGTAACGATGAAATGCTAGGATGGATGATGGCTCAAGATGTTGTGTTTATTCTGGAGTTCATTGATTGCTATAAACAAATCCGGAACCCTAGCTTTCAGCAGGAAAGCCCTTCAGACATTGTTTAAAATCAGACTTGGGCAAATACTGAAATAAGGACAATTTGATAGTGCAACCCCAAGCCTCAAGTTCAAAAACAATATCATTCCCTCTTTAACACATGAATCATTTGACATGACACCTCAAATGTCTCTCTGATCGCAAGGTATGTACAAGAAGAAAATGAAAACCTGTGCAAAGCAATGAGAGGCGGCAAAAAAACTACCGAAGCACAAATGAGAGACAGCGCAGAGCAACCAGAGGCAGCAAAAATAATGACCAAAGCAAAGTGTGTTTAACATTGGAACATAGTAGGAAATAAAATAGGTCATCCGTATTTGAACAAATTGAAATTAAAACAAGAATTACACCAATTCCACCTATTGAGATGGAATACCAAATCCATGTTTTCGGGGCAAACGAGCATATAGCAGATTCTCGTTTTTTATAAATCCAATTTCGACTGTGCATATCCAAACAGAAAATTAAATTTTTTCTAGAATTCCAAGTACTAATTCCATTCTAATTCAGGCTACCAAACGAGCCCTTAGGGTTATAAACATAGGTTGGCAGACGAGGAGTGACGAATAGTTTGAGAGGAACTTTCCTATGAAATGAAACCTTGTATTTCTCACTCATGTCCAAATCTTCAGGTTCTTGACTGGGTGGAAGCGACCAATCAAATGCATGAACAAAAGTTGCAACTGCGAATTGTATCATACGGAGCCCCAGATTATAGCCTGGGCACATTCTTCGCTCAACACCAAACGGTATCATTCGAAAGTCTTTTCCATGCAAATTAAAAGGATTCTCCACAAAACGATCCGGATCAAACTGCAGAGGTTTTTCCCACGCTTTCGGATCTCTTGCAACGGCTCACACATTCACCATCACATGTGACTTTGGCGGAATGAAAAACCCCACCATTTTGCTTTCAGTGCTTGGAGATGTGTGTTGAAGCATCAGCGGCGTTGGCCGCCATAGCGCTTGGAGAGAGCGTAAAGGGACTGGTGGGGATTCGAACTGAGGTCGAGCAGATTACCCAAAATAGGCGGAAGCTTTGCCTTTTGTCCATTTGGTTGTAAGTAAAAATAACAAGCTACCAACGTTATGACTGGTACACCTTTTTGTGCAAATCTATATCAAATTTTTTTTTTATCATTTTTCTCCTTTGGAAAATAAAGCGTTCAACAATGAAATATTTGTTTTTCTCTGAAATTATCTATTGCATGTTAGAAATATTATTATTTTAATAATGACATTGGATTATTAAGTTAAGGATTATAAGATAATAACTAATAACTACTTTGAAAATTAAATTTCTAGAAGTTGAAAAAAAATCTTTCTAATATGAGAAATATTGTTTGATAATGAATGTATTTGTCTACAAATTGTCAATCATAATAACGTCACTAAAATGACCATTTCTATTATGACATAATCTTACCAACACAAGATTTATGGTATATTAAATTACTTATATTACCTTAATTTGAATATAGTAAAACGAGTTTTATAGTTTGTAGATATTTTAGAAATTTCTAGATATTTAGCTAGGTATATTATCTATTTTTCTATGAAGAAAAAAATGACCAACAAATAAATATATTTTAACTATCTATTGTGGCATTAATATCATTACCTTCACTATAATATGTACTTTATAAGATAAGGATAACAATACAGTAGACTTTACATACTATTTTCTAAAAGTTTAGAAAGTCTATTTTATTTGAAATATTACTTTCTAGAAACATTAAGGGACCTTTTCTTTTGGCTAGAGAAATAGGAACTACAATGTCTCTTTAGTCCCCACCTTCTATCAAAAATAGGAGATTTTATTGTATGTTTCAAATGAAAAATATTTAAGGTGTACTTGTCAAATGCAAGAAACATGTCAAACAATAATATGTATTCAATTGATTTACATAAGGAATTTCTTTTGAGTTGAAACACATGTTCTTATATAATATAGTTAAATGAACTTTATAAATAAGAAATCCTCCATGAACAAAAAAAATTAGAATTATAGTTACAATAGTAAAGGGGAAGGACTATAGAGAGTAGGAGGTAATGGAGCGAAAATTATGCAATTAATATCATTCCAACCTATCTTCTATTTTATGGCGAGAAAAAGAAGTGAGACAGGAAAAGCAAAAAGCCCTCCCATTTGCTAGCAATCTGTTGAAGTTGATGAAAAATCAACCCCCCAGCTACCAAGAATCACCTACATGCAAACACCTATCAGAGAAAGAGAGAAGTAAAAACTATGGAGGCTAGAATTCCCATATCCCTAGATGAGACCTTCTTGATGAGAAAAGAGAGAGATTTCTATTATCAAAAGTCATTGAATGTATTACAAAGAAATCAATCCTTATAAAAGGAGATCAAAACCCTAACAGATAAAACCTAGGTTGCATGATAATAATTAATAAAAGAATTGATTATTATATGCCTAAAGTTTAGTTTATGTAAAATAGAGATAATAAGTGACTTAATAATTAAATCAATATGATTTAATTAATAAGAAAACTTTATTACTCTAACACCACCCCTTTATGATAAAGTAGCTAAAAACCTAGAAAATACTGCTGAAATTAAATTAGGGTCCCAGTAACAAAGCTTGATGAAGTACCCCAAGCACAACCAAATCTCCATAAAGAGGAGAAATAGAGAAAACCATATGGGAAAAACCCTATTCCAAAAAAAGATTGAAAACATGTTGAAAGAAACTAGTGAAGGATTGAAGAAGCCTCCAAAGTAGGGAATGTTCTAGAAAATAGGAACAAAATATGGTCACGAAGAACACCAATGAAGCATATAGAAGTTGTAAAGTGTTGTGAAAAGTAACTATGGGTCTAAAGAACCTTCACTAAAATAGAACCTAACCAGGTAGAGAAGATTGTAATCTGCATTGAATCAAGAGGCACATAAAGGAAAATAACCAAACTTGAATATAGATATGACATGAAGCACCAAAGCCTAAAAAGATGATCAATCGAACATAAAAGGGTGTGACCAAAGTAGGAATGAAAAGAAAAGTGTCTATATGGTAAATGATCCATCTCACTAAAATGCATAGGTACCTAGCCATTGTATCCTCCTAGTACATAGGAACAAATACTAAATACATAGCTCACTTCATCAAACCAAGGAAGCGTGAGAAATAATAGAAAACCCCCCCAATGTAGATGAGGGTCAGGTGACAAGAAACTGGAAAAGTGCGCCAAAAGAATTGCATGTTAAAGAATCACAATCAAGATGCACAAAATAGTACATATGTGTGTACTGAGGTGATCAATCTTAGACACGTCATGAGGCTAATGTCATAGAGGGGAAACATACTGGATAAATGAAGATGGCAAACAAAGGCAAAACATCAACCCCCATGGCACTTTAATCAAAGTAGTGCATATACAGTAAGGCACAAGATTTGATGAATCCCAAGAATACAATAATCTACATGAGTTTCCTTAGATGACACTGCTCAAATTAGAAGGAAAAACAAGGCAAAACAAATAAAATGAAAATACAAATAAAATATGACACTTTATCTCAGTGCACTTGAAAGATTGCATATAAATAATGTCTAAATGGACTTGAAGATATATAAGGTTGATACATAATATAGTATAACCCATGAAAAATTATTTGAAGCAATGAAATCGAACCCTAGACTTGAAACAACCAAGATATCTACCAGAAATCAACAATGAAAAAGATTGAATATCATGTGCTTGGAGAAGAATCTGGGAAGAAAAACTAGCATCACTAGAAAGAGCTCTAAAAGACCTTTTGAATGATATAAAGAATTCCCAAATTAGAGATTAGATCCTCAAAATATGTCTCCAAGAGTGCAAAAAAGAACCCTAATTTTGACAAAATAAAACACCGTAAAAAAAAGAATCAAAACTAAAAAATAGCTATACCAGTGTGATGGTCTCGGAACCACCATTCTAGTGATATCTTCTTTGTGGAAAATAGAGTACATATGCCTAAGATATGAGCAAAAATCCAAAGGTGTGTCCAAACAAGGCCTGAAGCAGTGACACTTGTAGAATTGGCCTTTGTTTCTGATGAAAATTGGTTGAATATTCTACCCAAATTGGTCAAATGATCCAAAAATGATCTTGTTGGTATTTTTCTAGTTAAATTTTTGATAAATCCTTATTGAGTTTGAAATTTCTATACAAGTCTTGGTCAAAATTGGCATCTACATTTGGCCATTCTAGTCATCAAAAATTTGACCAATGTTGGTTGAAAATCTTAGCCCATTTGACTAGGATGTGTTGGGCGTTCATTTTGCACGAGGTCAACGACAGGAATCCATAGTGTAATTCCTCTCTTGAAAAGAAAATCTTTGTAAGGATCTGCTCCAAGGTTTAGTGTTTGTCTTGTGACGTACCAAAATCCACTCAGTAGAAGATAAATGTGAATGTTCACGAGGAGGCCTTTGCTAGTTCCAAAAACTCTTTTACCTTGCAATCAAGTAAAATCTGTTCGCTATCTCAAAATATCACACCAAAAGAACAATATTTTTGTATTTTCTATTTTTTTTAATGAATACAACTCTAACAATGCAACTACTATGAGGTCCTATTCTAACAGGGGGGGTTAGCAAAGAAAATAACAAAACTGAAAGCAAATAACATGAAATCAAATAACTTGAAAGTGAAATTCCTAAATGGACATAAGCTACAGAACACAACACACTGCGAGTTAAACCTTCAAAGAAATCGGTAGGAAACCAATGAAAATAGTAGCAGCGCTTCCTAGAATTCACTGATGCAATTGTCGATGAGAATCTTTAACAAATCGAATGATGTTTCACTCTTCATCAAATCGCAAGGCCATGGAAAGTGCACTCATGCGAGACAAAAAGCTATGTAGACACAATCGTGTGATCTCTTCTCAAGCTCGTTACGTTAACAGAATTCATATATCTATAGCAAACAGCAGAACTAAAAGATCGCACAACCAGAAACAACGCAATAAACCTTTGGCTCAATCAAAATCTCATGAATAAAATTCATAAAACAATGACACATTTAGGCAAGAATAACTACACTCCAAATGCTAGCACCAAAAGCATAATTTTGTTGCATAATAATGGCGGCCCTTTTTACATTTTACAATGGGGTATTTATAAGAAATCGTCTCCTCAATTTGTGTTGAGAGTGAGAGATATCTTAATGCAATAAAATGCTTTAAAAAAATAAAAACAAACTAAATATATACAAACTGACCATCTAACTGGTGCTTAGAGGGACTCCATGCCCCTTTTTGATGATTTACACCCTCTTTATAGCCAATTACTTTCATAAACTTGCACTCCCTCTGCTTCTTCAATCGAAAATCTCAAGGCACCTGCATTGAATCTTGCCCCCAATAGCTGCATAAGATAAGGAACCTGATTTGCTTTATGTGTCAAACCTCTGTATCTTTGACCTTTGTCTTCTCTCCACCTATCAAATCCTTCTCGGCGAGAAACCAAGTGATCTACATTATGCAAGATGATCAAATGTTTGCAACTTTTTCATATTTTTTCACAAATTTTCTAGGCATTTTTAAATGACCTTTTTGGAGGTCTTCTGCTCAAAATTTCAAGTTGAAACTTTCATCGATCTCTAAAATTGGGCAGCCAAAGGCTCGCTATTTTAGGGACTAAAATTAGATCTTTAGTTCTTCTTTCCAACGGTGTAAGTGGTTCTGAATTCCAAGGCCCGAGTTAAAAGTTATGATCTCAACAAGTTGAGGATGTAATTTTTACCTACAAAAGAAGCAAACATTAGTCCATAGAGTTAAGAATGCATAGCGAAAACACACTAGCCATTCAAACAAAACTAGAGGTGAATCTTGGAATCTGGCTAAGTCTAAAATTTTGAAGCCCTGGAATTTGGCTAAGTCTAGATTTCTGAAGCCTTGAAATTTCCTAGAATCTTTACCTTATCTCCGGGAGGTCTGAAACCTATCTTAAAAGATTCGTTGCATATATTAAAATATATCTTAAGTATAAGAAATATATTAAAATATATTATACTTAAACGATATATTTTAAACCCCCTTATGGCTACTTAGACAAAATTGGAGGTGAAAGGGCAGCTTGGCAAGGGCACATGGTGCTTTGGGAGCGCACATCACGAATGAGCACGAGGTGCCTTGATCATGCGCGCACGCACACATAAAAAATGCATCAGAGCGCATGCGCACGAGGCGCAAACTTGTGGCAAAACACTCACATGAGGTACGGTGGTGCACGAGGGCAAATGTGTGCGGCACGTGGCGGGCAGGCGAACATGCGCGTGGGCGCACGAGCATCACGCAAGTGCATGGGCGCTCTGTGCGAGCATCGCAGGCGCGGGTGTGGGACACTTTTTTCAACTTCTTTTTTAAAAAAAAATTTTAAAAAAAATTATTTGTTATTTGTTATTATTATTATTATTATTTTAAATTTATTTATTTATTATTATTTTTAATTATTATTATTATTATTTTTGTTATTTTTTTAATTTTTCAATTTTTCAATTTTTTTGTGATTTTTGGACTCAACTTTCAAAAAAAAATTCTTCTCTTGACTCAAATTGTGAGTTCGGGAGTCGAAAAAAATAGGGGGTCCCCATTCCTAGTGAGGAATGGGTCGTGTGTTGTGGACACAACAACAGGATGCCAAACCCACGACGGTATCTTGGGTAGTGATTTGTCAAAATTTTGATGAAGGTTGGTCAAAATTTCCACAAACCTTGGTTAAGGTTTTGATCAAAGTTGGTTGAAATTTCTATGCAAGTCTTGGTTGAAATTGGCATCTAGATTTGGCCATTTTAGTCATCCAAAATTTGACCAATGTTTGTCAAAAAACTTGGCCCATCCGACCAAGATGCCAAACCTACAATGGTATCCTAATCGACGATTTGGTCAAAATTTTAACCAACGTTGGTTAAGGCTTCGACCTTGAGGTTGGTCAAAATTTTGAAGAATATAAAATGTTTTTAAAAAAATACCACTTGAAGATAAATATCTTAACTAATCACCAATGACATTCTAGTTGATGATTAGTCTAGATATTTAACCTCAAGTCTTAGTTTGCATTCTAAATACCTAATTCATTGTTGGAACAAAGGTATTTTTTCCATTATATCCCATGATTCATTTATTATTCTATAGAAGATCTCACTTACATTCTGCACCATGTTGTCAAAGTCACATTTCATGATAATAAGGGTGATATTAAGTGAGAGATGAATAAAAATACTTTGAAATCTTTTGTGACCCCACTGCCATAATCATAGGTGGAGGTGATGTTGTGAGTAAGAGCACAAAGTTGGGTCGCAATTCCACAAAAGTCAAATCCACAAAATTGAACCCCTCAGAAACAGGTACCTGATTTTCTTAGAATTGGGTACTCATTTCTAAAATCCCACTTCGGGCACCGATCTTCTTTTCAAAAATTGGGTGCCTAATTTTTGAATCATGGCTTGGGTGCCTAAACCGCTTAAGAATCAGGCACTCAATTTTGAACCCATTCTGTATTCTTGAATTCTTCCCATTCACCTGTAAGACAAAATTGACAAAGACAAGCAAGTTCCCTAGTCCATATAGTCCAAGTGTTAGAATCTAAACTCCTAAATGAATGCCATTTATCTGACCCACTAATTGTATCACAATCATATCTTGAAAGGATATTCTTCTCTTCAACTAGGTAGAAGAAACATTTGATTGTAGAGTTCTCACTTGATCCCGTCTATAAATATTTGTTACACCATTCAACCATCTCACGTGCATTTTTGAATTTATCCTTTTCCTCAAATTTTAATTGCTCTCTACTAAGGGCTCTCTTCATGCATGCACCAGCACCATCATGTTCTTCTTTACCATGTCCAACCTCAAGAAAACTCCACACATGTTGGATGTTAGTTTGCCTATGTGTCCTACTCAACCAATAGAACATTCTAACATTCTTGAATTGTCCTGTACAATTATCTGAGCATATCCAATGTTGTGTCATTTGAACATGTCTCTCTTTTAAATTATCATAAAAGAACTTGAAACAATATTAGACAAACTCAAATGAATGGAGTTTATTATCACTCATATAAAAATGGTACTCTCAATATTTTTCAATCCTTCTATGTACTATCAGGTGCATGCCTATAAACTATATGAACATGAATTGTTACTTGTACTAAATTGTAATATTGTGGTTGTACCTCTTCTTGTGGTACAAGTGATTAGTTCTTTGAAAAGTCAACAATTGAAAGTCTAGTACCAATTGGAAATGTATTCTTACATATGCGAAATTGTCCATCAAGCCATTTAGCATATTGAGAGTGTTTAACATATTTTGGTATGATCACACTCTTAAACTCATCCATAAATGCATGATAACTAACTTTATCTATAACTAGATCACACCTTCTTCCAATATTCCCATCCTTCAATGGATATTCAATAGTTTTGAATCTTTTTGCCTCAACTAATTGTTGTCCAAAAGTAGTCAAAGCATTTTCGTGCAAACATTCATCTAATAAAGAAAGATTGCCACACATATCACATGTACCTAAAAGACATGCATTGAAAAGAAAGTATTGATCATTAGGTGGCTTACAAAACAAACCTGATATGAAATCCTTTATAACTTGAGGTGGTATTTTTATACCACATTCCTGCAACATTTCTTTACTATGCATGGTACCATGTATAGATCGAAATACATCATAATGGTAATGAAATTGAATATGAGTTTTACAAAAACATGTGATTCTTTCCTTGTTAATCCTTACATACCATGGTTTACACTTTTCAAAAGATCTTTGACTAACGATAACATTTAATACCTTACCATCTACAAATTTTCTAAACAATTCAATTTGAGTCATGTCCAAAAGGTGTTTAGGATTCGGATCATGTATTTTTCACCCAATTCTCAATTTAAGAACATCTTTTGAATTAGGTGATATTCTTGTATTATCATGCCAAAAATTTTCAACCAAACTTTTGACTTCACTAGTAAGTTTCATATCACATCTTTGGAGTCTATCACTAGAAGTCCTTAATGTCTTTCTCCTTTGAAACATTGTTCAAGTCTCTAATTCTTTGCCTTCTCTCTTGTTGACGTCATACTTCATTCTCTTTATTTGTTGCAATCTCTTCATCTGTTAGAACTTTTGTTTTATTCTTTCTCCTTTGTTTTGATTAAGTAAAAATAGGTTTTAAAGGACCGAAAACCTTAACAAAATAATAAAAGTCTAGAGATAAATAAGAGATGTAAACATCAGAGAAAAGCAGCACAGGACAACATGAAACATACCTCCAAAAAGAACAACCATAAGGTCACCCAAGAAAAAGCTGGAAAAGATAGTAAAAGAATAGTAAAAGAACAAGAATCGACCAGCTAAGAAGTCTTTTTGAGGTCAAAAACCTAATCTGCCAGAATGTGCATATTATCAGCACCGGCCTTCACCTAATCTTTCTTATCATCATTCTCATTCTTCTTAGAATGAGCTCAGGTAAGTTTGCTTGGTCCTTGAATCTCTGCCACCAAAGGGGAGTCCTGCCCTTTGTCAATCTCATTTCTCTTCAAGAGGTTACTTACATTGTCTGCCATCTGTTTGAACAATTTTTCCAAATTTCCTAGTTTAGTATCTATTTTTGAAAGTTTCCCTTGAATACCACTAATCTCTTTATCCATTACTCTTTGTTTCGCCTCGAATAGTGGTATCTTATGCATGAGGTTTTTAACTTCTTTTGCATTCCCAATAACCTCTGAAAGTCTATCTATATGTTGGCCCAATGTACGCTCACCTCTGGTAGTTTTTCTAACTTGCTCCATTTCCTTGCCCAACAACTATATTTGTTTCTTAATGAAGCCAATCTCCTTCAAATTTGAGCCAAGGTTACCAAAAAAGACCCTTGAATGACTTGAGCCCCCCTTCAATATAATCATCAAAATCTAGAATGTGCCCCTATTCTCCAACATTCTCAATAATTGAGTCCCCATTCTTCCTAATCTATAACACATCCTCCTGCCACCTTATAAATTTTATTTTCCTTTCTAGCTGGTTAGCTAGAAGCTCATCATCAGAAGGAGGAGAAACCCGATCATCTTGAAAGCCCTTACTACTCTTTCCTTTACCTCCACTCCTCTTATTATAGTGGTCTCTCACTAATTCCTCCATGAAGTCACTCTCTTGATCAAAATCACCTTACTCAACAATATTTTTCTTCTTTTTGGAACTACAACCTAAGCCCTTTTTCAAACTACCCAAACCCCATTCAGCTTCATCTTGGGTATTAGAATCATAGCCCTTATCCAGGAAACTCTCTTCTGTATCCTGGTCTGCCCCTTTAAAACTACCCCTGGGTTTCGTAATCTTTTTAGACTTTAACACATTCATTATCAGGACCATAAGACCCTCATGGAAAACATGCTCACCATTCAGGTCTTTCTAAATAGCCTGAGTGGAAATACTAAGAGACTGCAATAAATAAAATGGAAAATTAATCCTAACATCATGTTGAAAGTGATTTTCCAACATGAAATGATACCCACACAGCTTAGTGAATCTCCCATCTAAAGTTAGATATTCCATTATCACAAAAAGCAAAAATCACCATGGTTGAGAAACAGAGATCGGGTTGTAATACAAGTTACCTATTTTAACCATGCAAGTTTTCTCCTGCTCTATCTCCACAAAATCATCGATGGCCCTGCTTGAGAGCTTCCTCTCTTAATAAAAATTAATCTCATCCATCTCTAGCCCCGTGGCCTTCGCAATTACTTCTTTAGTAACATCCATTCGCTGGTTACCAACCATCACAGAGCCATCATTCTAGGATTTGATAAATAGGTGCATAATAGCCAGATTGTTACCTCTAAACCATCCCATATACCCTGTGAAATTGCCTCACCTTAGAATATCCCAAACCTCCATCTTATTCCTCCACTCTGAGTAGCTTGCTAGCTCTACTCTTTTCCTTTTTTCTTCCATATTCTGTACACCAAATTTGTTGGGTTTCATTCTCTTGAAACCCCAAATCACTCTATAACTAAATGCCACACCAAAAACAAAAAGAGGAATGGCAAAAATTGCCTAGAATATGTGCAAAATGCTCGACTTTCTAAAAGTCATAACCCACCACACTCCAAAAGAGTTCACCTCATAATTACAAATCACTAACACCATCATAATTAAAATATTTTTGCTTAGATATCCATTTATCATAATCAATAAGTTGGCAGCCATTTGGAGGTAAGGATTCATAAAAATCCCAAATGATTTTATGATCATTGATACAAACCACATTCATAGCCCAATCAGCAGTACAATTGGCTTCTCTAAAATTATGAGTTATAATGCAAGTTTGAAAAGAATTTATAATGTTAATAGCCTTGAAGATAATATTGCTGGTTGTCCACGATGGTTCAATAATTTTATATAAACAATTAATAATGTCGAGGGAATTGCCTTCCACCCATATGTTCCTCAAATTCATACTTTGGCATAGATAAGACCATGAAGAGTAGTAGAGGCTTCTACAGCATGATTAGTTTGATCCCCTATTGGAATAGCCATACATCCCACATAGTCACCATTAGAGTTTCTAATAACAACTCTGGATTCTACTTTGCCCGAGTTCCCTTTCGAGGCCTCGTCGAAGTTTATCTTAAACCAATTCACTGGACGACAATCCCATCTAGCATTATCCCTTAGATTAGGATCCTTAATATTCATTCCCAAATTCCTTATATTCCAGCTGTTAAGCACCCCTTCTTCCCACTCATTACAAGGTTGCTGTCCAAAACCAATAATTTAATATTTTCAATTATAAGGACCTTAATTTTACAGAACACCTGATCAGGACTAGATTCCACTCCTCTAAATATCCTATCATTGTGCTCCTTCCAAATGCCCCATCACAAATAAGGAGGAGTGAAGTCCCACAATTTGACAATCAAAGCATTCCTAGAAGGGGTCATCCAACTAGTAAAGAACAATTGGATGGTAGCATGGAAAACCCAATCCAATTTTTGTAAGCTACAAATTTTATCCCAAATCTTCTTGGTAAAGGGACAATGCAACATAATATGATCCACCGATTCCCCATCATTCTTGCAAAGAACACATCGATTAAAAATGATGAAACCTCTCTTCTTAAGATTATCAAGAGTTAGAATTTTATTTTGTAGAAGAATCCAAAAGAAGATATTAACTTTGGGTGTTATACCTTTCACCCAAGCCTTAGCCCAGTAGGGTTCATCATGATCATCGAAAGAGTTAGCATAGGCTAAGGCAATAGAGTACATACCACTGGGGTTAGTTTTCCATATCAAAACATCCTCTCCATGGTTTAAAAACAACGCATTCAAAAACTTGCTAAGCTCAACCAAGTTATGGTCCACACTATGAAGATCCACCCACATATCATCCTTCCAATAATCATCCACAAAAGTACCAAACTAATTCTTGCATTGTTCCATATACCTATTCCACCTTGGATCATCAGAAGGAGGGTGGTCCAAGATCCAAATGTGTTCCCAAAAAAGAACTTTTCTACCATTTCCCACCTTTCATTTAACCCCTTTCCTTAAAATATATTTGAATTTCTTAGCATTCTTCTAGATCAAAGATCCCCCTTGTTCTAAATCACTATTAAGGAAATGATGAAAATCAAAGTGGTCCCTATTATATTTAACAACACAAATATTCTTCCATTCCCACTTTTCCTTGTGCCATCTCCATAATAATTTAGCCAATAAGAATTCATTCATTGTGGTAATCCTTCACAAGCCAAGCCCTCCCTTCCCTTGGGGCATACAAACATTTTCCCAAGCAATCAAAGGGAGTCTTTTTTTAGTCTCTATACTAGTCCACAAGAAAGTCTTCTAAATTTTCTCAATAGTAAGAGCAAACTTTCTCAAAATTTTGAAAACACTTAAAGCATAAAGTGGAACACTTTGTAGGATAGACTTTGAAACAATAACCTTACCAGCCTGACTAAGGAGAGAACCTTTCCAACCAGCAAGATTCAAGTGGATTTTATCAATTAGTAAGTTCCAAAAGCTGTCAGGAGGGGCTAAACCCAAAGGTAAACCCAGATAGGTTCCAAGCAGAGAACCGCTCTCATAGCCAATAATCTTTTTGATCTTATTTTGTCTTGCCTCACCAACATTAATAAAGTAGGTCACACTTTTGCTCTAGTTAATGATTTGACCAGTGGCCATCCCATAGTCACCCAAAGCCTTCTTAATATTCCTAGCATTTCTCATCAAAGCCTTCCCCATAACAATAGAATCATCTACAAATTGTCGATGAGAGTACACTATAGAAAAAAATTAGGGATTAAGGCCCACAAAGTCCCCTTTCACCACCATATTATCAACAAGTCTCTACAAGCATTTATCCAAAATAACAAAAAGAATAGGAGACATCAAGTCCCCTTGTCTAAGATGCCTAGAAGCCTTAAAGAAACAGGTAGGGGAACCATTAACAAACATCGAGAAGGAGGCCAATGAAACTAACATGAAGATAAGGTCTTGAAATATCTTATTAAAGCCAAATGCTTCCAATCTATAGAGGAGGAAATTCTAGTCCACTCTATCATAAGCTTTTGAGAGATCAAGCTTAGAAGAACCCCTTCCTTCTTTGACACTGCAAGAGAATGAATATTTTCATGAACTGAAATAATGGAATCCAAGATTTGTCTACTAGGAACAAACCCATTTTTCTACCTTGAGATGATAGCCAAAAGAAGGGATAAAATTCTAAGAGTAAGAACTTTATAAATAATCTTATAAAAAGAATCACACAAGCTAATAGGCCTAAATTGATACAAACTATAAGCACCTAGGTTCTTTAGAATAAGGGAAATAAAGGTGCCATTTAACTCTCTAAGGATATTTCTAGTACCAAAAAAATCCTTTACACCATTACAAATATCAGCACCAATGATATTTCAATATTTATAAAAAACCAATAAAGGAAACCCATTAGGACCAGGGTGCTTTGTCACCCTTGAAAGAGAAAATACCCTTAGAAATCTCATCCATAGAAGGAATGGAAGTGAGGGACAAATTCTGAGCCTCATATATACAAGTTGGAATGCACTCCAAAAACATATTTTGCTTATCCAAATTCAAATTGGGGTCACCTTTAAGCAGTCTACTAAAGATCTCCACAGCCTCTCTTTTGATAATCTCTTCATTATCAGTCAAACCTTCATCATCTAGAAATTCTATTAGCCATCCTTTGCTTTAAAGTAGTCAAATGAAAGAACTTAGTATTTCGATCACCTTCCTTCAAAAATGCCTTTTTAGAATGCTGTCTCCAGAACATCTTCTCCTTGGTAATAAGGTCATGAAGTTGAACTAGTTTGCTACTTTCCTCCTCCCTTGAGACCGCCTCATAACCATCATTTTGAATCCTATCTTGAATATCTTTAAGTTCCTCCAAAATCTTTTTTTTGTTCTCAAAATTTTTGCCAAAGTTATGTTTATTCCATTTCTTAATATTCTTCTTTACATTTTTCAATTTACCTGCCACTCTAAACATTGCTATACCTTCCACTTTGATACCCCACCACTCCTTAATGAGGTTCTCCAAGTCTAGATGAAGAGTCCATATTTTCTCAAATCTGAAGGGGAAATTCTTATGAAAGTAGAGCTTATCAGCAACAAGGAAAATAGGGTAATGATCTAATCCCACACAAACTTGAGCATTAAGTGCACATTTATAATTCAAGAACAAGTCATTACTAATAAGAGCATGATCCAACCTGATCTAAATAAGATCATTTCCAGCTCTTCTATTAGTCCAGGTACACTCAATCCCATGCAAGTCAAGGTCATGGAGATGATGATGATCAATAAAGTTCATTAAATATAATCTATTATCTAGATGGTCTGACTGCCTCCCCATTTTTCAGATTCTTTAAAGGGGTATTGAAGTCCCCCATCACCAACCAGTTCTCCTCAACAAAATTCTTTCTTTGATTAGAAATTTCTTCCCACAAGGCCTTCCTTCCCCATTTGGAGTTGGGAGCATAAGCATTAGTAATGACCCAACTAAAATCATCTGTTGAATTAAAGAATCTAACATTCATCATATTTATGTTTTAAAAGATGAGCTCCCCTTGAATCCATCTATTAATCCAAGAAACCACCATCCCACCTAATGCTTCTTTAGAATCATTACCAATATTCCTTCCTCCCTTGAAAATAGGAAGACATTCCACCTTATCCTTCAACATCTTGGTTTCTTGAATATTCCAAGAGATAATCTTCATAATTTATGAATTTTTTTTTATTCAAGGATGGTTCTCAGACTACCATCAGTGATGCCTCTATTTGCTTCAGTTGTTCTTTTCTACAAATTGGATGGTCTTCTAACGGATGATGGAGAAGACCCAACATCACCATTCTTGAGGGTTGAACTAGCATTCTTCGAAGAAGAACATCCATGTCTACCCTTAAAAAATTTAGACTCCTCATTTTTAGAGTCTTCTTTGGGCCCTTTCTTATTTTTTTTCAATGGAGCAATTTCCTCATCTTTTTTACTGCCTTTCTTCCTACCTTTAGACTATTTACCAACCAAAATCCAATTGGCATCAGATCTGTCTTCTTTCCACACTACTTCCTCATCATGAGAGATAGTTAGAAGGTCATCAACTTCACCTCTAACAAAGTTTCCAACCTTCATAGATTCTTGGACCCTATGTTCTTTAGGAAAAACTATATCCTTTTGGGTCCCCTCTTTGACAATATCCCTCCCCTCCTTGGTCATGATAACCTTATCTTCTTGGATCATCTTCAAGCTGTCACTATTAGGGATCTCCAAAAGGACTTAGGTAGAGGCATTCAAACCACTCTCTATCTCCATAGGTGAATCCAAACTAGGATTGGGAGCCCCCACATCATAGTTTGAGCTATATAACTGTTCTTGAAGAGGAGCACCATCCTTGCAAGGTTTTGGGGGAACCTCTACACCCTTAGTCACACTACCCACCACACCACCATCTGAACTCTTAGACTGTTCATTTGGGGATGCAGACTCATCTAAATCTGCCCCCTCACCCTTAGAGAGTTCCTTACTCACCCACTTTCTTGACCTTCTTAGCCTTTCCTTTCAGAGAAGGACATTTCTTAGCCTAGTGACTAGCTTTCTTGCAATGAAAGCAGGCAAAAGGAATAGACTCAAACTCAATTTTTTGGTCCTAGATACCAAGTTTAGATCTTAAAGAGAGATTCAGGCAAATCCACACCTCTTGAAACTGTAACATAAAATTTGGGAAAGTGTAGTCTCCTCCTAGAAATAGTCACATGATCTAAAGAGAGGAGCTCCCCAAAAGTATTAGCAATGCCCTTGAACACATCTTCCACCTAGAACTCAAGAGGGAGACTAGGTAGTCTAACCCAAATAGGGGCTTGAATAATAGTATCATCCAAAGAGTAAAGGATGGGTGTCCATTTCTGTAACAACAGGGTATGCCTTCCCATAACCCAAGGATTGCTATAGAGGATATCCTACTTATCCTCCTCACAAGAAAAACAAAAGTAGAGACACCCTTTAGCCATTGCTGAAATGTCAACTTGACCTTTCAAAATCCATTTTTTATGAACAAAGGCTTGCACATCTTCAATATAGGGTCTGGCCCCAATGAATCTCCCAACTAGAGTTGTGTCTATACAGGAAATGTTTTTGTCAATAATGTAATTAGGGATTGCGATTGAGTACATACCTTTATCCCTCACAGATATATCCCTAATCGGTGGGAAAGAAGACTTGCTAGTAGGGCGTACCCCAAATAAGTTGGACCAATTTTTAATCTTCTTGGGCTCCCCTCCTGAGTCCTTCAAAATCTTGCCATCAGCAACATTCCCAGATTCAATAGGGGAATATCTAGCTGATGCAGATTACTCACCCAGTACAGAGGAATTCAATTCAGATTCATGCCTGAACACTTCTCTCTGCTCCAACATGCACTCTCGCTTGCCATCTTTCCAATTACGAGTGTTTTTTTTCTTAATGCTTCTTTCTTTATTTTTTCAATCCCATGTTTGCACCAGTCTTGAATTTGAATCAATAGCTTGCAAATTGTAGAAGAAGAAAAGAAAATAGAATAACTATGATAGAATTTGTTGTTGCAGATTGAAACTATTATTCAATCATTTCAATCATTGAAAGTCCACCTGTGGGGTAACTTTTGGGGCCCAATAGGTACATAAGAATTGGGTACCCAATTGTTTAAATAATCAAATACCCAATTTCTAAACATGGGGTACCCACTTACAAATCAAATACCCAATTTTAAAAGAATCGAGCACCCTAATTTTTAAATAATCAGGCACTTGATCCTTACAAAGGTTAACATGCAATCGGGCAACTCAATTTTTGAATTACAAATTGGGTGCCCGATTCTTGAGACATGAGTGGGAATTTGGAATGGCCATGAATTTTGTATGGGGTTTTGCCTTGGGGAAAGGCATGGCATAGGCTTGGTCCTACCAAGCCATGGCTTTATGATCCATTTTTTTTAAGGCATTTAATCGACAATTTCAGGGATTGTCGTAATTTTTATATAGTCATCCCCAATGAATTTTTTGATAAAAAAAAACCCATTATAGGTCTTGTTGTTCTGATTTCAAAAATGTAAATTTTATAGTGTTATTATTTTATTTGCTATTTTCCCATTATTTATTGATCAAAACTATCTCTTAAACGTTAAAAAGTGACATTCACTAAAACTTTAATAACCTTTCTATTTTATAATTTTTCTTAAATTAATTTATATATCATCAATCTACATACAATTCTTTTGAGGTTAAAAAAAAATTTGAAAAAGTGAAATTTTGATCAAATTATGGTGTCCGTACACGAGAGATTTTAAAATTTACCTTTATAGCCAATTAATAATTAATAAAAAAAAAAAATTATTCAATAAAAAAATAAGGAAAAATATTGTCATCAATCTTAGGTGTACTAGGGAACTACCTTTAAAAAGATTTAAAAAAATTAATTTGTTTGTGTCAAATTATGGTGTCCGTACATGAGTGTGGTATGGTCCTAAAACATGCATTTTTAAAAAGTGGTTTTTAAAGATCCATACCAAAAAAAAATCTATCAAATGCATACACAAATAAATTTCATATTCAAAAACTAGATTCCAAACACTAAAATTTTTATTTCTAAATTTTTTTTATATTCAATCTCTAAATGCCTCAAATTTTGACATAAATTGACAAAAAATTTCAAAAACAAGAAAAACACTTCTACTTTTTGGCCAAAAGTGAGACCCAACTTCTTGCATTGACCCTTGTCAAAGTAAGGAATATGCATAGAAGATGAAACTGCACCAATTGTTAGATGTGGGTACTTGAGGCATCTACATAGTAAGCTGAATAAAAATTATAATTGATGAAATGTTTATTTCTCTTGAATGACCAAGTGGGTAGTATATTTGACATTTTAATAATCTTAAACATTGATAGTTGTAAACGTAGAAGTGCAAGAGGAATCATGAATTTATGAGGTATGTTATTTGAGAAGTGTTGCAATTAGACAAGCCACCATTATAATATGATCTTTTACATTAACCAAATCTAGTTTTTCAATTTAACATGTAATATAGTTATGCAAAATGAACAAATGCTTTGACTTATCAAGACATATAATTGGACATATCTGATAGCCTTGGAGATCCACTTTCTATTGAAAATTTTGAATTGCAATCCTCTTATCATAGCTACAATGTGTGATCAATAGAACTATTACAAATTGATATATTAGCAACAATTATCTAAATTAACCACTGTATCAAATTTCACTAGTGACCATTACTAAGGGTTTTTAAGAAAGCAATGTTACAAAATATGAACATACCTCATATCCAAGGATTTGGGGACATGAGTATGAAAGTGGTGAAGGAACTCATCAAATGGTGTCCTTAGAGGGTAGCCCACATAGTTGATTCTGATGACCTCCATGACACCCTACAATACAATTGAAGCATAACATCTAAAAAAAATTATATGTTTAAGCATAGTATCTTAATGATTGGTCATAGAAATCTCATTAGTCATTAAAAAAGAAAATATGTCTACTTTCTAGTTACTATAAAACTCAAAGAATCAAGTGTAGAAATATATTATCAGAAGATGCTTACTCCACAATGTAGTAGTTGTCTAATATTATTGTTCTCAAAATTGCATGGAATTTGATCACTTTTTGTTTCACACATTGTATGTATGTGGTGAGAGTATGTTGAGTTCAGTGTCTCTAGGAGCAATTTTAGTTGTTCCTAAACAAAAAATAAGAACAAATCAACATTTCAATACTTTGAAGATTGCTAATGTCAACAAAATTATAGATGCATATGACTACACATCACAAATTCAAATAAGAAGAACTTATAAAAGGTAACAAGATAGACAAAATAAATTAAAATCATGAAAGTGTAAAAGTAATAAATTGCATTGTCACCTGTGTACAAGCAAGCATCTACCCTACCTCTAAATATGCACCAATTGAGTTGAGTTTGGATGAGTTGGAAGGCTCCTTATATCAAGAAGGAAAGATCATTTTAAGAAAGGTACATTTTGAAGAACTGAATAGATCTTGATGGTTTCTAACATAATAATCTTTATTCTTTTCAAGGAATAAATCAGTCTGATATGTAACTTGGCATACCCATAAGACAGAGGAGATGAGAATTCCTATTATACAAATTTAAGACTTGTACAAATAAGGTATCATAAATAAGAAGTAGTTTCAAGAACTCTTCCACCATAGTGATGAATTATGAAGTCAATGAGGTGAGGTTTTGGTTTGCTAAACGATGCACTTCTCTTGATTGATCAAAAGTTCATGTTCTCATAAATGCACTGCAAGTTTAGTTGAGAAAAGGATCATTCAATTTATATATTTACACCATAAGATGATGATTTCTATACAAATATATTTAGTATATGAAGCTTTAAACATGGGTTGACAAAACTATTTATCAAGAACCTTGACAATTATATTGAATGTGCATTTAACCACACATCCCTTATATACATATAAATGAAAAAAAATAGCAAGGAAATAGAAATAGAAAAGACCTTGTATCACAATTTGACTTGCTGTGTAAATTATCTCCTACTTATTAGAATAGACCTTTTCAGTTAGATTCAAAACATCTTGATTGTTATGACATTTAATGCTGCTCTAATTAATTTCATCTTCTTTGTATTCATCTTCTTCCATCTTCAAGACACGTTGCATGAAATATAAAAAGATCCATGGAAAAAGTAACAAAAAAATGAAGACTTAAATAATATGAACAAGAAACATCATAAATCATATAAGTTAGAAAAATGACATATTGCCAATGATAAACTTCCAACTTGAATAGTGATATACTTTATTGTTAATCAATATCATACTAAAATTTATTTGAGTAATTATGAATGCATCCTTGAACTTAACTCTATCATAAACCAAATTAGTAGCTGATGTGGTAGTCAAATCCAATTAACTTCAATAAATTATAATGTTTATTTTAAATGTTTAGATGCCTAACAAAAAAGGAAGACTTTTAATATGAACAAGAAGATCATAAATCATATAAGTTATAAAAATGACATATTTTCAATGGTAAACTTATGACTTGAACAATGATATACTTTATTGTTAATCAATATCATATCAAAGTTTCTTTGAGTAATTATGAATGTATCCTTGAGTAACTCTATCATGGACAAAATCACTAGCTGATTAGATAGTCAAATGTAATTAACTTGAATCCATACTAGATCTTTGATTTGCATCCATGGATGGGATTAAGGAAATGTTATTGATTTTAAAATCATTTAAACACACCTTCTACATATAGTACAATCAAAGTGTATTCGCTCCTTGCATCCTTATGTACTAGTTTAAATTCACAAGTTCAAGTTGTATTTTGTAAGTTGGAAGCTAAAGTATATTCTTAGTGCACATTGTGAAGCCTATTGATCGAAGTTATGTAAAAATATACAAATAAATCTTACATGTTTCCTTTTCAATGCTCCTAATATGTCCCATCAATTGTGGAAGGTGGTATTGATTTAATCTAATAGTAACTATAACAATGGACATAATACCAACAAAGAGAACCATAGTATAATTAAAGAAAACATATCTAATATTTCTCAATCTCATAATTTTCATTTACGAAGGATTTAATCACAATGTCAAATTGCAAACTTGTTCTCTACAAGAGGAACCATCCGAAATTCAAGTATTCAAGAAGAGAATACTTACACAAAATGAAGTCAAATCATGCCATAAAATTTGAGTATTGGCCCTTCTAGTTTGTAATTTGATATTTTCTTGATAATGACACATTCAAAATTCACTTGTGTAAAAGACTTAGAATGAATGAAATTGATTAATTAATGAAAATATGTTAGTTTGAGCTTCACTTGGTTTCGAGAATACTTTAATATTCTCTACTTAAGAAGGCCAACCATGTGAAGATGGAAGCTTATCTAGTCTCAACCCCCCTCCCCATAACATCAATCTAAATTCCCCATTAACATCTAATTACATGCTTCATTCATTCATTCATCCATTTATGAACTATAACATTCAATCAATACAACCACATAACATTCATTAATATGATATAAAATTTATTAATACTAAAACTAATTAGGAATTCACTAACACATAAAAAATTTCATTGACATGACATAAAATTCAATATTAATAGGTAAAATTCATAGATAATTACTTAAAACAACATTCTTGAATCATTATCTAACAAAGTTTGTCAAACAAGATTTATCAAAGAGCATTTTTTTAAAAAAAAATTTTAATTTTAATTTTTTTTTAAAGATTTCTTAAGGAAAAGGCTAGTAGGAGAATCAATATATTCCTCATTCTCCTCCTCTTGTGATTGTAATGTCAATTTATGGAGCTTCCTCCTGCTTTGAGGAGCACGAGGTTGCTGCACTAAAGGGGGGTCTGCTACAATAACAAGTAAATGGGTTAAATTTACATACTCTCTGTTTCTATTGTTAGAATTTTTTCATTAACTCGTATAACATAGAATGCATTTTTCGTTACCTAACAATTCCACATCATGTACGGTAATATTTTAATCAACCTCCACCTCAACATGTTGAACACTTCGAACATGATCCACTCATTCACCATGATGTTCAACATGCTCTAAAACATTTTAAAAAAGGTTACGCGGACAATTGCAATTGAAGATGTTAAATTCTATTAATAATTACATAATTTATTTCTAATAACAAATCAATACCTCCACCACTATGATGCACATCATGGCCTTTGTCACATGCAAATTCTATGATAGGATTTGAAGGATGCAATGAAATGTCATGGCCATTGTTATCATTGTTTGACATATAAAATTTAAATAATCATTTTATGTTGGAAATTAAAACCAAACATGAAATTTCTCAACTATTTAATTTGATTTACTTTTCATTTGACCAATTTAATTGGGTCTCATCTAATGCATTAGATTCTTTGATATGGCTTTCAGATTATTGGCATAGGCATGTAGCCATGACTTTGTAGCCTTCCTTTAAGGCATTTTTTTGGTCATCATCCATGGGCTCTACATTGAATTCTATGCCCTATATTTTTTTCTTAATATCGTCAGTTTTCCATGCATGATTTGATTAAACAAAATTGTTTGCAACCTTATATAAAAAAAATTGATGTGAAATTCCATTGCTTCTACTTACAAGTTAAGAATGAAGTTTCATATAGCCACCAAAGCCAAGTTTGTGTTGGCCAACCTATTTTACTCTCGCTTCTATAGCTTTTGATGTGTCTTGCCTATAGTCTATGAAAAGTTTGAAACATGCTAGATTATATATTTACAAAGATTACTAATTAGTGCATGCATGATTAAATTATATTTAATACTATCATGAAATACATTATTTTTCCATTTTATGGTTGAACTCCTCTACCAGTTATCCTTTTCTCTTTTCCATCTTTCATTATTTCATTCCAATCCATTGGTGGAATCATAGGAAGATGCTCGTACTTTGGGTTATCCTTTAGAGCCCTTCTATATTGGTCCCTCACAATCTTTATATGTTTGGATGCTCTTTTAAGAATTAGGGCATTGTCAAAAATGGTAAATGCCAAAGGATAACCTTCTAACTTCTTTGAATGAGTTGCTTACTTTAAAATATTCCTCTTATGAGTAGAACTGAAAACCCATCATTTTCTTCTCAACCCAAGTTTGTGTATACCTTGTGATCTTCATAAAAGATCTTCACCATCTTATGCTTGAGTTTTTTAAACATTGTCAACAATCTACATTTCTTTGCTTTGACAGTGACTTCAACATCAATTTTCAACAATTCTAAAGCCCATCTATGAAAGCACACACCATGTGACTTGTTAATTAAGTAACCTAACTCTATTAATGAGCCATGATGTATGCTTAACATTAGATTCTCTTGCCTTGTGCAGAAGATTTTGAAGCAACAAATTGAGCAATTTAAACCCTAAGAATATAATCTCCCCTCGAAATAATATCAGTGATAGAAACTCAAATAGGAGGTTCAGACTAATGGAACCCACATGGGCATGGTTACCTAAGTGAAATCAATTCTTATTGTGTGTCAGTTAATAACTGAAGATCAAATGTATCTATGTGATCATACTCATAACAAAATAATAAAGGAAAGGAACCTCAAAAAACTTGTAAAAACTCACCTCAAGATGCTCACACATGTGTAGACCTCCAAACCTCCCGTGCATCCAAAATACCCAAATATGGAACAATGATCTAAATTTTTTCTTCTTCTTCTTCTTCTTTTTTGTTTATGAGCCTGCCAGAGATAACTTTAAGATACCTCCCTTTGTAAAAACCTATAAAAATTTGGCCCACATCCTATTTTTATAATTATTGGATGATTTCTAATCAATGGTAGAAATCTCATTTTAGGCAAAATTTTTGAAGGACACCAAGTTTTAGAGAAAGTTCCTAAAATAAAGACATGTGCCTACAATAATATCTATTTCGGGACAAAGTGAGAAAGGATATAAAGTTCCATGGAAACTCTCCAGCATGGCTCACATTGGTCTAAATTTTGACCAAATCGGGTCCATCAAATTTGGTCAAACTTTATAGACTAATTGTTCCATCAGACCATCTCATCGTCTTGTCATTGGTCTCTAGATCTTTTATTATATGTAGCATAGCTATTATTCTATTATATGTAGCCTAACTAATTATCAAATTTGAAGGTTGAATGAGCCTAAGTTAATATTATATCATATAACATATAAAAACCCTATTTTTATAACTGTTAGATGATTTTTAATCAATGGCCCAAATCCCATTTCAAGCAAATTTTTTGAAGGACACCAAGTTTTTGATAAAGTTCCTGAAATAAAGATATGTGCCTGCAATATTATCTATTTCGGGACAAAGTGAGATAGGATATAAAGTTCCAAGGAAACTCTCTAAATTAGCCCACATTGGTCAAAATTTTGACCAAATTGGGCTCGTCAAATTTGGTTGAACTTTTGACCAAATTGGCCTTAAAAAAAAAACAAAAAGAATTTGAAAAGCCAAAAATGCCTTGGTCAAAATTAAAGGTCAAAAATTGACCTCAAATGTATTAGTGACATGACTGTTGATGCAATGCTAATGTCAGTAGATGATGAGCATGAATTTGATGGTCGAACAACCATTGAGGCAAAAAAAAGTCAGAAAAATTACCATGTTGTAGGAAAATCATCTTGCCAGAAAACATATAGGTCACCGAAAAAAGAGGCTGAGCAAAGTTGGTGCTGAAAAATTTTGGTGGTCAAGATTGCACATGTGAAAACAAGTCATTAGCAAGAATGAAGGCACATTATATCATGAGTGGGCCCAAGAAAAATCACATTTTCCGTGCAAATATTGAAAAAATGCCATGAAAGAGCTAGCACATGTGAACCTTCCCATCAAAATTAGAGGGTGACGAGGTCTTTAAGCAATGCATACAAAGAAATGTGGGTAGTTCAAAGGTGTACGTGCCATCTCTCCAAGAAAATGGTCGATCAAAAACAATTGCCAACAAACTACCTTGCAGAAAAAAAAAAAATCACCAAGCAAGTCAAAACCAATGAAAAGGTTTACAGTATGGGCCAAGTGTGACATGGCGTAGAGCATGGAGGCCAAGGTGGAGAAAGGTGAGTTGGTCCCATGGTCAGCGGACTTCAATGCACAAAAAACACTACAAATCCCAAAAAACTACGGATGGGACCCAAGTCAAAGCAAAAAATACCTCCAATTAAGGCATCAAATATGCATGTGACCAAAAAAATTATAGTCATGGGTGCAATATTCCATGCATTATCTCCTTGCCTGCGCATGAGTTCCAAAAACAAAAAGATGCCTCTCTACATAATACACCATTGACCAAATTTTAAAAATTGAAAACATTGTTTTTTTTTTTCTTTTTAAGCATTTCATCTTCATGATCTGCATATTTTGTGATTGAAAATAATAATTTTTTTGAGAAAAATTCACTTTATTTTCATGAATCTGAAAAAGAAAAATATTTGACTTCTTTTTAGTCTTTAGTGCAGTTTGTCTGAAAATTAACTGGTGCCAAAAACAAATGCGGCATTGCCATTAAAGACAGAAGTTTTATTGAATTCTCCCATAAAAATGCCTATACTCCATCAAAGCCTACTCACAAAGCCCAAGGTAACGGGATACTTGAGAAAGAGTGCCTAGAACAAGGAGCAAATATTATCAATCAAGAAAAAATTGATGACCACAAAGGCTTAGAATGCCAATCATAAAATAAAGTCGCCCCTCCAAATTAGACATCTGCATGTAGTTGGGAAGACAGGTATGAAGGCAGGCTTGACACGTAGAATGAGAGGGCACAAAAAAAATTGTGCCCAATCAAAAGCACATGCCTTCAAAGTCTACACTATGACTGCGTCTAGGAGAGTCACAAAAATGTTAAGCCAAGCCTTCATCCGCGTGAAGGGAACTATAGAAAACATCACCACTAAATTTTTTGCTAACAAAAATTGCCCAGCAAAATTGGAGGCGCATGGAAATTAGCCCTGGATATAAGAGCTCTACCCACGCATGGACTCACATGAAAATGCCAAAAAAAAAAGTGACCATTTAACCAAAAAATTAGAGTCCAAAAGGAATGCCATGGTGGAAGCCAGGCAGGGCCAAACATGCACTTGAAGAAACACCACTGATCAGGTACAAATGGAGTGCAAATTCCAAGCACCAAGACAGGGTAGGAGTGCTGAGGAGGCCCTCTTCAAATGCCAATTAAAAAAAATTTCCAGTGAGGAGCACTAGAGTAAAGAGGGCCCATTGAATGGTGGCAATAGGAACCTTTCCAAATCACTTTCATGCACCATTGGAAGCAAGTGGCCATAAAGCCGCGTGGCACTGTCACTCCCCCAAAAAATGGAATTTGAAAAATACAAGTGAGTGGCATGTAGTCAAGAAACAAGGTGCTATCAGAGTGCTCCAACCAAAAATGGGTCACATGAATGGAAATAAAGCCATGTGGGGGCATCGACAAAAGCAAAGAACGACTCTAATGAATGTGCATGCGTCCCATAAAACACCCAAAACACGTAGGCACTTATCCAAGAATGGTCATGAATTACGCCAAAATATAGAATATTGATTGGGGTTTTGTGCCATTGACATGGAATGGGTCCAAAAAAATCCTCGCTTTCACCAAATAAATGTCTAGTACAATTTCGAAAAAACCATGTCATTAGGGGTGTTTGTAGATAAACAAAAAAAAATCCTCTAACAGTGCGGACTGAAAATAAAAAATTGTAAAATATAGGACCCATGATACTGATGGTATGGGCATAGAAGAGCACATAAACCCAAAAATAAAGATCCTCCAAAAAACTTGCAGGTCTGGCAGCATTTCCCAAAAACTGAAATTGTCACCTCATTTTGCATGCCAAGGCCAATACGACATGGGTGCCAAAAAATATTTGCCTCAGATTTCAACAGTGTCCAAACTAGATGGATTTTATGTGAAAATGGGGGTTCTTGAGTGCTTTGCGCTGAACAGTGACGTCTATTTGGGCTCAAAGTGATGTCCCAAGAATTTCCAAATCTTTGTAAAAGGAGATCAAACCCTAACAAGTCAAACCTAGGTTGCATGATAATAATTAATTATTATATGCCTAAAGTTTAGCTTGAGTAAACTAGAGATAATAAGTGACTTAATAATTAAATCAATATGACTTAATTAATAAGAAAATATTTATTACTCTAACATGATCTTCCACAACCCAAGGAAGTTATCCTTGTGACCTTTCAACTCCTTGGGACAAATTGTTATCTCCATGGGTTTCAAGGTATTTTTATAGCTCCACTAAGGCTTCCATTGTAACTAGAAACTCATTTTCTTCTTTGGATAGGGTTTATCCTACTTCAATAGAGGGTCTAGAGATTTTTCTCATGGACAAATCCAAAAATAATCCCAATTGGATCCATCATCCTTCCCAAAGGAGAAGAATGGAGGAAAAATTTTTTTTGCACCTAGACTTCGACTCCAAGTGAAGATAGGGAACAAAATTCAAAGATTTCTAAAAATAATAATTTTTGGGTGATTTCGACACAAATCCCCTCAATTGCAATGGGATCAAATTCTGTTCTGCTAGGGCAAGGAATGATACAAAAAATCCAAATCTCTTTTGCAACAAAGGAATAAGGCTGGCTCTAAACCTCACATGAACCAAAATTAAATTAAGGAAAACCCCTTAGTGGAAAATGCAACCTGTACTAAAGACAAGGATCTCCAAACCCTAATCATCAACAATAAGAATACAAAAAATTAATGGAAATAATGTAAATCTCAGTGCTTGTTCACAAAATGGAGTGTTTTGATCCCCATCCCCACTAAATTCTTTGTCTTTATGATCAGGGTAGACATGGTAAATATTACCAACCTCTCTAATAATATAATTTTTATTTAGTGCAAAACAAAAGAACTTAGAGACAAATTGCTTAATGAAGCCTCAATTTGTCTAGAAAGTCAACAAGTTAAATTTTTAGAATGGAGACCTAATTTTAATACTCAGAATTTTGATAATCAAAAAATAATGAAATGGGTTTCTTTCAAAAAATTATCTATGGAACTCCTCCATGACAATATTTTGTGACAAATTAGAGACTCTTTAGGAGGTTTTAGAGGTCTAGAAGAAAATTTCTTAAATTCTATGGATGTCAAAATATTTTTTGACCTCAATGTGAATGAGTTCTCTCTTAAACCCCTTATAATCATCACAAATTAGTTGATTGATTATCTTAATCTAGATATATTCTTGGGTTCCTATGAGCATCACCTTTTATGGCTACCAACTAACCTTAATAATAATAGTTGTAAATTTATTTTTCACAAGATTAATTTGTCCAAAAAGGATTTGTTAAAGATCAATAGCTCCTCTCCAAGGGAAAGCTCTCCTTCTAGCCCCTCCCCTAGTAGCAACTAAACTTTTGAGGAAGCCCTAAATGCTTCTATTCCATCTATTTCTAACCTATGTAAAGATCCTAATTCAAGTTGATGTGCTTCTCTAAACCTTGTGGGTATGGTAAAAATAATTACATATCATCATTATTGAATCTCTTAGTATAATTTTTTTTGAAAAAAATTCTTTATATCCATCAAGATTATAATTGATTTTGACTTTATGATTAAATTAATCATCAATCTTTGTGATGAAACTAGCAAGAATTCATCCTTTTAATGTAGAAAAAAAACAAAAGCATAAATGTTGTAAATTAAAATCTAGATATTACATGAAACATAACAATATATATATATATATATATATATATATATATATATATGTATGTATGTATGTATGTATGTATGTATGTATGTATGTATGTATGTATGTATGTATGTATGTATGTATGTATGTATGTATGTATGTATGTATGTATATATGTGTATACATACATACATACATACATACATACATACATACATACATACATATGTATACACATACATACATACATACATACATACATACATACATATATATATATACATATACATATATATACATACATATATATGTATATATATATATATATTCAATGCATTTTAATCAAAAAAATTCTTAAAATGAGATTAAGAAAATATTTGAACTATATAGAAAATGAGCTATATAGAAGAAATCATAGGAAACATTTGCCTAAATTACTTTCACAAGGGAATATAGTTGAACACTTTATATGGAAAGCTTCTAAAAAATAATCAATCAACCTAGAACAATGGACTAAATTTTATATTTAATCTTCTTTTCTAGGTATGCAAACCAATGATTTGGTTAAAGATGAAACTATTGGGAGGGAGACTCAAAGGATATTTTCATATGAAAATCTAGAGATCATAGTTTGCGCATATGTTGTCTATCTATTAGGGTTCTTATATAAGGATAGTAAATTTTATATTGCAAATAGATTGATTAGTTTTATGGAAGTTAGACAATAAATGACTTAAATCAAAGTTAGTATTTATTGTTGTTATGTGGAGCCTAATTAGACTCGGATGTTGATGTATCCTGACTTGTTTTGTTACAAATTTTTGCCATATTTTTGGTATGGGGGTTTTGGGGTTGCACCCTCATAATGGGGTCAAGAAGAAAGATTCCCTATAGGGTCTTAGAGAAGGGACCTAGGTGAAATATCCATCGTAAGATAAAGCAAGGTCAAGCGGAAACACCCCACGAGGCTAAAAATGACTTTATTACTATATAAAGCATCAAGAGTTATTTTAATGTGATTTTAATGTCTTATGATTAGGGATTTTAATGTGATGATGATTATGTAGCTTCCTACATCAATATTGAGTTGTAAGAGATTGCAGATTGTAATAAGGTTGAATCACTAGATCATAAAATTGGACTCTCTAGTTCATGGATGTAGCCCAATATTAGGTGAACCATGTCTAATATTTTTGTTTGTTATACCATTTACATGTGTTTTATTTCTTTTTGATATTGGGTATATTTACATAAAGAAATCCAAGAATATCCCTACTCATCATCAAAGCTTCAAAGTATCAAATCACGGGCAACTCAATGCTAGATCTAAATGGTGATTACATATTAAAAAAAAAAAGGAAAACTTGGTTCCAAGAGATGAAAAATGAATTTTAAGGTCCAATTGATTGTTGATCTCTAAACCTATTTTTCTTATTAGAGATCAAACATTTTTTAATTTGTAAGTCATTTACTAGACAAGATTATAAGGTCATCATTGTGACTAAGTTATCTAGCAAAGGTTGAGTAAGTAACACTAAGACCAACCAAAAAAATGATTGATGAGCATTCACTAGAGACAAAGACGATATGTGAGCTGAGGAATATAGTATGAGCCAAATAATTTAGTGACAACTAAGCATATTGAGAAGTTATCAAGTGTCGAGAAACAACATACATGACCAAGTGTCAGAGAACTTAAGTGCTGAGCAATGCAATTTTGATATGTCAGTTTGTAATGGAACAAACTCATATGTGAATCATTTTGGTCAAAATTTCTATAAGATTTAATATCTATAGATCCATATTAGATTCTAATTACACCTCATTACCAAAAGGTAATGATCCCTATTCAAACAATTCAACCAATTAGAAAAAAGGGATATAAATGGAAAAAAATGATGAAGTTTAAACCATTGATAAAGATCTAGAAACTTCACATGAAGGATATTTTAAGAGGTTTCTAACCCTATAATAAGATATATATACTTATAAAGAGTGATAAATAAAAATCAAAGGATGAAATACAGAAAGGATACATGCATGTGAAGGATTTAAAGAAATAGATCCAGGAGAGAGAAATTAGAGCAGTGAAAGACTAAATAGATTTATTAGATTAGGAGAATCAGGCCAGAGATAGAGGAAAGAGGAGACCCAAGATCATTTTACAAAGCATACAAAGGGTCAGGTACTGAATCAATTATTTTGTAGTTGAGATAGAGAAAATCTCTTAATAGAGTGGTCGTAACATGCCTATGAAAATCTTTTAATAGAGTCCTTAATTTATTGTAAGTAACAAGCCCTTTAACTAGGCAAGACCTAATAGTCATTTACGTCTCTAATAGGATAGACCTTTCACTGGGTATATCATATCTTATGGTAAAAAATTATAACATTGACAGTGTAACTTTATTGCTGCAAGGGTGAAGGTTTGTGGGTTTCATCTCCACCCTAGTTTTACTCTCATCTTGAAGTGTTTCTGGGTAACCAAATCAATTTGTTACATGTTGAACTTGTTAGAGTAAAGGTTAATTACCTTTATCTATACTTAAGATTTCACTATTATAGATCACTATTAAATCACTATTGAAGCTTGACTTTTGACACTTCATGTGGATGACATTCAAAGTGAATCATGTGGCTGACATTTAATAAAAGTTTCATTTTATTAAATGTGACATTATCCCTTTAGGGTTAGGTTAACTTTAGGGTTTACTAAAGTTGTAACTTTCTTATCAAGTCTCTCAAAGAGGATGATTTCCTTTATAAGGATATAACTCCTTGTATTTTTTAACACTTGAATAAAATTTGATTATGTGAACATTTGTGAACACTCAATATTCATTTTGTTCTTCTCTTGAATACTTTTTCATCTTGAGAGCCACTCTTATCTTCTTTGCTTCATTCTTCCATTTAATAGGTTTTTTTCTTGTAAGTGATCATTGTGGCTCTTGTGAGTTGGGCATTGCATCTATCTTGCACACCAACTCCTACATGGTATGAGAGCCTTAATGCAACTTCTTGTTCATGTTTGAAATTCTTCTTTGAAGCTTTTAGATTGAAGGGTTTTAGATACACTTTATCTAGGTTTTGAAGGGTGTCATTTTTTTGGTGCATTTTGAGTCCAAATAGACCTCACTGTTGGATTTAGAAGTCCCAAAAAACCCCATTCTCATATAAAGTTTGTCCATTTTCAACAAAGTTGCTGTCTGAGGCTTTTTTTTAGTTTTGCATGTTTTTGTAGATCAAGGGAGGTTCAATTTTTTGGTGCACTTTGTGCCCAAACAGACCTCACTGTTGGATTTAGAGCACTCAAAAACCCTCATTTCCAAATAAAATTCATCATATTTGGACATTGTTGGCATTTGGATGCCTTGACATGCTATACGAGGCAAGAATTTTTTCTTTGAAAAAACCACCTGTAGGCAACCACATAGCAACCCTCAGTTGGGTCTGCAATGCAGCTACAACTAGCGGCCCCATCGAAAAAGTTGCCAGTAGACCTAACCGTTGCTAGACACCAATAGTGGTGGCCCACCCTTCGTCCACCAGAGTGCCACTGTAGCCCATCGCTACCCATCATCACTGACCGTGGGCCACCCTGCCACCACTCACCATGCCAAATGCCACTAACCATGGGCCACCCTACAACTACCTCCACCACTCTGTGGCCCCTACTCTGCTGACAACAACGACTTGTTGACCGCTAACTAAGTGGTGCCACCTCCTATGGCCACCCATCCTCCATCCTACTTAGCAGCACACATGGCACAATCAACACCAGCCATGTGACACTGACGCCACATCAGTACCAACCATGTGGTAGGTTCCACATCAGTGACTAGGCCCTTACTGCTACATGGCACTACCATGCCAGTGCTAACATGGTAGTCTTTTTTTACTATGGCAGGCCCTAGCTATCAAATTTAAGGTGGTCATGTGCTGACATCAGCACTACATCATCCCTTGCATGGCCTTTTTGCCCTTTTAGAGCAGGTGTTGGTTTTTTGGCCATATCTTGCACAAATAGACTCCATTTAAAAAATATATATATTGTCAAAAAGCTGGTTCTGAGGTTGTTCTTTTGGTGTAGGAATTTTTGGGTTTTGATATAGTTTGGTTTCCTATTTGGGTAGTCAAATTTCGATGTTCTATTTTTCACTACAGAGGGAATATCTTGAGCATCCCAACTCCATTTTTTGAAAACATTATATTTCTGGAAAGCTCATTCAGTTTTCTTTCCAAAAATGCTTTATATACTTATTTTTGAATTATTTCACTATGGTGGATATCTTGGGTGTTTCAGGTCCGAAGATCAATTTTGTGGCATGGGATTTATTCTTTTAGGTTGTATTATCTATTGTAATAGCTCTCTGCCATTTTTTTTATCATTGTTGATATCATTTGTAAGCACTTTTGTGCAAATGCATTGAGATAAAGTGCCACTCCTAGCATTTTAGGATCTTGCTCATCATTGTGATGCCTTATACTCATACTACTTTATAAAGTGCTTTGGGGGGGATAGTTATTTTCCTTTTCATGCCTTCTTTTTTTTTCAACTGACTATCCCTTCCACAACATTAGCCCCATGATGTGTGGATGACACATGCATTTATAGGTGTTTGTACCTCTTCCTCACTCTCGATGTTCTTGGTTTTTCCTTTTTTGTAAGAAATATTGGTCCACTTTCTCTATTGCCTATCACCTCACCCTTGTCAACATTTGGGGGGATTCCACTATTGGCTTCTAATGCTTCCTTGGTTCAATGGAGTGAACCATGTATTTAGCACTTGTTCCTATGTACTAAGAAGTTGCAGTGACGAGGTACCTATGCACTCTGGTGAGATGGAACACTTACCATATTGACACTATTATTTTTGTTCCTATTTTTGATGCCACCTTCCATATCCTATTGATCATCTGTTTAGGCTTTAATGTTTTATGCCATCTAAATCATTGAGTTTAGTTGTTTGCCTTTTCATGCCCCTTGATTCGAGTATTGTCATCAGAAAGCACTCATACAGATCACAATCTTCTCTACTATTAAGGTTTTATTGTGATGGAGGATCTTCACATCAAAAATTTCTTTCTTATAGAGTTTGCAACTTCTTCATGCTTCAGTGATGTTTCTTCATGACCACTCTTTGTTCCTATTTTATGGAGCAATCCTCTAGTCTGAGGCTTTTGCAATCCTTCACTAGCTTTTTTCAGCTATCTCTTCTTGGAGTAGAGGTTTTCCCATGAGGTTTTCTCTATTGCTTCTCTTTATAGAGAATTGGTTGTGATTAGGTACCTAATCAGGCTTTCTTTCCAAGACCCAAGTTTGCATTGTAGTTTCCTTTCTTTTTCTGCATTGTTTGTAGCTGCATTGTCACTCATCTTAAGGGGGCTATTAGAGTAAAGGTTAATTACCTTTATCTACACTTAAGATTTCACTATTGTAGATCACTATTGAAGCTTGACTTTTGGCACTTCATGTGGATGACATCCAAAGTGAATCATGTGGGTAACATTTAATAAAAGTTTCCTTTTATGAAATGTGACATTATCCCTTTAGGTTTAGGTCAACTTTATGGTTTCCTAAAGTGGCAACTTGCTTAGCAAGTCTCTCAAAGAGGATGATTTCCTTTATAAGGATGTCACTCCTTGTATTTTGTAACACTTGAATAACATTTGATTATGTGAAAATTTGTGAACACATCATATTCATTTTTTTCCTCTCTTGAATACTTTTTCATCTTGAGAGCCACTCTTCTCTTCTTTGCTTCATTCTTCCATGTAACAGGTTTTTTCCTTATAGGTGATTTTTGTGGCTCCTATGAGTTGGGCTTTGCATCTATCTTGCACACCAACTCCTATAGAATTGTTATGGATGTGATGAACTTATTTTGTTTTAACATTATAGTTTTAATGATGAATTAGGTATGATTTAATGAGATTTATTTTGATGTCAAAAGTTTAAGATCCCAATTCACCCCCACCCCTCTCAGTATCTTGTTTTCCATATATATATATATATATATATATATATATATATATATATATATATATATATATATGTGAGAGGATATTCAACTAGAAAGGTATCTAGATTCCAAGGTCATTGCTACAATTGTAAAAAGTATGGGCATAAGACTTATGAATGTAGACTTAAGAATAAATCACATTGGTCACCTGGATAACGGACTTATGCATCAAAGAAAGGAAATTTTTATTATTGGATTATAACACATGGTACAGTTGTCACTATTGTGGAGAATATGGACACATTCTAGACAATTGTTTTAGGACACATTTCAGAGTAAATTACAATAAATGGCTAAATGGTGAGATAGTATGTTTCAGTTGCCTTAGAGTGGGACACATTAGTAAGAACTACAAAACTAGGACATTGGCACCAGCACCAGCACCAAGAGATGAATATGACAAACCAAAAAAGGGGAAATTATGGATAGGGGTAGTAAGAGTTAGAAGCAGTAGAGTGGAAAACACTATGATCACCCAATATGATAGATCTGGTGATCACACCACATCTCACTAAAAGAAAGAGGAATGTAGGAACTATATACATGAAAGCTATACCTTACATCAGTCCTAAGCATTAAAGTGATGAAAAGATATATCTACATAATTGGAGATACACTAAGAAATGTTAGAAATGAAAATTTAGCAAGTATCGAGCATTAGTGGTATAGTCTATATTGACCGAGTATTGTAGTATAGGTTGTGTAATCGAGAAGGATTACATACTAACTAAGTGAATTAGTTTTGACTGAGTACATAAATTTAGATCAAACTAAATTTAAGGCTAAGCACATTTTTCATACACTATTTGTATACGAGGACATTTATTACAAAGCTAAATTGAAAGACTGAAGGTATATATTGAATTTGAACCATTATTTTTCTTACCCAGCAATCAAGGAGCTCTCATAAAGATTCAAAATCAATCTTAACAACAAGAGCAAGGAAATAGATAAAATTATCATCAAATTTATGATGAGAAGTAAGTATTACTCTTATTGCTAAGTAAGGTATTTTGCGAAAATAGTTTGGTGAAAATCATAGTTCACAATGGCATCTGGAAGTGAAATGTCAAAGGATAAAAATGCACAAATTATAAGGAATGACCATCAACCTCCACCAAATTTTAGAAACATAGTTAATATTGAGACTTCTATTGATAATGTTGGAGTTTTGTCATCTATTCCGCCTAGAGTCTTGACTATGCAAGAAATTAGATCATGTTATCAATGTAAGATTGGAGAAATTGGGGAGTTTGAAATTGGGACAACTTATGACAAGTTATGTGTAGATGGAAGTTTGAAAGATGAAATAAAAATTATTGTAGACAAAGGGAATGACTTGTTCCCTATATTTCCCTAAAGTTTTTAAGAATGAATGGATACAATTTTTTTAAAGCCAAGTTCACAACATGAAAGTATGGTTGGAAGGTAGACCAATAAAAATCAATAAGGCAATCATTCGAAGAGTGACTAGGTATCCTACAGTGGATCAACCTAAGAGCATAAGGAATGGCACATGGAATAAAATTTAAAACCTAACCATGAAAAAGTGAAGTGACTATGGAATGTCAATAAACAACATTGAGGATCCACTAATTGAAATTTTTGTTATTGCAATCGCACACAAGTTTTATCAATCCAGAAGATTGAACAGGGTGTCGTGTATTGTATTTAATTTGGGATACAAAATTGTGAAAAAAGATCATGCATACAATCTTATCAAGTTTTAATTACAATGACTTACAAAGAACCTCAAAGCAATAAGAAGATCTAAGAACACATCATGCAAGTTTGGTTCCCTATTAGTTTATATATTTTTCCATGTACAAAACTATTTTCTTACTATTGGAAAAGTAACATGGGATAGGAACAAGACCATTGCAGATCTGTTGAATGACCTAATAAAGGGATTGGGAGATGATTTTGAAGTAGTCATGGACAACTATTTTGAAGAATTCAAAACTAAAATAAAGAACATGATAAGGATTCCAAAAGTAGTTGTAGATAAATATTATGATGAAATATGGTTCATTATGGACACAAATTTTATATATACACAAGCAGTGGCACTGAGGGTGACATGATTGAGGCCTATGGCTTATGAGGTAAATGTTGATAATATATCAGCAATAGTCACTACACTACTGGAAAAAAACATAGATGCTAGTGCTGAGTAGTTTGGCACATTTAAAATAGTTATTGCCAAGTCAACTACTGAAGTTGGCACACCTAAGATGGGTAAGCATGGAAAAATAAAATTTTTTGAGGTGATTAAAATAGAGTAAGGAGAAAGTTTAGGTTAACCCTCAGAGTCTGAGGAAGGTAAAGGCAAAGAGATTGTAGCTATGAAGTAGAAGACTACAAAAAAAAGGAAGGTTGTAATATTTGCACCTAAGGTGAAGGAAGACCTTCAGAAGGACATGCAAGAAATGGTAATACCATCAAGACCAAAGGGAAAGGTTATCATTATAGGAATGAGGTCATTGCAACCTATTGTCGAACTACTACTAGGAAGCCCATCAAAGAATAGAAAGCAGGAAGAGAAGAAAATAAAACCAAGAGGAAGCTGATAGTTGCATAAGAGGATGAGGAAGAAGAAGAAATGACAGAGTTTTATGAAGCCAAAAAACTACAAGTTATAGAGAGACTCCCTCTAATGACTATAGATCGGGTATGTGAAAAACTAATAGAATCAAAAAATACTTTGGCTCTTAATTACTTATAGTATGGTTCCTTGAGAAATTAAGATCAAGATAAACTTGAGGACATTTTAATTAATATGTTGATCAAGTTTACACGTACACCTATGGAAATAGAAATTGGAATTCTTGTAGGATTGTATAATAGAGTAGATGCCAAATGGAAATGGGAATTTACTATAGAGAAGCAAATAAGAGAAACAACACTGGCACAAGTCTTGCTAGATTTGGGAAAGAGACATATGTCTATTACCCTTAAAGATTCTATTAGAAAGCTTATGCCAAGGGACAAGGCATAAAAAATTTTAAATGATAAAGTTCTTGAAGTTGAGGAAGCTAGTATTAAATTTTGGAAATAAGTATTTGGAGTACTTACTCCAACTATAGAGGTGAGAGAAGGTCAAGATAATATAGAACTTACTGAAGAAGAAAAGTAGAAAATAGTCGACCTAATAGTAGAAATGTAAGAACTTATTAGTGGAATTCAATGTAAGGATAATATTACAATTGAAGATGATACTAATATATCTCCACCTTATACAAATGTACTCATAGAAGAGAAAATTCAAGGATTGATGAAGAACTCAAGAAAACTTTAGACAAATCCTATTTTGTTATAGGTAATTGAATATCCAAAGCTTGCAATTAAGAATATTGATGATGGTAAAGTCACACTAGTTATAAAGGCTACAAGTACTAAGAAACTTGATAAGGCATTGATTGTATATTTGTTACCAATGAATTGTATGCAAATTTTTAAAAACGAAATATATTCTGAGAAAGCTTCAAGAAAAAAGTCAGTAGATGAAGAAATTACATAGAAAGAGGAAGAGGCTACTCAAAATTTCATTCAAATATTGCGTGCAAAGGTTGCAAAACCTACACCAGTAACACACATATGATAGGTGATATCTAAACCTTTGCAGCAACCAAAGAAGAGATCAAGTGAGAAAGGGAAGCATATGTAGCTATCACTATCGAGTGGTACACCCTCAAGATCTCAGGCTATGATTCATGTAGAAAAGGATGATGCTGAGTTAGTAGACCCTAATGAGGTAATTACATAACCTACATATGATTTGATTAGTCTTACATTAGATAAAATGCATGAATTGCAAATCTTGTTGAGTTGAAAGGCCAAACAAGAATAGGTAAAGAGAAAAAAAAAGAGGAGATAGGTATTGCATATTGTCAGATATATTTTTATAAATTTTTTGGTTTTATAGATCTAATTCATCAGCATACAATTTTGGATCAACTAGTATATGTAATTGATAGAGTTCAGATAGAGGACATAGAAAAAATTAAGAAGTTATTGCAATGGTCTAAAAGGAGAATGGAGCATAAAGTACTGCAAAAATTCTCACATAAACTTGTAAAGCATCAAGCCAAGCTTTCTATAGCCATTACACAATTGGAAAAAGTTTTAAAAATAATAAATTCTTTATACTTAAAATTGTGTGATATAGATTTCTTTATAGCAGATGCAAAAAGATAATTAGAGTTATTACATGCAAACACGAAGACTAATGTTCACTCATTTACCAAGAATGCAAGTTCAAGTTCATTTTCATTCAGTAAACTTACATTCAGGTAGACAAGGTTAGCTGAACTCACAACTAAAGATACAAAAATGTGAAATAAGTTGGCACTAATTCAACGTTAATTATTTACATACATAGATATAATTCAGAAGGTTATTTCTATTGCTAGAGAAATTTTGAGGAAAGACACAAATTTGCACATATTGTAAGATTTATTGACCTAGCTACTAAGCTAGAGATTTAATTTCAAATTTTGGAAAAGGTACAAGAGAAATAGAACAAAAGCTATGCTAATATTGTGACAAGTCATGGGTGATCCCACAATAATGGGTTCCAGTTTTTGACCAATTTTGACATTGAAATCAATATTTTTGAAACAAACCTCAAATTCAAGTGACTATATCTCTAAAACTATGAATAATTTCAAGATGATGTAAACTAGTTATTTCTAGTACTCTATTGCTACTTTGTAACCAAATTTTTTAATTTAAAAAAAAAAATTATTAGGTCAAATTTTTCTTCTCCTTCAAAAAGTGGTACATATGAAAAATCAATATTTTTAAAGAGTGACAGTCCATTTGATGCACATAACTTTTTTTTTCTAGAAATGATAATGAGGTAATGCTTTTGGTGTTGGATTTGTAACAGATCAATATCCAGAGGATGCATTTGGTTTGGTTCAATTTGGTTGAATATTGGATAGTTTATGAAGTTTTGAAGTGACATCAACCATAATTCAGACATACATTCGTTTTGACATAGATAACTTGAACTCATTTGATCATAAATCTAGTTTTTTTTCTTTAATAGAAAGCTATCTCAACAACCTATTTCCTAGATACTTTTAAAAAAAAAAGGTGACCTAATTTACAAACTTTCCCCAAGTTTGAAGTTAGTCGATGTTCAACCGTTAATGAACCTATAATGAGTTAAACTCATATTTCAAAGTCTTAATGAATATAATATGTATTACAATTATAGTCGTTGGAAAGCTTGCTCCAAGTAGCACAAATTTGCCTTTTTAATTTTACAGTAGGAGATCATTTAATCTCAATTTTGGTGGTCAAAAGAGGCAATTTTATTATTTTTCATAAAACAACACCAAAAAATTTTAAATTGACATGTTTGCATGAACATTATGTTCACACAAACACATGTTCATGCAAACGTATGAGCAAAAATAATTCTTCAATCAGAAATTTAAGTTAACATGTTTGTGCAAACATGTAAAATAATTTGTGTTCACACAAACATACAAAAAAGAAAATTTATTAAGGCAAGTGCAATTTTTTAAATTTTTATCTCAAGTGGAAAAATAAGGTTTTAATCTCAAAATTGCCGTTAAAATATGTTCACACGAACATATAATTATTTTATGTTCACGTGAACATAGTTAGTACATTTGTGCAAACATACATAAAATTCAATATGGGAATTTTTCATCATTTTGCAATTTCCTTTATCCCCCAAAAGTGGTACCTAGTATTGTGGGTTCACCCTCATCAGAATCCTTTCGCCAAGTTCCAACTCATCCCAATAGCCCTAGCTACAACCAGTGACAAAAATAAGAAGGGTAATTGATGGAATTGATAAGAAGGAAGAATTAATAAGGGGAAGTTAGAGTCAAAATTAGAGTTATGAAGAAGAAGGTATTAGGCACAATATCACATTTTATGATTTCATGAAAAAGTGTTTACACTGTGAATGTCAAAAGGGAGATTGTTGATCTCTAAGCCTATGTTGTCAATTAGTGACCAAACACTTTGTCATTTGTAATTCATTTACTAGGAAAGATTATAAGGTCATCACTGTGATTGAGTTATCTAGCAAAGGTCGAGAAAGTAACACTTAGATCAAGCATAACAATGATTGTTGAGCATTTAGTAGGGATGGAGCAGATATGCTAGCTAAGGAATATAGTGTGAGTTGAGTAATATAATAATGACCAAGCATATTGAGAAGTTATCAAGTGCCTAGAAACAACATACATGACCAAGCATCAAAGCACTAAAATGTCAAGCAATACAGTTTTGATATGTGGGTTTTTAATGGCACAAACTCATATGTGAATCATTCTAGTTGACATTTCAATAAGATTTAACATCTATAGAGCTAGATTAGTTTGCAATAATGTGTCATTAGTAGAAGGTAATTATCCCTAGGAAAACAATTCAACCAATTAGAAAAATTGATATAAATGACAAAAAATGATGAAGTTTAAACCATTGATCAAGATCTAGAAACTTACCTTAAAGTCTATTAGAGGAGGATTCTAACCCTAGAATCAAAAAAAAAAAATTGATAAAGAGTGAAAGACAAAAATTAGAGGATAAAATGTGGAAAGGATACACGCATGTGAAAGATTTTAAAAAATAGATCCAATAGAGAGAGCGATCATAGTAGTGAATGACTAAACAGATTTATTAGATTAGGAGAATTGGATCAAAGAAAGAGGAAAGAGGAACCCCAAGATCATTTTGCAGAGCATACTGAGGGTTAGGTATTGAATCAATTGCTTTTTATTTGACATAGGGAAAATCTCTTAATAGAGTTGTCCTAACAAGTCTATGTAAATCTCCTAATAGAGTCCTTAGTTTATTGTAAGTGCCAAGCCCTCTAACAAGGAAAGACCTAATAGTATTTTATGTCTTTAACATGGTAGACCTCTTAAAAAATAGATCATATCTTATGGTAAAAAATTGTAACCTTAATAGGTTAACTTTATTATTTTGATTAACTAAAAATAGGTTTTAAAGGACCCAAAACCTTTACATCAATAGAAGTTTAGAGAAAAGCAAGATAATAGAACAAAAGAGAGAAGTATCCTAAAGCATCATGAGACAAACCTCCAACAACAATATCCAAGAGGTCACAATAGACAGTTCTGGAAAAAACAACAAAAGTACAACAAAGGAACAACAACCAACCAGCTAAGAAGTTTTTATCAAGTCAACAGCCTGATCCACTAGAGTTCGCATGTTATCAATAGTAACCTTCACCTCATCCTTCTTACTAATCTCCTCATTCTTCTTAGAGTGAGCATGGGTACGTTTACTTGGTCCTTGAATATCAACCCCTGGAGGGGAATCCTGGCCCTTATCAGTCTCATTCCTCTTCAAGAGAATACTCACATTGTCCACTAGTTGTTTAACCAGTTTCTCCATATTACCCACCCTAGAGTCCAGTTTGGACACCTTCCCCTAAATGCTGCTAATATCCTTATCCATTACCCTTTGTTTAGCTTCAATCACTGGGACCTTATGCAAGAGATTTTTCACTTCTTCAACATTTCTTATAACCTCCGAGAGCTTGTCAATATGTTGGGCTAAAGTTTGATCCCCTCTGGAAGTTTTGGTCAGTTGTTCCATTTCCTTACCTAGCAACTACATTTGCTACTTGAGGATACAAATCTCCTTTAGAATAGCACCTAGGTTGCCAAATAAACCCTTAGAAGATCCTCTCTCACCTTCAAATTTATCAACCAAATTTGACATATGCCCCTATTCTCCATCATCCTCATTATCTAATTCCCCATACTTCTTTGTATTATACCTATCCTCTTTTTTCCTTAAGGGTTTTCTTTTCCTCTCCAACCATTGAGCCAAAGGCTCATCATCAAAAGGAGAATCTTGATGGCCTTTGCCCTTCCCTTTTCCACCACTCCTCTTATTGAAATGGTCTCTGACAATTTCCACCAAAAAGTCACTTTCTTGGTCACAGTTAGAATCAACATCCTCAACAGTCTTTTTCTTCTTATTTGAGCTTCCATCTGAGGGCATTTTCAGGCTTACCATACCCACTTCAACTTCATCTCGTGTCTCAAAATCATAGCCCTTTTCCTCAATACTCCCTTCTGTATCCTGATCAGCCCCTTTCAAAGTCCTGGGTTTTAAAACTTTTTTGGATTTTAACAAATTCATAATCAGAACCATGAGACCTGCATGGCAAACATGCTCTCCATTCGGGTCATTTTGAATGGCCTGGGTAGAAACACTAAGAGACTACAGAAGATAAAAAGGAAAATTGATCCTAACATCATGTCAAAAATGATTTTCCAACATAAAGTGATAACCATACAATTTTGTGAATCTCCCATCCAAAGTCAAGTATTCCATAATCACAAAGAGAACAAAATGCTAAGGACAAGAAATAGAGGGCGGGTTATATTATGAGTTACCTATTTTAACCAGCTAATTTCTCTCCTATTTAGTCTCAACAAAGTCATCAATAACCTTATCCGAGAGCATCATAAATCTCAACAAGATACTAAGAGGGGGGTGGTGAATTAGGATCTTAAACTTTTGACATCAAAATTACTCTCATTAAATGATACCTAATTCATCATTGAAACTGTAATGCTAAAACAAAATTATATATATATATATTCCAACATAGATATATGTTTGCCACTTAGCAAAAAAATCATGATGTATATATGGTTGAATCAATTTACAAAAAATTGACTAAAATTTTCAAGCAGGTATGCCATCCTCTACATATTCCAATCTTTTTGATTCTTTTCCAACTTTTGTTTCTGACGTTATGTACTTATATCTCTTACATTTTATCATCCTCGTCATATCCATATCTTCATCTCTAAAAGGAAATTTGGTCCGATTACCACATGTTTCACAAGTTCCTCTTATGCAATCTATTTCACCCATTGTATGATCATTTGGTTTGTCACATAAGATTCATGTTATGAATTGGCTTAGTCATTTATGATTTTTTTTTGAGAACCACCACTTTCTTCTATCATCTTTCTAAACCCTTCATAGTACAAATCAAATTCAACATGATATCAACAATAACATATTTCAAAAGATGTATTTATATTCACAAAATAAGGTTTCAATCTTTCAAGCATTGTTTGTCCAATCATTGTGTGAGGATTTAAATTGCAAAATGAGAGATACAATTCATGTTGTGTGACATCCAACCAATGTTTTTCATGTTAAAGATACTCCTTAGGCCCAATCCTCTGCTTGATGATATCTCTTCTATTTGGCGAAGAATAAGTATTATCAATCCAAAATTGAATGACTAAGTTCTTAACTCTTTCCACAATCCTATCAAATTGAGGAATTCTACACATTAGCACCCAATTTCCTTCTAACATACTATCATCCAAATTGTTTCTCATTTTTAGATAATGTAATATTATCTTTCAACTATACCCAATATGAGATGATAGTGAAATGATCTGTCTTTTTTTCCATAATTTCTTATTTAAAATAGATGTCAATATTACTCTTCATCTAATGGATTTATCTATAGATCTATTTTTTTTTCCCAATGGAATGTAACCATTTCTTAATACTTTCAACAATATCTTTTTGTAATTTAGAAGTCTTCCTCTTTTTTCGTAGTTGTATATATGCCCAATAGATTCAATGGCTCTTTTAATTCATCTTAAAGAAGTGAAATTGATAATAGTGGAGTTTTCTCTATTGTATCAAAATTCTCAAATTGTGAAATTATTTATTTAGACCTTTTATTCAATTTTCTCTTCATAGTATGTGTAGGTTGACTAGCATATTCTCTCAAATTTTCCACATCAATTTTGATTAAATGATCTATGTTTCTATGATTAAATTTTCTCTTCAAACTTTTAGCTAGATTAACATTCTCATTTTTTGTTTAATCTCAGGTTGTGAGAAAAATTAAAATAAAGACTTAAGATACAACTTCTCTTTAGGGTCTACATATGTGTATATACAAAACAAATGAACTATTAAATATAGTTTTATATAACCTTTAGATGACCCTTCTTTGATATCCATTACTTCATCTTCAATTTCCTCATGTCCAACATTTTCATCATCTACTACTATACGTGCACGATATAACAAATAAAATCAAGAAAGTTTCTAAAGGGGATTTGTCTCTAGAATTAAAAATCAAAGATATAAAGTTTGCCTCTAAACAAGTAGAAATCTAGAGAGAGATTGTACTTGTGAGAGATGTGTGCATACATATATGTTTGAACTTGGGATGAACCTTCTCCAAGCTCAGTAGCTTGTCTTGTTTTAGTACATACTAAGTAAATTCATAATTTAAAACACCATAATTAAAATGTACCCTGATTCTAAATAATCATAATTTAAAACCCAGAATGTGATAAACTCTAATTCTAAATATTCATAGTTTAAAAACCATAATATAATAAACCCTAATCCTAAATACTCATAATTTAATAAAACCTAATCCTAAATATTCATAATTTAATACACTTTTAATATTAAGTTAATAGTAACCCTAAATTCATATTTAACATATTCCTAAATGGACAAACCCTAATCCTAACTATATACATACAAAAAGTCTATAATATGATTGTACACTATATGAACTAAATATGCATTGGAAAAATATTTCACATGTGTAGCTTGCCACCTATAGTATCATGCTAAAGTTTTTTGATAATTTTCATCTTTTTGTTCATGAGTTCTTCTTCATGAATATTTACTTGTTCTTTTACCTTAATTACCCATGTTGCAAATCTTTCTTCCAAAATTAAAAAACAAACAAGTTGCAAAATATTTCCTACCTTCCAATTGAAGTGTGAGTTATTTGATTGGATTTGAATGTTACAATTGAAAAAAATAAAAATAAAAATATATTTTTATGACACTTTTTTAATTTTTCTTTAGAAACCCCTTATGGTCAACCTTATTTTTGATCAAAACTACATAATGTAGTTTCAATCAAAAGTAAGGTTAGCCCATTTAACTACATGGTTTAAGCTTTCTTGGTTTCAATAGAAACTAGACAATTTGATTTTTATCAAAACTGATGTTTTTAGTTTTGATAGAAACTTAGTTTCTATTGAAACTAGCTAATTATAGCTCTTTCCCAAGTGTATGAAGATCTCCAGTATTTTCATGGCTTCTAGGCTCAATTACCAAGTTCAGATGGAGTAATGAAGCCATGTCATTTTGCATGATAGATGTACTTTGAACAAGTTTTCTAATGACTACAAATTTTCTACATTTTGAATTTTTTAGGTATACATTTTTGCATGTGAATTGAATAGAGGTTTTTTAATTAAAATATTAAACCTATAAAGTGGACGCTTATGGAAAAATAGTATCTTAGAGAACAATTTTTTTGAAAAATAACTATGGTCTCCATATTTAAGTTCTCTTTCAATAAAAAAAAAAAGTATTTTTGAAATCGGGTGAATATATAATAAATTACATGTGTCAAAAGCCATGTATGTCCAAATTTGTGTTAGGTCAACTTTAAACACTAATAAAATATGAAATACTAAGGATAAAGACATCTGATCACCTCCATAGTTTTGGTATGGATGTTAACAAACTAAATTTGAAAGAAATGCATTTATATCTATTGTAGAAGAAAAGTTGTGTGTCAAAAACAATGTCACTTTTTAAAAATCAGGGTTTTGATAACATGCCAATTTTCATGGGAGAAAAAATAATTCACTCAAATGAATTCAAAAAAAATTAAAATTATATTTGTATTCTAAATAGAAAATTATAAAAGACTCTAATTTACTTCATCTAAAAATTCGTAATCGTCAAATGACAATTTCTATTCAAAATTGAAATTTTTCGTAAAAATTCACAATTCAATGTTAGTTTAGGCAAAAAGTGTAACCCACTAAATAGTTATGATGAGATATTAGAGTCTTAACTTTCTTTTGGAAGACTTTGATGCAAATAAATCATTTTATTCTTCTCTCACTTCATTGAGGGCCACACTAGACTTCTTTCCATAGGTCATCATCAGTTTATTAGTAAGTAAAATCTTCAATTAAAAATTAATGGTCTAGTATTTTTAATACTATCAAGATGAGTATTTTTTTCATCTACATTGATCTCCCAAAGGTCCATTGGATTTCAAGGAGGAAAACATTATTGATGATACGGATTATTCTTTTTGGTTAGTTTATCTACATTGGCCATGACTAAAATATTGAAAAAAATAAAATTGATAGATTGTGTGTCTTTCTTTAGTATGATTTGAAATTGCCCAAAAATGGTAAGTTTTACTTCATCTTTAGTTTTTAGCAATACATACTTCAATGTGACACTTCTTAGCTATATTACTCTTTATAACTCTTTATAATGATGGACATATCTCCTTGTTATGCCAAGTTTTTAAATGATGAGTGTTCTCCAACAAATTCTTGAAATGAAAAGAAGTGACTTCATGACTGATGTTTTAGGTGCTTCATATACGCAACAAATAGTGATCAAATTCCCTTCCTTTGAGACCAATTCTTCTTGAATGGTAGATAAATCGTAGTGTGATTGTAATATCGTGCACCAAAGATATGAAAAAGTATATGAAATCAACAAATCAATATGAACAAAGAACCCCATGAAAGACTAAAAGAAAACTATATGTTTTTAGTTCTCCCTTAAGGATGGAAAGGCTTATTACTCCCCCTTTTATGAGGCCTACGGTGAAATCTTGTCAAAAAGACACCTGAAGTATTGCTTATGGACTTTTAACTACATAATTATATTAAGATAATATTACACCACATTGAATGCAAAACTAGACGAGAATTACGTCCTTTCACCATAACAACTGTAAATAAAAGTAGGTTTAAGTGACAATTGTTCAACGTGGAAAATTGTAAAAGGGAGATTAGAAGGCGGAGGAACCAATACATAAGATGACTTATATGTCAAACTATCTGTGCTATCGGAAATTCCCTAGAAGCAAATCGATATAAACTAATGTCCAAACCGATTTATCTCATATCTTACCACCTAATGTACTGAGGCCAGCCTTCAAAAGATATACAAGGTTGTTTGTACTAATAAGATTTTGGTTTAATATGTAATAAGAATTTGAAGGTATTTTAATAATTTGCCGCTCGCGATACTTTGTCCTTCTTTATCTGAATAAAATTATTTGTTGCAGGCCGATTCAGCGATGCAAACAAGACGCTGAGAGTGACGTGCTCAATCCAGATGTTATTTAATAGTGTTGCGTGAAAGAAACATTATCATCTGAGCTAAGCCAATCTTCTCTGATTTGTCTAATTGGAGAAAAGGAAAACCAGGAAGATAAGATGGCAATGAAAATGAGTATCTCAGATCTGGTCAGGAAGGTTGGTATCATGTTGATCGCCATAATAATATTGGTGAATATCGGAATTGCTTCAGGACAACCGCAAGCATGCTATAGAACTTTGTGCTTCAACGATGAGTTTTGCATTGGATTAAACTGGGGCATCCCAAAGTGTTGTGACATTGACAGCTGCGCAGACGGATTAGGGTATTGCGCTGCGGAATGTTAAGTACCAAGAACTTTGCAGTGTTTCATTTGGGTTTGTTTGTTTTAGGAGAATGCTTGCAATTCTATACTATTGTTTAGCATTTCTTTTAGGGTTTGTTTTAGTAATCTCTGCTTGTTTGCAACAAGTTCAACTGCTGTTGAAAAACAAATAACTGCAGACTTTATTGTGGTGGTTTGGCCATACTTTATCTTGTACTAGGTTGCTTGAAAGTATTTATATTGTGCAAGAGGATGGTTTTCTTCACGGTTAAGAGAAATCTATTATATAATCAATAATATTATGGATTTTCCTAAATGAAAAGTAATTAATGTCAATGATTTTGTATCAATCTTCTAATCTTTAGATTATGTTAAATTTTAATTTAAACAAAAAGAAGTTTAGATTTAATATAAAATGTTGAATTGTTTTATTATAAATGTGAGAATAAGTAATTTACATCATAAATATTACTTTTAACTTTTCTATGAATAAAATTATCATATAATAATTGTTCTTGAAGTATTCATAAAATTGAGTTTCAATTGGAATCAGTTTCTCTATATAGATCAGTTTGAAATATTTCATTTGTGTTGGTAATTTTAATCAGAAATTTTGGAATTCTAAATTCTTTGTTTTCCTTGTTGGTTTAAGGTTTGTTTTAGTAATATTTGCATGTTTCCAAAAACTATCATTTGAAAATGAATAACTGCAGTGGTTGGACCATAGTCTTCATCTTTTACTAGGTTGTTTTAAAGTATTTATACTGTGCAAGAAGATGGTTTACTTCTGAATAAGAGAAATACATTTTATGATCAATAGTATTATGAATTTTCTTAAATGAAAAGTAATTAATGCCAGTGATTTTGTATCAATCATCTAAGTTTTAGATTATGTTATATTTTTATTTAAATAAAAATAAACTTATTATTTTATTATAAATGTGAGAATAAGTAATTTATATCATATATATAAATTTTTATTTCATTATGAATAAAATTAGAAGATAATAATCTTGATAACATTTTTTTGCATAAGTGATTATAATAATTGTTCTTAAAGTATTCAGATAGTTGAGCTTCAAGTGGGACCAGATTTTTTTCATTCTGTATTTGGTATGTTGTCTTGAGAGGGTCGTATATTTCTATTTCCATGATATGCTTGTTATTTGGAAAAAAATCATAAAAAACTTGACCTTTACTCCCAAGAATTTTAATATGTTCCACTTATTTCTTAAACTTTGGAACTCTACTTATGATATTTTTCATTCAACTTTAAGCATTTAGCTACTTAAGATAAATAAATAATTGATTTTAAACAAATTAATGAACTTCACCAAAACAGTGTATTCAATAAAAATTATAATATAATTTATAGTTTTGTTTTAAATGTCCTTTACAATCCTAAATATAGTTTATGGCTACAAAATTGATCAGAAGTATTCCCCAATTTTCAATATGTAAATTATTAGAAACTAAAATCTAAGATTTCAAGGATTCTCCTGTCTTAACTTTAGAATAATCGAACGGATTAAAATGTAAGTTCTTAAATTGAGAACATTCCTTCATTTTTTTTTAATTTCTTCATACCTATCAATATAACAATATTCTATTTGTCCCAAGGATCCCCATATCCCTCAGTCTACTTCCCCTACCCTATTTCCTAAGGCTACTAATGTAGGTGTTGATCTTGAGGTTGTACCCTCAAGTCTGATGAATTGCGCATCTATCATAACAGTGTTGAATGAAACAAACATTGCAATCTTCTCGCATTTGTCTGGGAGAAGAGGAATGGAGATGGGTAGCGCACATATTGTTACCAAGTTTGTTATAATGTTGATGGCAATAGTAATAATAATGCTGAGTATTGGCCTTGCATCAGAACACCCAGATCTGTGCTATTATTTTCCATGCCATGACGTTGGGGAATATGGAACAGAGCGTGGCTTCCCAAGCTGCTGCGACATCAGCAGCTGTACGAAGGGAATAGGGTATTGTTGTTGGTGGCTGCGTGAAACTTTTGAAATAAATGGTCATGTTGTTTTAGCTTGTATGTCATTCTCATCTTGGCCTCTTTTTAAGGTGTCGTGGTCTTGGGCTGTAGAATGCTGAGTACCAAGTCATTTCATAGATCAAATTGAATGTTTCTTTTGAAGTCACAGCTGTGGTTGAAAAATGAATAAGTGGATCTTATTTAATCTTCTAGGTATTGGTTAAAAGTTAAACTAAAATGTAAATCTTACAGAGGGAGATACTATCTCCTTCGATAGTTTGAAAGAAAAAACTAAGTGTTTCTTTGATAAGATTTATATTTTAATTTTCACTTTCGGTGTTGTCAATCTTTTAATAGGTTCTTTAAGAGTATTTATATTGTGCACTAAGGTAGTTTTCTACTTGAAATAGAGAATAATGTTATGGATTTTTTTATATTAAAAGTATTTAATGTCAATGAAATTGAATCAATGTTTTAATTTTTGGATTGTGTAATAATCTTGATTTATTTTGTTTTAATAAATACTTTTATATTGATATATGTTTTTAAAAATCATAATATATCTTTTTCAAAAGAATCAAACATGTAATTAATATATAGTATTCAAATATTTCTAAATATAAATATAAGAATAAATTATTGATATGCTACTTGTTATCATTATTTTACTCTTTTATGATAATAAATTTAGTAGATAATATTTTTTATAATATTTCTAGCATAAAAAACTCTATTATTTTTTGTTGAAGTTTTCATAAAAGTGATACTTAACTTGATTCAAATCTTTACTTTTAATTTTTTGTACAATGTCTTGATTGAGAGTGTCAGAACTTTATATAGTATAGTTTGTGACTAAAAATGTGATTACTTATAATCTCTAATTTATAATATGCGAAATATATTATAAACAAAACATTTAGGTTCTTTAATACATATTTTGATAGAAAAACCCATCTTGATAGAATATACAATTAAAAAAGGAAGTTCTAGAATGAATGCTGACTAATTTGTATGTGTGTGTGTGTGTGTGCACGTGTGTGTGTGTGTGTGTGTGTGTGTGTGTGTGTGTGTGTGTGTGTGTGTGTGTGTGTGTGTGTGTGAGAGAGAGAGAGAGAGAGAGAGAGAGAGAGAGGTCTTCCTGACCTATAAGGGGCATGTTGGATATTGGGTTTGATGAGTGTATTAGTCAAGCTAAAACACATTTATAAAACTTTTAGTAAATACCTAAAAAGATATTTGACGCATGCCCATGAAATTAAACCAACCTTTAAAAGTAGGTGGATATGACCTAAGAAAGCGTTTCATGTGTCCTATTAATATAATATCCTCATTCCACCAATATATTTTTTTCTTGCATCACCAATCTCCACATCTCGAATCATTGACCCTATAGAAACTTTGGCTATTTGAATTCTTATGCTCTCCTTTGTCATTCCAATGAACATGGTTTGATGGTTGACACTATTGTACCAAGATGTCTCTTGCTAAGGTTTGAATTATGCAATAGGATTCTCGAGTAAGTTAAGCATATGTGGATCAATAAAAATTCCATTTTAACTACTTCTTTAATCATTAGATTTTTCATCATCATGCTCCTCCTCATAATGATCTTCCATTTCATCATCCTAAAAAGGATTTTACCATGTACATATGTGAGATCTTTAAGATAAGTTAACTTATTTTTTCTTAGAAGAAATCCTTCATAACATACTAAGATATGTACAGGTAATGTGATGAAATGTATAGGTCTGATGTGGCCCAACCAGGTTCACAAGCGTGAAAATGTGCAAGGGAAAGGCAGTGTTCCCCAAACCCACAAAACAAGAACTATCCACTCTAAACCTACAACACCCTCCCAATGGCTATGATGGATTTATTTATCTTATCTAAGATGGATTAAAGAGGTTTCAAGTGGTTTTAGACCCCCAACCCAATCCTAGCACTCAAATCCTTCAAAATTGCCTAGTAAGCCTAATTTCCCGCAACTAGGTTTCTAGGGAGAAAGATTTCAAAACTTCTCCAAACTTTTCCAAAGGATTCTTCAAAAAGAAAAGGTTTTTAGATAACCATTTCAGCCTTCTTCAACATATGAAAAACTTGATATAGGTTGTTTTGGACCGACAACTAGATCCCTAAACTTGGCACCCTTTTAAGGCATAAAATAGGGTGATTTTACAAACCAAGTATATGCTGCCTATACTTCCAAAGCTTCAAACTTTCAAAAGTCTTGAAAATTATCCCATTAAAAGGAAAATCAAATCAATTTGACTCCCTAACCTCTACAAACAAGAAACCCCCAATTTCACCTCTTACAAACCCTCAAATCTAGGGCTTTCTCAATGTGTGACCTCCCAAGACAATATCAACCAACTGAAGGTTGATTCACCATTTAAAAGGTATATTTAGATGATATCCACCATAAAATACCCCTCTCCAATTGATAGATCTTCGGCTGCTACACTCCAGGAATACATTTCATGCACCTACAACTACCAAAAACCCATTAGAAGTCTCCAATCATGAAAAATCCTGCCCAATCATTGTTAGAATGTTTATTTACATCAGAATTCAGGTTTTTTCGATGGGGATCATATTCCTACATCCATGGAATGAACAAATGCTCTCTAAATGCCCAAAACTTGCACAGTTTGTTTCAAAAGTTGCTTGCAATCAACACTTTTGGTCAAATGATCTTCTACTTGCCTTAATGAACCATAAAAGTGTTAGAGATCATTCAAATGGATTGAAAATATCAAAGAATGAATGAGAAACCAATCCAAACAAAAAATATAATACAAAATGCTAAAAAAAGGGGTTTTTATTGCATTCCAACTACCAAATCCATACAATGTTGATGGAATATGTACAGTGCCTCCAATCTAATGATCCAATGCCTTTACCAGGCTATAAAGGATGAAATAAAACTTCCCCAACCATATTCCATTGGTTGGAAATCATTAAAAAGGTTTTAAAATATTAAAACATGCTTTCCCTCCTAATTAAGGATATAGCCATTAGGATACTCAATTTGATTTTAAACCCTTATTTAAAATGTTTTAACTCAAATTTATTTCTTTCTACCACTTAAGATTTTTTGTAATACTCTTGTATGACCTATTTGATCCCTCTAACCAATCTAGATCCCTTGTTGGCACTATTGGCTAATTGTACATCATTTTTGTGCGTAAATCCTTTATCAGGGTCTTTAAGACTTTTCAAGCTAATATTAAATTGTTCATTACATTTAGCCATTATAGGCTTCAATACATTCCAATGAACTTTCAACGATTTCACAGACCCTTTTCTTTTATTCGCATCCAAGGTGTGCCTAGATGTTCTCTTTGGTGCTCCTGCACCATACACCCCACCTCAAAAAAGACTCTTGCCACAAAAGTGAAGGAGAGTTGTCTTCAAGACACCCATTCTCCTAGATGGATGTTTGCATCTCTTCTTGAGAAATCCTCCAGTTGTGCCACATGTACTACATGCATTCAAAATGTTAGAACAAATAAAAATACTAGATTTAGGACATTTATAATTTTCCCTCTCAATCTACCCTTTTTGTTTCATTTGAGGATCTAAAAGACCCTTATCTTTGCCCCTCATGGACATTCCATCATTACCCTTGTTGATTGTCACCAACAGACACCAAAGAGAACCAATTATTATCCTCTTTTCATAGACCATCTGCTGCAAATCAGAAGTTTTTTGATTAGCAACATGACTCTTCATCATTACCAAGGAAGCCTTGTGTTTTAGATCAACACCACCTATTGTTTAGTCTTCTAAGGTGATATACTTCTTCTTAGCATCACATACAATCCTTCCTTCATCACTATTATCACTTGGTAAAGGGTTAAGGTGAAATTTTAGACCATCCTTATGCACAATGTACACATTTGCCAATCCATGATGTATAGTATCCCTAGAGGCCTACCATGGCCTTCCACAAATAATACAACAACATTTCATAGGAATCACATTACAAATAACTCTATCAATACATGGTTCTATTGAAAAATCAACAAATGTTAGTTCCATAACAACAATGTTTTTCTCATCACTTACTCATGAAGCCTTATATGGTCTCTCAATGGGAAACTTTTTCAATTTGAGTTTTTTTATCATCTCATATGAAACCAAGCTATCAAATGATCTAGAATCGATGATCATTTTACAAACTTTACCATGACTTACACAATTTGTCTTAAAGATGGATATGGGAGTGTTGTTTTCCTATTGCATTCTTCTCACCATCAAGGATTCTTCTTCCTCATATGGTCCTATTGGTAAATAGATTTGTCACTTAGAAAATACATGATTTAGCTCAATGGAGTGTGTGACAAATCAATGTCTCCAATGGTTGGATAGGCCCTTGATATCTAGCCTTCCTCTATATTTAGAGGGGTACCTCCCTCGTAAGATAAAAATTTTAATTTTTCAATAAAGATGATTAGAACTCATAATATAAAAAGGAAACCATTGACAGTGAATGCACCACATGACTTCAATGTTTCCATAAAATCAATATAAACTATTAATGAAAGCAATCAAGAACTACACTTGAGAGCTATCATTGAGACAATGTTGATTCAATTATTCATGAGCATTTGCACAACACTATGAAAGACACCCATTACAAAGAAAAAATTGATATTTCAATGTTTAAGATATATAGAATGAGACAACACAAAGTGTACTTTCTTTATTTCTTAGCACCAAGAACATAAGAAATGACTAATTACAAGAACAATAATTTTGCACACTTCCCAAAAATTGCCTTGTTATCAAAACATAAGTGTTCCCCATCTCCAAGTCTAAAAAGTCCCTTATTACATTGAGGTTCATAAATTTATAGCTATTCTAGAATAACTAACCTTTTAGGTTCATAACAACCCAAAAAGTTAGAGTTTTGACTACTCTAAAAATAGTTCGTAACCAACTCTAACTTTTAATGCTTAACTACAATTAGAAAAAGTTAAGACATTGACCTAGACAAAAATTGATTCTAAAGTTGACCTCTTTTACAAAATGTATAAACAAAAACCCGAGACAACTTTAGACATATGTACTTCTAAATTTTAACTATGATCACTAATATTTCCTAAGCTTTCTCTTTGATCTGTAGCTGTTGTGAGTAGCTGACTCAAGTTTGCCTTATATGCTCTACATGATTTGATGACCTATGCCAAAGCCTTATTTTTGATGATGGTTAAACTCTTCATTTTGAGCTTGCATAGATTGTGTTTCTTTCTAACTTCATCCAACTCTAGGACGTAACCTGGTAAGTTTAGAATACAGGAGTCCAACGCCACTAAGAGACTGCTCAATCTCATCATAATGCTAGCATCTAAACTTTTTTTACTACCAATTTCAGTGCTGATTTTTACCTCTATGCACTCCAAAATGGAAGATATGTCTGGATCTTGAGTGTGTTCACTAATAGGGATACCTTCTATAATCATTGATATATTCCCAAAGGCTTTCCTTTTCAATAGCTTACAAGAGTTTAAGAAATTTTCTCCTTCTTCCAATTGTTGATTGATGCTGTCAATCTTCCATTCGATGTTTTCCAGCCATATATCAATTTTCTCTTCTTCTCAACAGGTGATTAACTTTAGTGATTTGACTATATCACTGTCCATTCCTTTAATCTCTACTAAATTAACATCAATTTCTCTCCATAATGTTTGTTGTTCCTTGAGAGTTGTTAACTCTTTTTGAATTTTTTGTTGTATATGATCCACTTTAGCATATGTAACCTTAACCTCCTAAAATAGGCTTGATGCTCATTCTTTCATGCATTTTATCCATGCTTTCACCATCTTACCATAAGTTTGGCATTCTCGTATGTCTTGAATGGTTTCTTCATCAAACATTTTCTTGGGATCTTTGGTGATTTCCATAGATGAGCTAGGATCCAGAAAGGAATCACTGACCATCAATCAGATGCATGAAGAAAGGGCTCAAACTTGACACTTGAGTTGATTCTTAGCTTGTTTATCTCTCCTTGACTGTTCCATCAAGATAGCAACCGACACTTGAAAATTGTGCTCTCTTCCCTCATGGGTGGTCTGACCTAGATCCACTTTAGTTATGCTGAAATTAGCTTCACTTGCTTCATTTATGTCTTTCTCTGTGACTGGTTGTGTGATCTCAACAAATAAGTTTCTTGAGGTAAGATTCATTTCCAGTCGAGAATCTATTCTAGTTTTCTTTATATTTGCATCTTTATGCACTAAATCAGCTATGGCATCTAGATTTGGTGCTTCCAATTGGATCATCCTTATGTTCTTCCTCTCCAAAATTTTTTGTAACCAAGATGTTGAGGTATTGGTAGATGGGTTGATTATTGAAGGAACCTACAGGACTATACATGATAAATCCAAGTCATGCACATTTTCTACAATTGTCACTTCTTGATTTGCTTCCGCACTTTTAGGAGAAAATGAGCATGTAGGAGATGTTATGGATTGAATCGTCTCATCTAAAAATGATGATGGTAAAGCATTCATCTTGGGAGCTTCATCTATCATCTTTTGAATTAGTTTTAAAGTCCTTTCATTGGGTTTTGATCTCTTCTTCCTAGTGACCACATTGAGTTCACATGCTAAAACTAGATCAACTACTTTATCTGAATCTTCACCATCATCTCCACCTCGTATGCTATGTAAAGAACTAGGAGAAGTAGGGATAGAAGATGGAATGGGTGAAACTAATGTACCTTCCTAGGAATTATTATTTTTCTTTTCACTTCCTCTTCTTGTTGATCTAGTAGTCGTGACTTCTTTAACTTTGTTCTTCAACCAATTTTCATTTTGTTGAATCACAACGAAGGTCCTTTTCTTGAGGTCTTTCAATTCAGGTAGAGACCAATTAATATATAGAAATTCTAACAATTGTATCCACTCAAAGAAGAAAGGATCAATTAAGTTTGACCCCTCCTCTTTTATGTCTGTCACATCCCATCCAATTTTGTAATCAATGATTTGTTGTACTATAAACCTCATCTAGTCCCTTCTTCTCACTTTGAAATCATTTCCACAGTTTTCCCAATAATCTTCCATTGTATGGAAATGGAGATAGCCCAGTCCAAGTGCCAAGTTATTTTTAACAAACCCACTACCATCAAATGGGAAGCCACTATGGAAAGAGTGCAAAGCTATGTTCACTATGGATCTCTTGATATTTTGAGAATTTGAAGAAGAAAAACAACTGTAGTGCTCAATACTAATTGGGAAAGGAATTGATCTTTTGTTACTGCACTTTTTTCTTACCTAGCCAATTTGCTTGCAAACTTTTGAAAGCACCAACCTATCATCTACAAAATGAGGCAACATGAGAGGACAATCTTGAAAACCTCCAATGCAAATGTAAGTGAACCGGGGCTATTGTATGAAGAAACTACCATAAGTACTGATGAGACTAGCTTCTTTAGGAGAAATTCAAAGTCTTATATCTCCCTATAGCTCCTTGGCTGTGAGCATAGAGAAAGCATCATTCACCCTACAGAAGTGTGCATTTCTTTGTTTTAATTGCAATTAGGGATAATAATTATAAATTTGTGTGGTTAAGTTATACTCCCCATAAGGATTAAGACCAGGCCATGACTTCATACTAGCGATTGCATACATTAGGTATGATGACATGTAAAACCCCTAACTCGTATTGAATCTGATTAACTGGTGATGAAGGGCATCACTAATTATTTCTCCCTAATCTATAAATTATTTTCCAATGATGATGGTATTAATGTACAAAAACATCCAATCCTGAAAATCTTCAGCCATCTAAATTCCCACCACTCTATTGAGAAGCATTATCATATCAAAAATTTCTTCATTAAAGATATTTCTATGTAACACTCTTGGCAACTATGACTATCCCCGTCTAGGTTGATCTAGCCAACTCCTAGCAATGGCATTCAGACATATTTTCTTATTTTGATGGAAGTATCCTTGGGCACCTTCTATATATATTTCTATGAATTCTTCTATTAATGGCAATCTGAATGTGATGGAGATAGACATTGGATCTAGCCTCACCACAATATTACCTCTTGAGGTCTTGATGTCTCTAGAATTTAGACCATACACCTTGATACATTCGAAAACTAGTTTTGCACATTGAACTACAAGTGGGAGTCCTCTTGCATGGGCTAGACAACTTTCCAATGTTCATTTCACCAGAGGTGATTTATCTTCTCTACTCATTATCTTCCAAAAGTCTACAATTTCAATCTATCCCATCTTTGTATCTGATATCTTGAGAAGTGTGCTTGTTAGTATCATGGGAGGTTCTTTACCTTGGAATTTGTACCTTATAGTATTACTTACCAAATTATTTGATAGATGTTCCTCTGAATTTGTATTTTCAAATTATTCACTTCGAGGAACATAGATTCACTTAAAGTATCATGCCAATTAATTCACATGCCTTTCCCTCTCTAGCTCAAGTTCACTACTTGGTTTGGAAAACCATTTCAATTGATGTTTTCCTCTTTTCAAAGTTCTTAGGTATATGCAGGCCTTTGACTAATTAATATTCCTTGTTTCCTTATTAAGTATTCACATTATAACAAAGAAAATCTAGTGACAACCTATCGTTGAGGCATTTTATCAAACATTTCATGTGCTTGATTTATGTTTTGGCACTTTGTGCTTCATTAGACCACACACATGGCTTGAGGCATTTGGTGGAACAAATCATGTGCACTCTCTATAGTTAGCTCCACACATACCATACACACATGTACACTAAGAAAATTTCCTTAATGCTTACATCTCATTCCGACATCTGGATAAGGTCATATTCATATCTTCATAGCTCATGCTAGTGATGATTCTATGATCTTATAAATGCTCAATGATGAAATAAGAGTCTAAACGTTATGTGTCCCTTGCTAATCAACCACTTTGCATGTTAGCTTGCATTATAGGTTCATTTTTAGTTTAATCTTGCATATGGAGAAAGCTCTCTCTTTATCTTTTGCAGATGTGTCAGCTAGCTACATTCATCTTTTCTTCCTTCTTCTTGAGCATATTTTCACATCTTTCATAATCTTGTCATTTTGCTATCTCAATTCAAATTTTTTATTTTGACCTACTTACACCTATAGCTAAAATCGACACCCTGGATTCATTTCGAGATCGAAATCAAAATTTGAGTTCATGATTAAGGTCAAAATTGCATTTTAAAATCCATTTTTTCTATGCAGTTAGTTGACTTTCTTGAGCCTATCTTTGAATTTCACCGGGGCCTTTCTTTACCTCTTCATTTTCACATTGCTTCCATTCTCTTTTCACTTACCATTTCACTTCATATCATGTTTCTTCTATTTCATCCTTGCTAGCGGCATACTTTCATTTCATTGATGACTATTCTTGTTCTTTATTGATCATATCTTGCTAGTTTTTTTCACTTCCTCTATCATTTTGATTTCGATCCCAAGGGGGTAGATATAATCTATCATTGCTATTTTTTGGCAGCATTTTCTCTTTTAGGGGCATATGCTTGACCATTTCTATTTGCTCTTGATTTATCTAGTGTTCTAGACTATCACTATCAGTCTAATCACTCAATGCTTGCTATTGCTATTATAGTCTCTTTATTTTTTGACTACATGTGTTCCCATATCAATCACACATTAGTTAGAGAATGACTTCATACTTTGAAGTTAGAGCTATATAATTATTTTCTATCATGGCTTCTTCATTTGATGTGTTCCCATATTGATAACATATTGGATGGGGAATTGTTAGCTTCTTAACTATTCTTTGACCACATGTGTTCCCATATCGATCACACGTTAGTCAAAGAGGGGCAAATGTAATAATGCAAAATTGGTCACATCTCTAAATGCAGAATTAAATTCTAAGGAATAGGTTCAAAAAAATCAAAAAAATCAATTAAATTGAACCCATTTACAAATGGCATATGAATATTAATTTTTGAATAAAAGGAAATGAGTCATTATCCTTGAAATCAAATTTATATTGACAACGGGCCCTCTATCCATAAATGAATATTCTATTCATAGTGGGATTACAACTTTGGATTATAAAATCCCTAATGGGATCTCCACTATGACTATTTTATTCATGTCATCCAAGGTTTACTTTAGCAAGGAAATATAAGCATCAAGGCATAGAGGAAAACTTCTCTAAACCCTTCTATCCAATGTTTTCCATAGATTGGAAGGCTTAAGATCCCGGCTTAGAGCTCCCTAGTCATGGACTACAAGAGGCATACACATGACAACAAAAGAAGCTCTCAATTGAGCTTTAGAAACACAACCCTTGCTAGTAAACCATGAGACAAAAGATTCTCTGAGCAAGAGCAAGAATGCTAGTGTCAAAGAACTCTTGTGTATGCAATGCAAGAATGAGAGTAACTAAGATGAAATGCACAATGCAACTAAGCTAAGAAAATGAAGGTGTTACATCCATACTAAGTAGAGTATGTGAGCTAAGCTATTGTAAAATAACTACATTAACATCCAACTATGCTAAAATGCTATATGCTAAAATGCCATGGATGAGAGAATGTAGACAAGAAATAGAAGTTCTCCACAAGAATAAGTCTTCAATCTTGCAACATAACAGTAGCAAAAGAGTGGAAGTAAGAATGAGACAAGAAGCAAGAAGCTCTCCACAAGAAAGAAGTTCTTCAAATCCTACAACATAATATTAGCCAAAATGAGATCTCTTTCCCTCTTGGAATGCCTCTTATTTATAGATTATTTTTCAAAGAGTTTGGGGCAAAGTTTAGGATTTATCATGGTGAGATTTAGATGAATTAAAAATCATTTGTATGAGACATGCTTTGAATAGAATATTCATAGTGGGGAATCCATTAGATTTTATAATTCAAAGTGGGGATCCCACTTTGAATAAAATAGTCATAGTGGAGATCCCATTATGACTATTTAGAATATCAAATTCATATTAGATTTTATAATTCAAAGTGGGGATCCCACTTTGAATAAAAAAAAGTCATAGTAGAGATCCCATTATGATTATCCATAATATCAAATTCATAGTGGAGAGCCCATTAAAGTTTTATAATTTAAAGTGAGAATCCTACTTTAAATAAAATAGTCATAGTGGAGATCCCATTAGGGATTTTATAATTCAAAACGAGGATCCCACTTTGAATAAAATAGTCATAGTGGAGATCCCATTAGGGATTTTATAATTCAAAGTGGTGATTGCACTATGAATAATCAATGATATCATGGATCCCACTATGAATAGAATATTCATTTATGGACAGAGGGCCCCTTATCAATATAAATTTGATTTAAAGGATAATGACTCATTTCCTTTTATTTGAAAATTAATATTCATGTATCATTTGTGAATGGGTTCAATTTAATTAATTTTTTTGATTTGTTTGACCCTATTCCTTAGAATGTAATTTTGCATTTAGAGATGTGACCAATTTTGCATTATTACATTTTCCCATCTCTGACTGTTGTGTGATCGATATGGGAACACATATGGTCAAAGAATAGTTAAGAAGCTAAGATTTCCTTATCTAATATGTGATCGATATGGGAACACATCAAATGAAGAAGCAATGATAGAAAATAAATATATAGCTCTAACTTCAAAGTATGAAGTCATTCTCTAACTAATGTGTGATCGATATGGGAACACATGTACTAAAAAATTAAAGAGACTATAATAGCAATAGCAAGGATTGAGTGATTAGAATGATAGCGATAGTCTAGAACACTAGATAGATCAAGAGCGAATGGAAATGGTCAAACATGTGTCCCTGAAAGAGAAAATGTTGCCAAAAAATAGCAATGATAGATTATATCTACCCCCTTGGGATTGAAATTGAAATGATAGAGGAAGTGCAGAAACTAGCAAGATATGATCAATAAATAACAAGAACAATCATCAATGAAATGAAAGTATACCCCAAGCAAGGATGAAATAGAAGAAACATGATATTAAGTGAAATGGTAAGTGAAAAGAGAATGGAAGCAATGTGAAAATGAAGAAGTGAAGAAAGGCCCCAATGAGAATCAAAGATAGGCTCAAGCAAGTTAGCTAACTGCATAGAAAGAAATGGATTTTAAAATGCAATTTTGACCTTAATCATGAACTCAAATTTTGATTTTGATCTTGAAATGAATCCAGGCCATCGATTTTAGCTATAGGTGCAAGTAGGTCAAAATAAGAAATTTGAAGTGAGATATTGAAATGACAAGATTATGAAAGATATGAAAATATGCTCAAGAAGGAAGAAAAGATGAATGCAACTAGCTGACACAACCACCGATGATTAAGAGAGGAATCTTTCTCATATGCAAGCCTAAAATGAACCATATAATGCAAGCTACAAATGCAAAGTGGTTTACCAGCAAGGGATGCATAATGTTTAGACTCTTATTTCATCATTGAGCATTTATAAAATCATGAAATCATCACTAGCATGAGCTATGAAGATATGAATATGACCTTATCCAGACGTCAGAATGAGGTGTAAGCATTAAGGCACAAGAAGCTAGAATGACCAGGACACCTATCCCTTTCAATTTAGCAAGAGAACATAAGCATCAAAGCATAAAGGCTTGGATGCCAAGAATGTTTCTTGTAGACAAGCACACCAAATATGTGAGAGATCCTTCTCATGCTAAGTAATCAGGAAGTATTATGTCCACAACAACCCTTGCATTTGTAACCTGAGATAGAAGTTTTCTAAGTATACTCGTAGTTACCTGTACATTCACTAAGAGGACAAGCATCAATATGTACTGTAGCATAGAGAACTCATTCAAACAGACAAGGAGAAGAATCAACCTCACTAAAGCATCCATATAAAATGAGTTGAGGTATACATTTCCATCCAACACGAGATAGAGGCTCTTACAATAGACACCCCTTATAAAAAAAAGTGTAAGTATTTATGTTTGTGGACACACATTGGATTTGATTTAGTGTATGATAGCTCAAAAAAGGTGTTGCATTCAAAGTGTTTGTTAAAGTGTATTTGGTGTTAGCATGTGTGGATGATAGGTAGGAGCATTGATGGGAAACATCTTTTGGAAGAATCAGTATTGTTGTGAAGCAATCAAAAGGCATTGTATTATTAAGTGTCAAGGTAAGGGTGGTTGTTGTGTGATTTTGATATGTCATGAGATGTGCTAAAATCAATTAGAGTGGCATTATTGCACGTAATTTGTGAAAAAGATGGTGGACAACTCACTTGCTCCAAATAAATTGATAGTGTGTAGTAGAAAGTATTGAGATTTTTTTTCCCATCAATAGGTGAGCGATACCCATTGATCTCACAATGTATTTGAGTGATTAACAGATGCAAGAGAAGCTTGAGAAAATAATTATCTATTTGAAAATAACAATGGCAGACTCATAAGAGCATGCACAACAAAAAGCTAAGTCATTAGAGGCGCGAACTAGAGGATGGATTGAGGATAATAGTGAAAGCTTGGTGGATGGGAAGTGGTTGAGAAGGCAGAGGAGAAGAGCAAAATGTAGCCACCAAGAAGTGAGTGGAGCATCCTCTTATTGAAATGTGCATCAGTGTGAATGGGAAGTTGTAGAGGCAAGTCAAGGTGAACTACCCCAAGATCCAACAAAAGAAAATGAGGAGGATCCTACCCTACTACAAATGTTATCTGAAAGTGTCATGCCAATTGCAAGGCAAGACGAGATAGTGGAGGAGACTAGATCTCCAAGTGAGCAAACACAACTAGAAAATAGCAATGTGTGTGTCTTCTTTACAGATAGCTAACCAGAAGATTAAAAAACCTATGGAAGGGACTACCCTAGTTATAGAGCAAGGACCTATGATGAAGCCAATAGCATCACCATATTGGCATGGAAAGAATATACTTGGAGAAATGATCAACTTATCTACAGAGAAGGTGGGTAGTTTTGTTATGTCTTCATTTTGTCCTTTTAGAGAAGTGCAACCTGGTATTGTCTTACAACTAGTTCATGATGCAAGTGTGGCAATGGAAGTGGAGCTAAAGAAAGCATTGGAGGATGAGACAAAGTAGGCTAACAATGTAGAGAAAGATGCAGAGTTCTTTCAAGGTTTGATTGAGAGAGCTTGAGAAGATGGAGCATGCAAGGAAGCAAAATAGGCAAAAGCAATGTTGGTAGCAGAATGAGCACAAGTAGAGACTATAGAGGCATCTCTAGCAGTAGAGCAGGCATTGGTGGAGAAAATCCAAAATGAACTAGTATTGTTGCAAGCATAGGTGGAACCTTTTAGACAAATGATGGCAAAGATGAATGCCATAGAATATCGGTCATAGGATCAACTAAATGCTGCAAATGCAATGATTATGCACTTCATGAATCAAATGCATGAGATTAAGCATGAGAGAGAGTCCTGGAAAATGACTATGAATGCATATAAGGTAGAATGGGACATCGCTCAGCTAGAAACACCACTACTTGGGGTAATGAGACTGTAGTAAGATATAAATGAAGTCCAAGAGCAATCAGAGAAGCTTGCATGAGAGGTAGCATACTACATGGGATTGTATCATTAGGAAATCCCTCCAAAGCACAGGAGAGAAATATCCTTCTCAAATAGAACATTTATGACACAAATGAACAATATGTTGAGACGTGGCCATATCTTGATCCCTATGGATACAATTTGGGAAGGTGTAAGACTGGCACCGAGAGCTTCATCTCCTGGAACTATGCAAATAGTTGTGCCCCTAGTTGGAAATCCAAATGGCCAACCTCCACGAGGAAGAGCTCAATGAGCATTCACTATTGATTTTTTTTCCCCTTCATTCTGTGGAGTTGTGGAAATAGATGTTCTTGTGTTGTTGTTTGAATGGTTTGTAAGAAATGCTCATTTATTAAAGAAATAAAATTGATAGTTTATTTTGTTCTCAAAACATTTGTTGTATGGTATATGATGTGTTGAAAATATTGGTTTGCTGTAGTGAAGTATTTCAAGAATATTATTTATTTCCTATGTAGCTTACCCTTTAGACCTTTTTGAAGAAGGCTCTATGACTAACCTATTTACTTCTATTGTAGGTAATGTATTTGGATTCAAAGCTTTACAAGATCTACGTCTGGAAGATTTATGAATTCCTCCTACTTATTCAAAAACTTTTCAAGGCCCACCACATGGTATTCAAGTAGAAATAGATAAATGAAACAAATATGGTCATCCTTTGTTGGGATATACTATCAAACCAAAATTGGGTCTATCTACCAAGAATTATGGTAGGATGATTTATGAATGTCTCTGTGGTGGACTTGGTTACTAGGTTATTGAGTAGTGGTTTAGCATCAAATCCTAAAGACATGAAGTAATACTTTCTTGGTAGGAAAGTATTACTTCAAAAATTTCTATATAGAACATAGATAGTTACCTCTTAAAAAGATTTTTATCTGGATAATTTGAAGTAGACCTCTTTATTTCTAATACTTCATCTTTTTACAGTGGGAGAAAAAAGAAAACCTAATCATTTATCGAAAGTGAAGTTTGAAACTCATGTCATTGACCCATTTTGTTCTTTGGATATTAGTTTTGGCAGTTCTAAAATCTATATCTTGTTCATCAACTTTCTTGGGTTTGGTCTTAGTTTTGAAATTTCTATCTACATTTTTGTATTTCTTATCCAATTTTGATTTAACCCAGTTTCGTGCTTTCTTATCACCCTGTGATGCTTTCTTAGCATCTTGTCTCAAAATAATCTCCTCTAATGTCATTCATACTTCTTCCTTTTCTATATTGATTTTATCAATATTTATTTTTGGATGATAAATATTACAGAAGTCTTGAACTAGAAAATCTCTCAAATTTTTTGGTCTTTTTAAAGATTTACATTTCTGACTTAATTCCATCAATTTACGTCTCCTCTTTTCTCTTTTGAGCTCTTTTTCTTTTTCACCAGCTATTTTTGCTAGTTGTCTAGCTCTCTATTCCTTGAGAAGCCTTTTCTTTAATTTCCACCTTCTTTCCTTCTTCTTTTGGTCATCTTCTAGTTTGAATGTCCTTTTCAATCTATTGACTTCTTCTAGAGAAGTAGCCGACTCTAATTTTTTGTGTCATTCTTCTCTTGTTTGAAGTCTCTCCTCTTTTAATTTTCTTTGGGTCTCCTTAAGTTCTTTTTCATCTGTGGCTTTGCTTTTCCTTTCCTCTTCTTTCTTCTAAAGACTTTCTATAATGAAAGCATCAACATCAAAAAATTTCAGTATTTGGATTTCTTGAAATTTCCACATTTCTTCAATCTGTCTTCTTATGATATTTAGAGGAAAAATGTCAGTTCAATTTTTTCACATTTTTTAGTTTTTTTCTAAGATCTAGAAACAACCAGAATTGGAATTTGTAATATCAAATTTTCTTGTAATAGTCATTTTAAGTTGCCACACAAAATTCATTGACATTCCTCTTTTTGGATTAGGAAGAATCACAATTCCTTTTTTCCTTTTTGGAAGAATTTTTTTTTCCAAGAAGAATCATTTTTCTTGTTCTTGTTCTTCTTCTTCTTGGAAAATTGGGATTTTGAAAATTAGTAATAGCTTGATAATCTAGTTCTGATATATATTGAATTATGAGTCCATGATTATTCTCTTTCATATGATCCAGATAATTCAAGCCACGCTATTACGGACCATTCAGGGTTATCAGGAGAATTGGTGAGGCGGCTTATGAGTTGGAGCTTCCGGCAGACAGCAGGGTGCACAATGTGTTTCATGTATCCTTCCTCAAGAAGGCGTTGGGTCCGAATGTGGTGCCTTTCGCAGTATTACCTCCTTTAGACGATGAGGGAAAATTGATTTTAGTGCCAGAATCCATCCTGGAGAGTAGAGAAAAGCAGCTTCGCAGAAGAGTGATCAGAGAATACTTGGTTAAGTGGAAAGATCTACCTATTGAGGATGCTACTTGGGAGGGGGAAGCTGTTTTGCAGCACCCGGCGTTGAGATTGCTTGAGGCCAAGCAATTTCAGGAGGGGCAGACTGTAATGTCCCCTCTTTAGTTTGACATGACATTGATCATGGATTTTCCTATTCTAGACTCTTGTAGGCAAATGGTGTGGAGAGAGAGTCAATTCTGTGGATCAGATGGTCATATCTTGCTCTTGAAGAAGTGTTAAGAGGTTATATTTTATTATTATGTGTTATTGGGGCCTACATGTTATAATTTTAAGTTGAGTTGCACTTTTTATTTTATAAAATTACTTTATTATAAAAAGTGCATTATAATGAGATTTTATAAAGGATGTTTCTAGAAGTTCTAGCAACTTCTTAGAAAAGTGAATAAATAGAGGGCTGGGCCTCTCATTTTGGACATGCTTGGATTTGAGATTTCTTCTACTTCTTCCATTGTGGAGCAAATTTTTAGTCTCTTGGGTCTGCAAATTATTTGATCTTTGGGAACGAATCACTCCCTTGGATTGGCAACTTTGAGGGTGTGAAATATCAATTGAATTGTTGCATTTGAGGAGTTGGTAATTCAGCCATCTCATTTGGACTTCATTGAGATTTAGTTATAAGGGTTTACTTTGGTTGGAATAAGGGTTTCAGTTGTGCCCTAGCATTTGTGGATTGATTAACAGGATTTGTAGACACAGTTGTGCATTATTTTCAGACTGCCAGTCCAGGGTTTGGACCCACGTTTTTGCTCATAACTCCTAATTGGCTTGACGGATGAATTTCATATTTTAGGGGGTTATTCAGCAATCCTAGGTGCCCAAATTTATTGCTTTTGGAGTGACAAAAAATGCTGCAATATTTTTATCTAGCAGCTGTACCAGGCCGTACCTGTATGGCCCTGTCAGCAAGGCAGCAGCAGCAATTTTGTGAGTCAGTTTGGGGCAGATTGTGAGGTCTTCATGTGGCATTAATTCAGCATTCATATCCGGCAAAATTGGAGCTATTCCAGGTGCACAAACTGAAGTTTTGATTGCCAAAATATTGCATGTTATGGATTAGAACAGTCAGCACTGTCATTGCATAAATAGTTATTTCTAGTCATTAATAACTGTTGTAAAAGTTTCGTCATTTGCATTCCAAATCTAAACTAGGTTATTGTTCATGTCATAACATTGCATTGTCAAGAGCTTGATGTATTAGAAGTGCATAGTTGTGACAGTCTCTCATTGTAATCAGTTCTATTTGCTGTCATAAAATCAGAATTGCATTGGACTTCATATTTGAGTTTCATATTGTCATCTATCTTTTAGATTGGTAGTGTTATAATCTGGAATTGTTGTTCATACATTATTGGCATCATATATTGAGGTTTCATTGTACAACAATTAGTAATATTGCAGCCTTATTCGGTTACATGCCAATTGTTTGACAAAATTCCTAAGTCTAGTTTGAGGGTTTCAGTGGCCTTTATAGTAAGGGTCATTACAAATTACGAGTCCATGATTATTCTCTTTCATATGATCCAGATAACTATATGCCAAAAGATCATATCTGTGACGTTTGATCCAATTCTTGAGTCATGCCACAAAAGAGGCAAAGTGCTTCTCTCTCAAAAATGATGCAAATTCAGTCCATCCCAACTAATTGCCAATAACATGTTTATGTTTTTTATTTCTGTGTGGATCTATTCTGTAGCCAACACAATATTTTAACCATTGCTTCCAATGGTTAATTGTTAACTCTCCATGATGCTTGCAATCCAATATTCCTTGTGAGTCCAAAAATTCTTTCACATTTTTTTTTATAAAAGGAGATGATGCTCTTGATTCTATCAAATCTTTGACATATAATCCTTTCATATTTCTTACTCACTAATGTTTTCATATGAACTCGATTGAGGTAGACATGGCCTTCCAATTTGGAGGAGGTACTTATAAATGGACACTAGACAAATATGAAAATATTGGATCATTGAAAAGAAAATACTAGTGAATACTTAACTTGGTAAAAAATGAAACAATGTTTTGATTTTTATGGAATATATTGATGTTTTTAAAATTTTATGAGTTTTATGAATATTTTCTTTGAGTATTTTTGAAACTGTTATGATTTTTTTTTGTTTTTTTGTTATTTATGAGGTATTTTTATTTATTTTTGAATTCAAAGCTTAGCATAGCTCAAATAGCATTGATTGGTTTGATGCAAAGTGTTCAAGAATTTACAACACTTAAAGTAGTAGAAATCTCATCAGTAGTAGTGCGACAGTAGGTAGGTACAATTAGAACAACTGATGACTAATGCACAAGAGATTCTTCAATAAGAGCATCTCTTTAGTAAGATGGTGATAGTAGACATACATAGTTTGAACAACTGGTGATTGATGCACAAGAGACTCCTAAAAAACATCAAGATATGACCCTTTAGACTTGGTAGGCTATCTTTTGAATAGTGTGAGAGCATATGCATAAGTGGAAGAAGCAAACAAAAGTAGAAAAATGCGGGAAGCAAGAAATTGTATAGAAACAAGCAATTTCCATTTTTTGGTATTTTTTTAGAATCATATATGGATTGTTTTTTTGAATTTTTAAGAATGACTTAAAGGATACTAGCTCTCAAGAAAGATCATATCAATTTTTCCCAATGTCTTGCAAGGTGTAGGATATGATGGAGTAGAAAGCTAATGGATAAGAATAGATGGAAAGGCAAGGAACATGAAGTGAGTGAAAGTGATCCTCAAGGATTGACTCCTCAAGAGTATCCAAGCTAGGAAAAGATATCCATCTGAAGCATATTTTGGATAAGTAGTGGAAGCAAGGAGCAAGAGATAGCAAGAGCATAATGATGAGACATCATGAAAGTGAGCAATCCAAAGAGTAAACATGCTAAGAGAGTGTAGTGATCAAGATCAAGGATTCAAGTGGATAGGATAGCAATAGGAATAAAGCTATCTATGAACAATATGAGTGAACAAGAAATATAAGGTGAGAAATAGATAAGATAGCCAATGTGGTTGGATAGCTCAACAATGTCAAGATTAGAGAGAGAAGAGGGAGTGGATGGATTATGGAAGAATTACACATGATGCATGTTTGCCAGGTTTTCATGATGGTACTTATCCAAGGTTCCACAAGAAGTAGTTTTCACCATAGGATGAATTTATTTATTTTTACTTTTTCTACCAAGGTGCCACAAGAAGTGGTTTTCACCAAGGCACATTTTCATATTTTTCCTTCTTTTAAAAAAAAAAATCCTTTTTTCTTTTTTTGTTTCTTTTAGAAAGAAGGCAAGTTTTTTAGATAATGCTCCTTGAAAGGATAAACCATGATATGCCAAGTATTCAAAATGATATGCTAAAAAATTTTGATAGGGAAAGGAAGATGGAAGAGAAAAATGGAGGATAAGGTTTTATGCAAAGCAAGTGAGGTTGGAAAATAGGAGGAATATGAAAATGAGGGAAAAGGATATAAGGTAGAAGGATAATGAATGGAAGGATTGTGAAAGGGTAGACAGAAAGGAAGGCAAGATCAACATCAACACACACCTTGAAGGGTGGTGAGAGGATGGAGGAAACATAAATGAAGGAATACGTGAAGGAATATGGTGAAAGGATAGAAGAGGTTGTGGTTTAGGCACATGGAATGGAAGAATGCTTTTGGAAAAAGATGAAGTAGAAGTCTTTGGAAGCTTGAATGTCAACTTCACTTGCTTCTCAATATTAGACTCTTTCAAGAGAGACTTTGGAATCCATATAGCCATAGGCTTTTCATTTCTTTTTGATGATTTAGAGATAATATCTTTAATGATGGATTTTGGAACCCATACTTGTTTTGTAGTTTTCTTCTTAGATATATCTTTTGACTTTATGCCTCTATGTTGATTAGAGGAGACATGGTGATCCTTTTTAGATGGATTCTAGTATTTCTTATTTTTCTTGTATTGAACATCCCAGTTACTTTCAAAAGACTTGGGATTCATGGAAGAAGAAAGGGGATATGACTGTTTAGATGGATAGATGGGTGAAAAGTCATCAAGGATGAGTGTCTTTGTTGATCTTGAGGTGTGATGGGAGGGATAGGAGATGGAAGAACATAAGGCCCCAATATGGAAGGGAGTTTTTAAGGCTTTAGCTTAGATGGATAAGGACCAAGGATAGATTTAGAAGATACAAATGGATAGTGAGAAGGGGTATCAACATCTTTAGAGTGAGCAACATAGCCAAGACTTACAAGTAGCTTTGATAGGAGCAACATCTTTAGTAGAAGCATTTAAAGCTAGAGCATATGTTTGAAGTGGATTTTGAGAAGTGGAGCAAAAGGGAATACTTTAATCTTGACATGATCCTTTAGATAGTATAGCCATGGAAAGTTTCTCATAATTTTTAGTATGCTCAAATATAGTGTCATCATCATACTTTGGAGGTGGAAGGATGGCATTTTGGAGGATATGAGGAAGTGGTTGATCTTGATCTTTATCCTTTAGAGAGTCCTCTTAACATGGAGCCACTTCTAAGGACAAGGGGGAATGCGGAGAGAGCAGAGAATTAGTAGAAGTGGGAGAAGAAAGCATAGAGTTGCATAAAGGTTGAGCATTTTTAGCTTTAGTAGCATGGAAAAGGTTTGCAGCCAAGTGTAGATTAGCTTGGTTCACTTTTAGAGGTAACCCTTGAGGATATGAATAGCTAGTGTGGAAAGCATTACGTTCTTTTTTTGTTGGAAGCATGTTGAGAAGCTTTGAAGATTTAGGAGACACATGAATGTTGGAAGAAGCAGAGGCATCAATGACACCACTACTAGACATAGGTTCATCAATATGATCTTTCTCAAGAGAAGTATCCTCATCACACGAGTCATTAGAAATTTCAACAATCCCATCATCAATAAGGTCTTGGACTCTATGTTTCAACTCAATACAATCTAAAGTACTATGCTTATTATTTTGATGATAAGCATACTAGATATCCAAGAATGGGTTTCCATATGAGCTAGACTTAGGCAGCATGAGGAGCTCATTAGCAAGGACTATTTGCAAGATGTTATAATAATAATCTTCCAAGGGATTAAAATTCCTCTCAAGAGTATGTCTAGAATCATTTTGTTGTTTCTCAAGTGAATAACATGCATCTATGTCTTCATCATTGTCTTGGTCAAAGATAGGCTTGCCATGAAAGTTTGGAATAGGCTCAAAGGAGGTCTTTAGATCTAGAAGATGAAGACATTGATGTCTTGGAGTAGAATATGTTGACCTTGAAGAAGATGAACCATGTGTATGTAAAGGTTTTAAGGGAGATTCATTTAAGAATGAAATCTTCTCCTCTAATCTTTTCTCAAGTTTATACTTCATTTCTATCATACACTTAGAGAAATGAAGCTAAGAAAGATAATTTGTCTCTTCTAATTCTTTGTATTGAGCATATAGATCTTGAAACTCTTTAGTAGCGTGGAGGATATCATGATCATCTAGATTTGGTTGAGGTTTGGTAGCACAAGGTTTGAATGCCATAGTGGTAGATAGATAATCAAGCATGAAGGAAACTAGAGGAAGCTAAGAAGGTGACACAAGATAACTTGATGACCAAACTAGAGAGGTAGAGTGTTCACTTGCCAAAATAGTAAAGATAGAGTAAAGTAAATTGTTAAGAAAGTGTCCAAGAAACTTACAACAGTAGTGACTCAAGTCAAGATCTAGGAAAGAAGCTAAATAGCCAAGTAGATAGAGCAAGTGGAGTGATAAGTGAACCACTTTCCAAACCTAAGAGTGTAGTCAAGAGATCAAAGTCAACCATTTCAGTAAAAATATAACTAACAAGCGGATAGAGACCATGAAGATAGAAAGACCAAGAGCACTAAGACCAAAGAGTCACCTTAAGCATGTTCAATAACTAGAGACATAGAAAAGAAAAATCAAATGCTAAGACTCCCCTTAGCAAGAAACACAAGAAAAATGTTAATACTTGATGCTTTGACTTAGTTGACAAAATTTGACAATAGTTGACAGCATAGCAAGTTTGATGTTCAAAAGCAATTTCTTTCCAAGAAAGATAGCGAAACATGAAGTAGTCTTCAAACAATCAAGCAAGGGACAAAGCAACCTTGCATGATACAAGCATATGTGAGGTCTTAAAAGAAATTCCTAGAACTATCATCATGTATATGTTCAAAAGATTTCCATAAGTCTAGCACATTCGAGAACACATCAAGCAATATCTATCTAAAAATCACAGTTCATTACTCAACAACTTGGCCCATGCTTGATGGTCCTTTACCTCACACCAAGTGGTTGCCCACAAGAGATATTTTTTTGTCATGGAAGTGCCATAAGCACAACCAAGGGAACATAGATGATGAGTGTAAAATCTTGGGGTGATTCAGGTAGCCCACTAGGACCGATCCTTGCACCAAGAAGTTGAGAGGAAAAATAGGGTAGCTACTAATCTAGGTTGTTTAGAAAGGGATTTTATTTGTAGTGTTCCTCTTGCACCCAATTAAGGGACACTCCACCTTGCAATGGGTAATAGACCTCGCGGTCACAAGAGCACCTCAAGCATTCTTGCCTAGTGATCTCCTTATGGTCAAAATCCCATAAGCGATCACACTAAGCAAAGATAAACACCGTGTCTACCAAGGTTTTGTGTCCTTGATAGCCTTGAGTTTATAGTGGGTTGGAAGAGATAGGTAATTTTCTTGTCTCCACTTGGGTCATTCCTCTTAGGTTGTCTGAGAGCATACCCTCTAAAAGATCCTAACTACCATACAATGGATCCACTCTTAAGGGTCAATATTTCTAATTCACCTCAAGGGTGAAGAGCATACTCTCATACCTCAATTTATTTCCCAAAACACACAAAGAATATTCAATTATCACTTGGCTTTTGAAAATGCAAAGGTGGGTCAAGATTCTAATTCACCACAAGGGTGAAGAGCATACTCTCCTATCACCAAAGAACCTTAACCACAAGTTTAATGTGCCTAGGAAATGAAATGGCTAGTGGAGTGTTGCCCATGAAAGTAAATTAAGCCTCTTAACTTAGGCTAGATTTTGAAAATAAATGCCACAATTTAAGCAAAATAAAAATTTTATGGTTACCTTGTTTGAAGCTAGCAAAGGCTAAGCAAATTTTTAAGGGTCTTCGACATGTTTTTTCTTCTTCTAAGTTTTTGACATACGTTTTGTACACCACATGTAGAAATCTAAAATTTGTATGAAATCCTCTTGGTAGTATCCCAAACCTGTAGTAAAATATTCAAATTAGACTTCCATGATTTGGGTTATAAGTTTTATTTTATAAAAAATTATAAAAAAATATTAAAAATTAATTTATGATCATAAAAATCTGAAATTTATATTGTAAGTTGAATTCAGCATCCAAAACATGGAAAAAAAAATTCAGATTAAAACTCAACTATTTATGGCTGAAATTAATTTTTTTAATGAAAATTATTTAAAAAAATTGCTACTTTGAAAATTTTGATTTTTTTTTGGTGAGGCTGAGACATTATTTGAAACCTACAAAAAAAAATGCAGCCCAATTCTACAATAAAAATGTCAGAATAAAATACAATAAATCAAAATATTCAAGGAGGCTTTTTCGAGCCCCACAATGGGCGTCAAAAATGTACACTAAGAAAAGTGCACTTCTCTAAACCCTTCTATCCAAGGTTTTCCATAGATTGGAAAGCTTGAGATGTCGGCTTAGAGCTCCCTAGTCATGAAGTACAAGAGGCATGCAAATGAGCATAAAAGAAGCTATTAGCTAAGCTTTAGAAACACAACCTTTGCTAGTAAACCATGAGATGGGAGATTCTTTGAGCAAGAGCTAGAATTCTAGTGTCAAAGAACTCTTGTGTATGCAATGCAAGAATGAGAGTAACTAAGATGAAATGCACAATGCAACTAAGCTAAGCAATATGCAAGGTCTAACATCCATACTAATTAGACTATGTGAGCTAAGCTATTGTAAAAGAACTACATTAACATGCAACTATGCTAAGATGCTATATGCTAAAATGCCATGCATGAGAGAATGTAGACAAGAAATATAAGTTCTCCACAAGCATAAGTCTTCAATCCTGCAACATAATGGTAGCAAAAGAGTGGATTTAAGAATGAGACAAGAAGCAAGAAGCTATCTACAAGCAAGAAGGTCTTCAAATCTTGTAGCATAATATTAGCCAAAATGAGATCCCTTTCCCTCTTGGAATGCCTCCTATTTATATTTTGTTTTTCAAAGAGTTTGGGGTAGAGTTTAGGATTTACCATGGTGAGATTTAGATGAATTAAAAATCATTTGTATGAGACACACTTTGAATAGAATATTCATAGTGGGGAATCCATTAGATTTTATAATTCAAAGTGGGGATCCCACTTTGAATAAAATAGTCATAGTGGAGATCCCATTATGACTATTCAGAATATCAAATTCATATTAAATTTTATAATTTAAAGTGGGGATCGCACTTTGAATAAAAAAAGTTATAGTGGAGATCCAGTTATGATTACCCATAATATCAAATTCATAGTGGACAGCCCATTAGAGTTTTATAATTTAAAGTGGGAATCCCACTTTGAATAAAATAGTCATAGTAGAGATCCCATTAGGGATTTTATAATTCAAAGTGGGGATCCCACTTTGAATAAAATAGTCATAGTGGAGATCCCATTAGGGATTTTATAATTCAAAGTGGTGATCCCACTATGAATAAATAATGATATCATGGATCTCACTATGAATAGAATATTCATTTATGGACAGAGGGCCCCTTATCAATATAAATTTCATTTCAAGGATAATGACTCATTTTATTTTATTCACAAATTAATATGCTGGTGCCATTTGTGAATGTGTTCAATTTAATTGATTTGTTTGATTTGTTTGAACCTATTCCTTAGAATGTAATTCTGTATTTAGACATGTGACCAATTTTGCATTATTACAACACATACAATCACTTGCAAGGTAGCTGACACCTACATGAAGATCAACCATTGTCCTTGGTAATTCTAAAGTGTTTCTAAAGCTCCTCTTGTTAAATCCATATTTTGAAGCCTTCCTTGCAAAACTATTTGTACACAATCTGCAAATGCTTGATTGCTTTCTTTTACACAAGATTGTATTTCTAACAAATAATTTGAACTCATTGCTTGTGGTTCTACATTTTACTTGTTAATCTTTGCAGCTTTATGATGCCTTCTCTTTAGGCATTTTGATGAATAGTTCACATGTCTTCAAACTTAACTTCTCAAGCTTTACCAGATCTAACATCAAAGCTTTTTATAGGTAGAGATGGATCCAAATTGGGCTGCAATGTCAATTTCCCTTTCAAAATGTTGTTTCTTGAGGTAGTTCTGATTTTGATAATGTTCCACATTTTACTAAATGTTCCTTGTGTGTGGAATGAAGTCACATTGTCCATGAAAATTTATTCAAATTCACCATAACACTAATATCAAACACATTATCTCCTTTACTCTGCATATTCATATGTATGCCTATAGATCTAGAGTTTTATATGCCTTTAAGAGATGACCCTATTTATGTTCCATGAAATGTCGTGAGTTGTATAAGATTTTTTATCAAAGATCTTCAAAAAAAAATTGTTTTACATTGCATACTCACTAACTACATTCACTTGGAAATGTGGTTAGCCCTGTAATGAAACTGACCCCAAGTCAATTACATTATGGAGGTGGCAGGACATTTGAACAACTTCACCAATCACTTCCCTTTGGAACTTAGAGCAACTCTCTTTAATTTAGAACCTCCCACCACTTTGTGGTATGAGATGCCACTTCTTTGGTATTTCATGTGAAATGATTAAGTTTCAGTTCCCACACTTCAAGATGCCTATGAGTAAATTGAGGTCCATTTTTCGAATAGTTCTCATGCCTTGTTTGGTTCTATGGAATGCCATAGCTAGAGAAAGGGGGAAGATCATTTAATGTGGATTAAATACCTTGCCAATGCCATGTCATGCATTTTTCCTTTTACCTAAGAATGAGTACATTCTGTCAAACCATTCACTTGCCTTGTTTTGAGTAGTCAACCACCATATTACTACCAATGTGCTAAGAAATTTTTATGCTATGTATGTGCTTCCATTAGCTAAAGTGGTTGCGAAAGGAAAAGAAAGTGGTTTTTTGACAGTTCATGTGTGTTATTTTGCACCTACAACTTTATTGACTTAAAACCTTTGATCAAATAGTTCATATGCCTGCTTCATGTTGTCATTACCATTCTTTGGCTGAGTTTTACTAGTCTCTCTCCATCTCTTTTATTACTTCTAATTCCCAATAGGTGGTTGTTTAAAAGTTGGAGTTTTGGTTGAAAAGTTTGTGTTAGGATTAGGTTAAAATTTTAGAGTATGTAGTGAGAGAGTATTTTAGTAAGTGGAGAAGGAATTTTGTGTGAGAGAAGGCAACCCAAACCCAAACTTCTCTCTAGAAGTTTTGGTATGTATAGAGAGGTAGTACAGGGAGAGAGAAGATGTTTGAATAGTAGAAAATAATCTCTCTCTCTCTCTCTCTCTCTCTCTCTCTCTCTCTCTCTAAAATTAACTTAATTAACTCTCATAAAAATTATCTGGGTAACAGTTGGCTCTATCTAGGGACAAGAACTATGCAAGATGTTGAATGAACCCAGAGTTAGGAAATGGTAGTGCTTTATCACAAGGGCTATAGAGTTAGCCAAAAATGAGATAAATCCAAGAAAAAGGGACTAAGTACAACAAAATTGGGAGCACAACCAAATAGAAAAGAAAGGAAGGGACGAAGAAAACTCCTAACTAAGATATGTACAAAACTACAAACTGCACATCTTATGATGATAATGCTTCAAATGTTGCCCATTGTAAGAAAAGGGCAACTAAGTACCACTGAGATATAATAAGATGAAAGAATATTTTCCACATACCTCTTTAATCTAGAATGGACCTCTCCATAAGGAGTCAAACTTTCCATGTGAACCTCTTGGCTCTCTATGCTTGTCCCAAAGTAAGACAAGATCACCTTCCTGGAACACCCTCTGTTTAGCTTTTTTATCAAACAACTTTTTAACTCAGGACTGATGTTCCCATATCCTGTCTACAACCACTTCTCTTTCCTCTTCTAGTTTGGTGAAATATAATATTCTATTTTCAAGAGCATCTTTGAATTCATAGTTTTCAATAGCATTTTGTAACTCCAAAGCAGATAATTCTAGAGAAAGGGGGAAAATTACTTCAGTACCATATAGGATTTCAAAGGGAGATAGTCCTATTGCCCTCTTCTTATTAGTGTGATCTTCCCAAAGCACATCATACAAGTGTTTGTGCCAAGACCTTTGATTAACATCTATCAATTTCTTCATAATGGACATAATATTTGTATTGCTCGATTTTTCTTGACCATTTCCTTGTGCGAAATAATCTAAGGAGTGATAGAGAATAATTCCATATTGATAGTCTCATGGGAGGATAATTTTGTAGCATTATTGGTATCAATCTTGTTAGGAACACCAAACCTGACCAAAATATTTTGCTTGATGAAACTACACACCACTTCTAAAATTATTTTCTTGACTGGAATGGCCTCTACCCACTTGTGAAATAATCAGTTGCCATTAAAATGTGAGTATGTCCAATAGTAGATGAAGGATGGATAGGACTAATGAAGTCCAAACCCCATTGTCAAAAGGGTTCTTCGATTACTATTGGTTTGAAGGGTAGTGCTTCTAATTGGACTCTTCCTTTGAAATATTAATGTCATGCCCTAAATTTAACCTGAAAAAACACAACAATTTTATTTTATTTTTTCATTTTCATACAATAAGATATACTTTTACTAGGTCCCATGTTCTATTCAGTTCTTACTACTCATTAATTTATCAAGTTTGGATTTAATCTTATTATCAATTATATAATTATTGTATGTATGTGTGTCTATATATATATATATACATACATACTATTATAATTTATTAGAATAACTTGGAGGGGAGGGGGGGTGAATCAATTATTCAAGGTCCAATGCCACTTTTTCTCTCAATCCTCAATAGCACATAACTGAAATTATCATGCATGTAATTTGAACATTTAAACAACTATGAAAAGTAGACATGCATCACACCATAACACTGAGAATTTGATAACATAGAAACCCTCCAAGAATAAGAAGGTAAAACTGGGGTGGGGATGATACCCTCAAAATAACTGTGCAATTGATTTCAACCACTTCTGATGGTCTGCCCTGTTAAAGACCTACCCTGTTAAAGGCTACCAAACATTGTTAAATGTGACCTTGTTAGAGGATTTCACCATACTGTTAGGAATGGGCTTGGTTAAAGGACTTTGGAACATTCACTTGGAATGCCACCTTGTTAAAGGATTTACAACATGGCTATTAAACCAAACTATGTTCATAGGATTTAGCTTAACTATTACAATTGCTAGAGAGTAACAAAAATGACTTTTGATCTGATACAACTTACAACATATATTGCAAATTACAGATCACAATTCAGTTCAATCCTTTGCTTGGCTTTAATCACTTTAGATCTGTCAGCTTTTCATCTCAAGCTTCGTCACCTTGAGTCTTCTTACTCATCATACCAATGTAATCATTTCTGTGGTCACATATTGAAACAAAGTATCTGTGCTCTCTTTCTCCTTAGCACCTTGTTTAGCACTTCATCCTTTCATGCCTGACCACCTCTCCTACTCTGCTTCGTGACCTTATGAATCCTTAAATAGAAATTTGGAATCTCTTTTTAGCTTGATTCTCCCTTTCCAATTTTAGGGTTTCAATATATTAGGTAAGATACAATGTATCTATCCCATATTTTTCTTTTATCTAGAAACTTCATCTAGAATTCAATTTTTTTTTGTCAGAAGCGATTTACATAGTGTTAGGTGCCACCAGCTCATCATTCTTATCTTCTAACTGGTTCAAAAAATTCTAGATAACTCCCATGCCAGCTCAGATATGGTGAATCTTTGATTTTCAAAATAATGTAGCAACTCGGCATTATTGATTTACTAATGCTTAGCACCCTCTGTATTACTCAGCTCCTGTATTTTTCTCAGCATCTGTTGGTTTACTAATGTTCGACACCTTCTGTATTACTTGACACTTGTATTTTGTTTGGCACTTGTATCTTTTCTACTTCTCGGTACCTAAAGACCACTCAGCACACTCTAAAGGTGAACTTGCTCGACTTCAACTAAGAATCTGTTCAGTACTAAATAGCTTGCTTGACACTCTCTTATGAACTTAGTTGGGCTATACAAATGACTTAGCTAAAACCTTACATCTTTGATATGTCTTGGTGTGTCTATCCTATGTGTCTTAGAGTATGTCATCAATACACTATTTCATAAATGGCTTAGCTGGTCCTTATACTTCATTACAACATCATAATTTCAACCTTTCTCTAGGTACTCTAGTTACATCTTATTGATCATCACCTCCTTGTCTATCAACCATCATGTAGTGTTTGGATTACTAAAGCAATTGTCATTCCTGCAAGTAGCAAGTTTGACATCAATGACAAAACAATGATTGAAAACATTCTTTACTAGTTCCATTACTCTTCAGTGCATTTCAATCATTTCCAACATATACATACATACATACTTACATACATATATACATATATCATTTAATACTATATATATATATATATATATATATATATATATATATATATATATATATATATATATATATATATATAACTTAATTATTTGTCTTCTTTACTATATATTTTAAACCATTATCACGTGGCATTGTTATTAACTTATTTTTATAGAATAACTTACTATCATAACATTAATCAACCCCAAATTGAGTTTGCCTACATATTACTCATAACATTTGATTCATTCACAATACATCTCTAATGATGATGAATGTTTCTATCCATACTTGGAGTTCTTATTGCCACTATCCCCATACCATTTGAATTCTCAACTTAATCTACTATCCATGTGTCTACCCACTTACATAATTCCTCTAGGTATTTTACTTTCCTTATGATTTCCACTCACTAACATATTGATATTTAATGAATTATTTATTATATAAATTTCAATATTCATCATCTAGCTTCCATTTATGTCAAAAGACACTCCTTAATCTAATTAATTCTATAAATTCCTAAACACAACTTAAATTAACCTATTAAATTTATAAACTTATTTTCTTCTTCTTATTTTATCCAATCAGCTAACACATGACAAATAATTAATCTAATTTTCAATAATGAACAAAGACTCATTTAATATCCTAATATATATACATTTCATGTTAATTATTCTCAATGCAAATTTAAAATTCATTACCTTTTGTTTCCATCCCAAAGACTTGCATTAAAACTCATCATTTAAATTCCTTTTCTTAACTTTTTTCTAACCCTCCTCCCATTTTCAAGCTCCCAAACCTAGGCTCATGTGCACCTATAAATCCCTTGAATGATGTTGATTTCTTACAATTGCTGACTTACGATAGGTCTGACATAGATTTTTTAAGTGATTAAACACATCCTTAGGAACTCCTTCCCAAGCCACTACTCTCCCCCATCTCCAATGCATGCTCTCTTACCTAGGCAAATTTTGAAGTGGGAATAAAGTAGTTTAAAAATAAAATAAAATTGCATGTAATAGCCTTGCTAGGCATGGAGGAAATGGGTGGGCTAAACATGCACATGTCAAAAACCTTAAAGTCTTGTCCCTCCCTTTCAAACCAAGATTAGACTCACACCTAGTGGGTGTTATGGGTATTATTTTTTCTTTGAGTTGTTTTTTTTTAAAATATAAATCTTGTCCTTCACATGGCTGCCAAGGAGTAGGGTGATAATTAGCTCATTTAACATATATTTTAATTTTTAATTTTTAAATTAAAATAAAGGTAAGGTAGAGTGTGGAAGTTTTCATAGGGTAGATGCTAGTTAGTGTTAAAAATATAGACTATTATTCTAATGACTTAACATGTCCTTGTTCCCTGTTTGTAAATAAATTTTGTGCAGACTTGGGTAACGGGATTCCAGTTGTGATTTCTTACATGAATTTTGATGGTATCCCTTTTGCGCATATAATTTACTTAATAAATATTCTATTACTTTTATTATTTTTGAAATTCATGACTCCAAGTCTTCTCTTGAATAAAATATTCCTATGTATTCTAGGAGGGGATTTTTTTCCCCCCATACATTTTCCAAAGAGGAAAAACCGACCTACAACATACATATCAAATCTTGACTTATGTGTTTATTTTTTTCTTGGACTAGTTCTTTAGTGTTTGAGCAAATATATATATAATAGCGTGGTAATGTCTACTAAAATGAAATCATTAGATTTGAACCCCAATGAATAAAATGATGAAACACATATAAGTAAACTATCACACAAGGAGATTTTATTCCTACTTATAAATAGCACAATTTATAACCTTCATTGCAATTTATATAGTTTTAATCTACTCAACTTTAATCTTAACATTCTCATATATACCATTTAAGAAATTACATGTCTTCATTACATCAAAGGAGAAAGTCCTCAACAATCTTATTTCATAATACCTAAAATTTAAGATGTTCACTACAAGAGAAATATAACCATACAATTCTTCAACCTTCCACAATCTTCAAATGGAAACAATGATGCCAAAGTATTCTACATCTCCTACTAACTCTTCCATAACTCATGAAGCTTCAAATGATCATTTCTTAACAAGAAACATACATATACAATATTTTCAAATTATTTCCTATACATATACATTAGGTAAAAATGGTGCAATCTGCTTTCATCCCAATGAGAAAACACAATATACCTTTCAAAATCATAAGGAACATGAACATTGAAAGACATGAACAATGAGTAGCATGAACATTGATCAAAATGATCATTGAGAACATGAACAATGAGAAACTTGAACATTGAGACTCCTATTACACATTTGGATCTTCTTAACTTTGACTAGGGTGAAAACCTAATATTCCATGGCATGCATCTTCACAAAACCTACAAAACAACACAAAACTTGGAACCATGGAGGCTCACCTCCCAACCTAGGCTTCTATGAAGCCACCCACCGAGCAGGGGAAACAAGAACCAAACAGGTTATATACACACTTCACCAAACTTTGCATGAAAAACACAACACAAAACACTATCAACACCCTCACATGGATTGCACAATGATTCTCCATTGGAATCATAAAATGTTTGGTCAAGGTGGGCTCTTCAAAGAGGAGAAGTCATAACAACCATAAATAACATATTGCCAATGCATTTTGCCTCTCAAGGCCACCATAAACATGAACAACATATTGCCATTACATTTGCCTCTCAAGGCTTTCAAAACCATCTTCTCCTCCTCATTCACCAAAAACCCCCTTGTACATCCCAAAACAACAAAATTCATGGCCTTAATGGAACCCATACTCCATGATATTAACAAACCCTCTTCATGAGGTAATTTTCTCAACTGCAATGTCAAGCCCAACTTATGCCCTTCACCCAAGGCTTCTCTTCCCTACCAAGGGTGAATGAATCCTTCACACCCATAATCACAATAAACACTTACATTCAAACAAGAAACAACAACAAAAAAATGAAGAAACAAGCAAGAAAAACCAAGTAAAAATCTCCATGAGCACAAGACACATTCACCTCTCTACAACATAATGACAAATCTCATAACAAAAGATTCACAATGCAATGCATACTCCATTGATAACTCTTCACACTTGCAGATTTTCTTATCCATACTGAAGAGAAGAAATGAAAGAACATTTTTGAGTCACCAACCTTGGTCCAAGATAGGGTAAGGATAGTTGTAGTAGAGCTCCCTTAATCTCCCACCAAAACTTAGCTATCTCTAAAATTAGAGAGTGGGTGAACAACCCACTAACTTGTCACCCCTCCCCTAAAAGACTCTCCACTAACCTTTTTTTATTAAGAACATCAAGCCTCCCTATCTTACATTGTTGCTTCTCCAAAATAAGAAGGTTGGCCAAGTGGGGTTGTGAGGGTTTTATCATGGAAAAATTCAAATTTCGAATTGGTTCAAGTTGGCTTTGTTTAAGGGGTTCCCAAAGCTAGGAAAACATTAAAATAATTAAATTTAGGCCCCTAACATAATATAATACCATTTGGGTGGTTTTTAACAATAAAATAGAACTTTAGGATCCCATTTAGGCCCCTTAAACTCCCTATCAAGTTTGAATTCGAAATTCAACATGATGGTGACCCATCCTAACACTCTCTCCCAAATGGGTGTACTTAAGCATTAATTGAAAAAAAGGAAAAGGACCAAGATTAAGTGACCTTGTGACCAACACTCTAGATGACATGTCATCAACACATAGACTATACAACTGTCAATTCGCACATAAAAATACATTACATTTTCCTGGGCATGTCCTTCATGCATCTAGGTTATGATTAAACATATTCACAAGCAAGCAACCATACAATTACAAAGAAAAATACTTTCACAATGAGGATTTTGAATCTTCCAAAGATTCACCTTGGTTAAATTGTGTTCAAAAGGTTTGAAACTTGTTTCCCCCAAGAATTTGCATGGTTCTGCTTCATGCATAATAAACTCAAGCATCAGTTGTCCAAGGAGTCATATAACATATTTACGTAAATGCATATATTGGTAACCATAATTTAGGTAAATTTTCCTTTCCTATTTAGTCCCATTTAAATCATCCAAGATGTTAGAATATCAAATCTACATATCATAAGCCATCAGATTATGTCAAAATCAAATTATCAATTATTTATGTATCATAGATCATCATAACCAATTCTCTGGATATCATAATCATTCACCTCATAAAGCATCATAATCAAATTAACATCTATCCATAGTTAAATTAATTTTTACCATCACATCAAAAATCTAATAGTATCAAGTCATAAAACTGCATCCATATATTTTTCAAACATTTCTTACATAATAACAGCTTCTGAGTGCATATAATAATGTAAAACACTACTAAAGTATCAAAATGCACAAATAAAAAAATAATCCACTGTCCATCAAGTCTCAAATAACTGTCAACATGTTTAGATCTTGAATATCCAAAATGTAAATAAAATATCCATGCTATGACGGATCAGGGTGAGGCCTCACATCCACCCCCCCCAAGGCATGAACTTCCTCCTAGAGTTCATAAAAAAGGTATGGGTACTATGCCTTCATCTGAGCTGCATCCTCCCATGAAGCTGTGACCTCATCATAAAAATCTCTTTGGACCCTAACCTAGTCTAGCTCTCTACCTTGAAGTCTGAGGGTCCATCGAGCAAAAATGCGAATGGGCTCCAATGTTATCTGTCCATTTGACTCCACCTACAAAGCATCCCAATCTATGATGTGAGACTCATCATAAGCATACCTCCTTAATACAGATACATGAAATACATTGTGAATGCATGACAGGCTAGGTGGCAAGGCTAAACAATAAGCAACTGGTCCTATCTGCTCCAAAATCTCAAAGGGACCCACAAATCGAGGTGATAACTTAGAGCCTTTTCCAAATCGGATTGGGCTCTTATGTGGCTGCACCCTCAGAAATACTTTCTCACCAACCATGTAGTCTCTATCCACCCTCTTCACATCTGCATGTTTCTTCTATCTATCTTAGGCTTATCTAAGGCATTGTCTAATCAATGCTACCTACTGCTCCATGTCCTTGACTAACTGTGGCCCTATAGCTATCCTGTCCTCAATTCTATCCCAACTTAAAGGTGTCCTACAAGGCCTACCATACAAGGCTTGATAGGGTGGCATGCCTATGGAAGTGTGATACCCATTATTATAAGAAAATTTTGCAAGATGGAGGTACTCTTCCCACTTGGATTGGTGGTCCATCACATACATCCACAACATATCCTCTAGGATCTGATTACTCTCTCAGTTTGCCTATCAAAATGAGGATGATAGGCTATACTAAAATTGAGCTTGGTACCAAGTGATGTCTATAACTCCCTCCAAAATAATGATGTAAATATAGAGTCTCTATATGATATAATCTTACAAGTTATGCTATGGAGTTGAACAATATCTCATTAGAATACATGTGCCACTATGGGTGCTATGAAGGTGGTGCGAATGGGTGAAAAATGAGCAACTTTGGTCAAGGTGTCAACCATCACCATGATGGCATCATGACAACAAGAAGACATTGGAAGACCAACAATGAAACCATGGAGATAGTGTCCCACTTCCACTTAGGTATCTCATGTGGCTACAAAAGTCCACCTGGATGTCCATGTTCTACCTTAACCCTCTGACACTCAAGACATCTGGCTATGATATTAGCAATTTGCATCCTCATACCTAGCCAATGATATAGTTGTCATAAATCTGCAAGGAGTTTCTTGACTCTGGGATGTGCTGCATAGGGTGTTTGATGAGCTTCTAGAATAATGAACTCATGCAATTCCCCTATGGAAGGCATGTAGATGCGTCCCTTATTTCATAATAATCCCTTAGAATCTAATGTATAATCAAAAAATTTACCCTCAAGGGGTTTCTGAGAGTGGACCAGCTGGCAAAATTTTGCATAAAATCCATCCTCTAGTGGTGATGCATAATTTGCTCCCTTAAACATGTGCTTGTGACCATGGAAGCAAGCCCATGATGTCATCTACTCAAGGCATCTGCTGCTATGTTCTCCTTACCCTTAATGTAATGTACATCAAAATCATATTCACATAGGAATTCCATCCACCTCCTCTACCTAGCATTAAGATTTGGTTGTGTGAAAATATATTGCAGGCTCTGGTGATCTGAATGAAGTTCAAACCATCACCCTAAAAGAAAATGTTTCCACCATGCCAATGCATGGACCACAACTGCGAGCTTGAGATCATGAGTAGGGTAATTGAGTTCATGCTCTTTAAGTTTCCTTAACTCATACGCTATGGCTTGTCCCTCTTGCATAAGAATAGCTCTAATTCCATCTAAGGAAGCATCTGTACATACTACAAAATCCTTTGAGGGGTTGGGCAGTACTAAAATAGGTGCACTTGTGAGTGCTCTCTTGAGCTTTTGAAAGTCCTCCTCAAACTTTTCTGTCCACACAAACTTATTTTCCTTCCTCTGAAGAGAGGTAATAGGGTGAGCTACCTTAGAAAACTTGCCACAAACTACCTATAGTATCCTTCTAAACCCATGAAACTTCTAACCTCTATGATGTTGGTAGGTGCTGGCCAATCCATGATGGCTCAAATCTTAGATGGATCCACTAAGATCCCATCCCTTGATATCACATGACCTAAATAATGCACTTCCCTTTTGAAAAAGGCACACTTTGACAAGCTACCATAAAGTTGATTCTCCCTTAATCATTGTAATACCTGTCGCAGGTGCTCTTCATGTTCCTTCTCATCATGAAAATATACCAATATATCATTAAGGAACACTACTACAAACTTGTCTAGGAAAGTGTAGAATACCCCTTTCATGAGGCTCATAAATATAGTTGGTGCATTTGTGAGACCAAAAGGTACCACTGTGAAATCATAGTGACCATTTCTTGTGTGGAATGCAATCTTGTGGATGTCACTTTCCACGAAGTGCAACTAATGGTACCCTGACTTCAAATCTATTTTGGAGAAAACTCGGGCACCCTGTAACTGATCAAATAAGTCATCAATCCTAGGTAGCGGGTATCGGTTCTTGATAGTTACTTTATTCAATTTCCTATAATCAATGCACAATCTGAGTGATTCATCCTTCTTTTTAACAAAGATCATCTGTGCTCCCCAAGGTGACACACTAGGTTGGATATGTCCCTTCTCCAAAAGTTCCTCTAGTTGTATCTTGAGCTCATTGAGCTCATTGGTGGTCATCCTATGAGGTGCTCTAGATATGAGTTCAATTCCTGGTATGAGATCAATATGGAAGTCAACTACCCTTGGTGGTAGCATACCAGGAAGTTATGATGGAAACACATCTGAAAACTCTTGTAATATCAAATAGTCATCAAGAGAAGGTTCTTCCTCTACATCCTCCTCTCTATCACTGATGGTGATAGCAAATAACTGACATCCCTTTCACATGCACCACTTAAGTTACATGGCAGCAATCATACGAAGGGATACTAGCCTCTAAACCCCCAAAATCACCCAAGGTGTTCCATGATCATCTACACACTCAATTCTCTTCTGTCTACAATCCATCTTGGCACTGTATGCACTAAGCCAATCTATGCCAAGGACTACATCATAGGATCCCAATGGAGTGATATGAAAATCTAATTTTCAGAACGTGTCTACAACCTGGATTAGACACTTATGGATCAAGGAATCAACTAACACATTAGCCCCTGAAGCAAACTCAACCTCCCAGTCAACTTCTTGTCTAGCTACCACTAGCCTACAATGCTCCACTACAAATGGAGATATAAAAGAATTTGTAGCTCTGGAGACAAAAAGTATAGTAGCCTTACTACCTCTAATCATACCTGTAGCCTCTATCACAGTGGCTTGATGTTCGGCTTGGCAGTTGTCAACTGCTGCAAATACCCTATGGGACCTACCCATATCACAACCTATAGGCTCAGAGGTGGCTCCTTAGTGACTACCTGTTGTAGATCCTTGTGGGCACTCCCTCCCAATATGGCCCATGCCATCGCAAGCATAGCATGGCTCATAGGTCTAAACTTCACTCCTTGTGGCCTGGGCTACTGCTGACCCCTAGTCCTGCTAGATCCACTAAAGCCTCCCCTAGAGGACTGGTGAGTTCTGGTGGGTTGTGTGTACTAGTTATATGGCCTATGATCATGTTTGGGGCCCTGTGTTTGCCACTATTTGGGCTTAGATCCCTGATAACCTTGAGATGGTCTTTGTCTAGAGTCCTTTTGACACCTCTACTAAGTCTATGGCCCTTTTGAGGACCCTCTTGAATGTCCCTGATTACCCTTCCAAGAGGGTTTATGCTATGCTGGGTGATGAATGGGGTTCTAGTTATGGGACCTATCTCATGAGTCCTACCTAGTACGAATGTCCTTGGCCACCAATGTTGTCTCTACTACCTCTTGGAAGGTGGTAGGAAATGCCAGCCATACTGATCCCTAGAGAGATGGGTTAAGGCTCTTAATGAACTGATGGATGCATAATTTCTCATCTCTCATATAATCCATGTAAGGGAGTAACTCTAAGAACCTACTTTCATACTAGGCTACAGTAAGACCCCTCTACTGGAGGTCATGGAATTCCTCAATCTTCCTCTATTTGAAATGCTCTGATAGATACCTGTGTCACAATCTAGCCTCAAATGCCTCCTAGGTAAGTGTGTCTATTCTGGCTCTACCCAAGGTCTCCTCCTACTTCTACTAGGTGGAAGCACTATCTCGAATTAAGTTGATGGCAAGTCAGACCTTTAGATTTCTTCCATATGGTTGCAACTTGAAGCACCTATCTAAACTCTGTAGCCATGCCTCTACCTGTGTACCCTCTATGGTTCTAGTGAAGATAGGGGGTTTGAGTCAAATCAAATCCATAATCTCATTTCCTATATCCTGGGGTGCTCTCTCTATTGGTGGTGGATCAATCCGATGAATAGAGGCTTCTTCCTGGTCACCTTGTCCCTCTACACCTCTAGGTGGAGGGCTCCTACTTCTTTCCCTATTATCACCTCTCTATTCTCCTATTCCTTGTTGCTCGAGCTATGGTACTACAAGTGGCAACCTCTCCTACACTACCCTAATAAGGTTCTGAATGGCTATACAAAATTGATTAATATTTTGGGACTGCTTAGGTGGTGGCTAAGCAATTCCATGTCCTACCCCTCTAGGGACCTCACGTGAATCCCTAGAGTCTCTAGCTCTCTGACGACCATTACATGTGGCTATAGGCATCCTACACAAAGTTGTAGTTTATAGATTAGACGTAATGGGTTAGGCTTCTAGTGTTGAATCAAATGCTCTGATACCAAAATGTCATGCCCTAAATTTAACCCAACAAAATGCAACAATATTTTATTTTATTTTCATTTTCATACAAGAGGATATACTTTTACTAGGTCCCATGTTCTATTCAGTTCTTACTACTCTTTAATTTATCAAGTTTGGATTTAAACTAATTATCAGTTCTCTAATTATTGTATGTATATATGTGTGTGTGTGTGTGTGTGTGTGTGTGTGTGTGTGTGTGTCTATATATATATATATATATATATATATATATATATATATATATATATATATATATATATATATATATATATATATATATATATATATATATATATATATATATATATATATATATATATATATATATATATATATATATATATATATAATTTAATAGTATATTTATTTATTTATTTAAATTAATTATTCATCCTCATTACTATATATTTTAAACCATTATCACGTGGCATTGTTATTAACTTATTTTTATAGAAGAACTTACTATCATTTAACATTAATCAACCCCAAATTGAGTTTCCCTACATAATACTCATAACATTTGATTCATTCACAACACATCTCTAATGATGATGAATGTTTCCCTCCATACTCGGAGTTCTTATTGCCACTATCCCCATACCATTTGACTTATCAAATTAATCTACTATCCATGTGTCTACCCACTTACATAATTCCTCTAGGTATGTTACTTTCCTTATGATTTTGACTCACTAACACATTGATATTTAATGAATTATTTATTATATAAATTTATATATTCATCATCTAGCTTCCATTTATGTCAAAAGACATTCCCTAACATAATTAATTCTATTAATTCCTAAACACAACTTAAATTCTTTAACCTATTAAATTTATAAACTTATTTTCTTTTTCTTATTTTATCCAATCAGCTAACACATGACAAATAATTAATCTAATTTTCAATAATGAACAAAGACTCATTTAATATACTAATCTATATACATTTCATGTTAATTATTCTCAAGGAAAATTTAAAATCCATTAAATTTAAAATTTATTTCCTTTTGTTCCCATCCCAAGGACTTGCATTAAAAACTCATCATTTAAATTGATTTTCTTAACTTCTTTGTAACCCTCCTTCTCCCATTTTCAAGCTCCCAAACCTAGGCTCACGTGCACCAATAAATCCCTTGAATGATGTTTTTTTTGTTACTATTGCTGTCTTAGGACAGGTCTAACATAGATTTTTTAAGTGATTAAACACATCGCTAGGAAATCCTTCCCAAGCCACTACTCTCCCCCATCTCCAATGCATGCTCTCTTACCTAGGCAATTTTTTAAGTGGGAATAAAGTAGTTTTTTTATTTAAAAAAATTGCATGTAATAGCCTTGCTAGGTGTGGAGGAAATGGGTGGGATAAGACATGCACATGTTAGAAACCTTAAAGTCTTGTCCCCCCTTTCAAACCTAGATTAGACTTGCACCTAGTGGGTGTTCTGTGTATTATTTTTTTAAAATATAAATCTTGTCCTTCACATGGCCGCCAAGGAGCAAGGTGATAATTATCTCTTTTAACACATTTTTTATTTTTTATTTTTTAAATTAAAATAAAGGTGAGGTAGAGTGTGGAAGTTGTCATAGGGTAGATGCTAGGTAGCGTTAAATATATAGACTATTATTCTAATGACTTGACATGTCCTTGTTCCCTATTTGTAAATAAATTTTGTCCAGACTTGGGTCACGAGATTCAAGTTGTGATTTCTTACATGAATTTTGATGGTATCCCTTTTGTGCACATAATTTACTTAATAAATATTCTATTATTATTATTATTTTTGAAATCCATGACTCCAAGTCTTCTCTTTAGTAAAATATTCATCTGTATTCTAGGAGGGGATTTTTTTTTTCCCCATACATTTTCCAAAGAGGAAAAACCCACCTACAGAATACTTATCAAATTTTGACCTAAGTGTTTATTTTTTTCTTGGACTAGTTCTTTAGTGTTTGAGTAAATATATATGTAATAGCATGGTAATGTCTACTAAAATGAAATCGTTAGATTTGAACCCCAATGAATAAAATAATGAAACACATATAAGTAAACTATCATGCAAGGAGATTTTATTCCTCCTTACAAATTACACAATTTATAACCTTCATTGTAATTTATATAGTTTGAATCTACTCAACTTTAATCTTAACATTCTCCTATATACCATGTAAGAAATTACATGTCTTCATTACATCAAAGGAGACAATCCTAAACAATATTATTTCATAATACCTAAAATTTGAGATGTTCATTACAAGATAAATATAAGAACAAAATTCTTCAACCTTCCACAATCTTCAAATGGAAACAATGATGCCAAAGTATTCTACATCTCTTACTAACTCTTCCATAACTCATGAAGCTTCAAATCATCATTTCTTAACAAGGAACATACATATACAACATTGTCAAATTATTTCCCCTACATATACATTAGGTAACAATGGTACAATCTCCTTTCATCCCAATGAGACAACACAAGAGACTTTTCAAAATCATAAGGAACATGAACATTGAAAGACATGAACAATGAGTAGCATGAACATTGATCAACATGATCATTGAGAACATGAACAATGAGAAACTTGAACATTGAGACTCCTATTACACATTTGAATCTTCTTCACTTTGACTAGGGTGAAACCCTAATATTCCATGGCATGCATCTTCACAAAACCTACAAAACAAAACAAAACTTGCAACCATAGAGGCTCACCTCCCAACCTAGGCTTCTATGAATCCACCCACCGAGCAAGGGAAACAAGAACCAAATAAGTTACATACATACTTCACCAAAATTTGCATGAAACACAACACAAAACACTATCAACACCCTCCCATGGCTTGCACAATGATTCTACACTGGAATCATAAAACATTGGGTGAATGTGGGCTCTTCAAACAAGAGAAGTCATAACAACCATAAATAACATATTGCCAATACATTTTGCCTCTCAAGGCCACCATAAACATAAACAACTTATTGCCATTACATTTTCCTCTCAAGGCCTTCAAAACCATCATCTCCTCATCATTCACCAAAAACCCCCTTGTACCTCCCAAAACAACAAGATCATGGCCTTAATGGAGCCTATACTCCATGATATTAACAAACCCTCTTCATGAGGTAATTTTCTCAACTGCAATGTCAAGCCCAACTTATGCCCTTCACCCAAGGCTTCTCTTCCCTCCCAATGGTGAGTGAAGCCTTCACACCCATAATCACAATCAACACTTACATTCAAATAAGAAACAACAACAAAACAAATGAAGAAACAAGCAAGAAAAACCAAGGAAAAATCTCCATGAGCACAAGACACATTCACCTCTCTACAACATAATGACAAAGCACATAACACAAGATTCGAAATGCAATGCACACTTTCATATTTTCTTATCCATACTGAAGAAAAGAAATAAAAGAACATGTGTGAGTCACCAACCTTTGTCCAAGCTAGGGTAAGGATAGTTGTAGTAGAGCTCCCTTAATCTCCCACCAAAACTTAGCTATCTCTAAAATTAGAGAGTGGGTGAACAACCCACTAACTTGTCACCCCTCCCCTAAAAGATTCTCCACTAACCTTTTTTTATTAAGAACATAAAGCCTCCCTAGCTTACATTGTTGCTTCTCCAAAATAAGAAGGTTTACCAAGTGGAGTTGTGAGGGTTTTATCATGGAAAAACACAAATTTCGAATTGGTTCAAGTTGGCTTTGTTTAAGGGGTTCCCAAAGCTAGGAAAAAATTAAAATAATTAAATTTAGGCCCCTAACATACTATAATACCATTTGGGTGGTTTTTAACAATAAAATAACATGTTAGGATTCCATTTAGGCCCCCTAAACTCCCAATCAAGTTTGAATTCGAAATTCAACATGATGGTAACCCATCCTAATAATCTCTCCCAAATGAGTGTACTCAAGCATTAATTGAAAGGAAGGAAAAGGACCAAGATTAAGTGACCTTGTGACCAACACTCGAGATGACATGACATCAATACATAGACTGTACAAGTGTCAAGTGACACATAAAAATACATTATATTTTTCTTGACATGTCCTTCATGTATCTAGGTTATGATTAAACATATTCACAAGCAAGCAACCATACAATTACGAAGAAAAATACTTTCACAACGATGCTTTTGAATCTTCCAAAGATTCACCTTCGTTAAATTGTGTTCACAAGGTTTGGAACTTGTTTCCCCCAAGAATTTCCATGGTTCCACTTCCTGCACAATAAACTCAAGCATCAGTAGTCCAAGGAGTCACATAACATATATTAAGTAAATGCATATAGTGATAACCATAATTCAGGTAAATTTTCCTTTCCCATTTATTACCATTTAAATCATCCAAGATGTTAGAATATCAAATCTACATATCATAAGCCATCAAATTATATAAAAATCAAATTATCATTTATTTGTATATCATAGATCATCATAACCACTTCTTTGCATATCATAATCATTCACCTCATAAAGCATCGTAATCAAGTTAATATTTATCCATAATTAAATTAACATTTAGCATCACATCAAAAATCTTATAATATCAAATCATAAAATTGGATCCATATATTTTTCAAACATTTCTTACACAATAATAGGTTCTAAGTGCATATAATAATGTAAAACACTACTAAAGTATCAAAATGCATAAATAAAAATATAATCCATTGTCCATCAAGTCTCAAATAATCATCAAAATTTCAAGATCTCAAATATCCATAATGTAAATAAAATATCCATGCTATGAAGGGTCAGGGTGAGGCCTCACAATTGAAAAGAGTCACATCTCTTGACCCATTCTTCTACATCTTTGAACATGTTGGGCCAATAAGAATAGTTTCTTAGAATTTTATAGGCTATTACTAATGCTGAGTAATGACCTGCACATGCTTCATTATTAAACAATTGAAGCAACCCCTTTCTTTGTTTAGAGTCCACACACTCAAAAAAATATCATCTATTCCTTTCTTTTACAAAGTGTCACTCGAGATAATGTACTTTGCATATTTTAGTTTTAAGGTCCTCATTTATTTGGGTGATAAATGAGCTAGGAATTCTCCATATGTCAGAAAATTGGTAATATTGGAAAACCAATCATCTACATTACCAATGAATAAAATTAATTGTATTTCTTTCTCTATCTCTTCTTCATCTCTTGAAGATCCTTTCATGATAGCTTTAGAGAAACCTTTTCCTCTAACAAGCTTCGTAGGTTTGATATTGAAATCATACTCTTGTAGTCTAGCTATCTTGGAAGCTCTTTTATTCATAGCAATCTCTTGTTTTGTTAGCAAAGTTTCACTACCAAATCGGGAGAAAATGCCTTGGAGTGAGAGTTTATGATTTAAAACCTAAATTGTTTCATTGCTCTGACCAGAGTATATGCATTCTTCTCGATCAAAGAATATTTCAATTCATGTTTCTTAAGAGGGAAACTCATGAACACTATTAGGGCCTAAACATTTTCTTTGTCAAGTTGGGTAAGTATAGCAGATAAAGTGTTCTCAGATGCATAGCAATACAAATGAAGAATTTTAGAAAAATCTAGATAAGAAAGGATAGGGGCATTAAAAATTGTAGTCTTGATTTGTTCAAAATAAGCCTTTCCTTCCTTTGTCCATTTAAATTTTGTATTCCCTTCCATCATATCCACAATTGACTTTGTAATTTTAGAGAAGTCTGGTACAAACCTCCTTATGAAGTTTATGTACCTAAAGAAAGGCTTGACCCTTGGTTTACTCATTGGAAGTGATAACTGTTGGATAGCTTTCACCCTTTTAGGGTCTATCCGAATACCCTCTTTGGAGACAATATGTCTGAGTAGTTTTCCTTTTGTTACTCCAAATATAAACTTCTTAGGATTCAATGAGATGTTGTGGGTTTGACATCGATGCAAGACAGATTCTAGATGATGCACATGATCTCTTCTATGTTTAGAAAACACTGTAAGATCATCAAGGTACATGACAATGATCTTATTCTTGAGATCTACAAATGAATGATCCATTGCCCATTGAAAGGTGGCTCCAACATTTATCAAACCAAAAGGCAAAGGATTGTAAGAAAATGTACCCCATGGAGTGGTAAAAGTTGTTTTATGTTGATCTTTTGATGCAACACTAATTTTATTATAATAAGAGAAACTATCTAACATTGACATGAGCTCAGAACCAAATACCAATGGCAAAATATGATCCATGACAGGGAGCTCGTAATTATCCTTAAGTGATGCCTGATTCAAATTCTGGAAGTCAACACATATTCTTATCTCACCATTCTTCTTCCTAACTAGGATGATATTGGCTACCCATGTTGAATGGTGGATAGAGTAGATAATCTTTTCTTTAAGAATTTTATCAACTTCATTGAGTATAGCATCAACAACCTTCGGATTGAATTGCCTTTGTTTCTACCAAAAGGGAGTTGAACTAGGTTTTAAAGGAATATAATGTTTAAATTTTCCATTAATGAATTCCTTCAAATCTTCATGACCCCAAGAAAAAATGTCTTGGTAAGCCTTTAACAAATTCATGAATTGTTCTTTCTCTTCTAATGACAAATCTTTCCCTATTAGGACCATCTTTCGAATTTCTTCAAAACCAATTTTTAAATTCTCATAACCCAAAGAATTAGAATATTTAGTATCTTTGACTTTCTCTTTCCTTTTATCTTCTTTATCAAAAAGAATTTCAAGGGTGACTAACCCTCTTGGAATAACATTACCTTGCAGTTGAATAATCTCAAGATTATCTCCTAGTGTTCCATTACAATTATTTGATCCTTCAAAATTCAAATCTGAGAATGGAGTCCTTCCCTCAAGAAATGCAATGATTTTCCCATCATCATCAAAAACTTGCCAATGTCGATCATTATTCGACACACTGGGTCTATGAATCGTCTCTACTATGTAGATATCTCTGTTGAACTCAGGTTGAGGAATGAGGAGAGAGGTAGAGACTGCAAGACAATTTGCTTTGGAATTATGTTCATGATGAATAGCAAATAAAGAAAAAGCATTAAAATGCTCAATTCAGTCTTGCATTCTTTGTTTGATATTGCATCCACACCTAGTTGACAACTAATTCTGCATGTTTTGATACTTTAAGTTGTTTGATCCCTTTTTCTCTTGCATACTTGAGGCTAAGTAGAAGAGTTTCATAATCTTTGGTATTATTGGTAGTTTCAAAAACCAATTTATAAGCTTTCAAGAACTTTTCTCTTTTGGTTATATCAAAACTATCTTGGCACCTAAACAAAATGAGGAAGAACTTCCATCAAACTCCATTGACAATAATTCATTGATTATATTAGGCATAAGAGGCTTAGTTACATCTTCTTTAGTGGATGTCATCATATATGTTCCATGTTCAGTATCAACATACAATATTCTGGCCCTTGGATCATCTGATTTAAAGACTATATATTTAGCCTTGGGTTCAGGGTTAAGTTTAACCTTTTTATCTCCAATCAGGATGAGGGCATGAGACATGTCCATCTTGATTTCACCACCAAGATCTTTGCAAAAAGTTTTGCTCAATAGCATCTCATAACTGGTTGGGATATCAGTGACCAAGATATTCAGTTTTAACTTATTTTCTGTATGTGCCACAAGAGCTACTTGAGCTTCTTTTAACTAACCAATTAGAGGAACTTGTTTCACCTCCATAGAATACACTTTTCTAGATGGTTTATTTAGAGAGAGACCTAGGGCATGGGCCACCTTTCAAGTCATAATATTATTGGATGCACCAAAATCAATGATACAATTACTTAACTTGCATCCATCTATATAGAGGGAAACTTGTTTATGTTTCCTCTACCACCATTATTATTTTCTCTTCTGCTCAACTTTTCTTTATCCCTTATGGCCAACTTGTAACATTTCTCAACAGGTGTAGGGGTTGTAAAACTTATTTTGTCTTGGATGTTGAATCTAAGTGCCCTTCCCCTCCCCACTCCCAAGTACCTTGAAAATTTCTCTTCTACATCCTCATCATGACCCACTCTGATATCCAACTTATGGAATTCTTCAATTTATCCTTGTACATACAAGTCTATTTGCCTAAGACTTTGCATCTTCTTGTACATGTTGTAGTCACTAGGTAAAAATGTTACCTTCATTTTTTCCATCATAAAATACCAAGAACTAATCTTGGGTCTATTATTCTTCCACCTCCCTTCCTATATACAATCCCACCAAACTAAGGCATGCCCTTTCAATCTAGTCTTAGCAATTCTTACCTTGTCTTTTTCCTCTATTTTTTCAAACTCAAAGTAGTTCTCCATAGCATTAAACCAATCAATAAGTTCTTCATCATCCATCTTACCTGCATGAAAAGGTAAATCTAATCTTCCTTTTGCATCTCCACTCCTTATGGCTTTAACAAACCTAGCCATCCTTTCCTCCTTGGGATCTAACTGTGCCTCTTCTCTCAAAGGGAAATCTTCTTGATCCTACTCTTCAAAATCATCTTCCTCTTCTAGTCTTCTTTTTCCTTTCTTTTCCAATATCATCGATCTACTAATCAAGGATTTCCTCTCCTTGTCCTTCTCATGCTTTTCTCTTCTCTCTTGTTCAAGGGTTTCTCTTATCCTTCTATTCTCTTCTATTTGTTCCTTTACAAGATTTGCAAGTTTAGCATTAGTGATCATCTAAGGGTTCCCCTCATCTTCTCCTTTTAACATCTTCTCAAGTACCAAGACCCACTAGGAAAGCTCAAAAGGAAAGAGATGGTCAAAGGCTTCAACAAGGATCAAATACACCAATGACCCCAATAAAAATCTCTTCCTTCAACTTATGAAGTTCTAAATCTCTAATACCAATTAATGCAATGGATAGGGGTGATATGGCCCAACCAAGTTTACATGGGTGAAAATATGCAAGGAAAAGGCATTGTTCCCCAAACCCACATAACAACAACTATCCACTCTACAACTCTAACACCATCCCAATGGTTATGGTTGATGTATTTCACTTCACTCAGATGGATTTAAGAGGTTTCAAGTGGTTTTAGACCCCCAACCCAATCCTAGCACTCAAATCCCTCAAAATTGCCTTGTAGGCCTAATTGCCCCCAACTAGGTTTCCAGCGAGAAAGATTTCAAATTTTCTTGAAAATTTTCCAAATGACTCTTCAGAAAAAACAAAAATTTCCTGATTCCCATTTTGTCCTTCTTCAACATATGTAAAACTCAGTATAGGGTTTTTTGTACCAACAATCAGATCCTCAAACTTTGCACCCTTTTTAGGCATAAAATAGGTTGATTTTACAAAGAAAGTATATGCTTCCCATAATTCCCAAGCTTTAGGCTTTCAAAAGTCCTCCAAAATAATCCCACTAAAAGGAAATCAAATCAATTTGACTCCCCAACCACTGCAAATAAGAAACCCCCAATTTGGCCTCTTACAAACCCTCAAATCTAGGGCTTTCTCAATGTGTGACCCCCCAAGCCAATATCAACCAACTGAAGGTTGGATCACCATTTCCAAGGTATTTTTAGATGATATCTACCATAAAATACCCATCCTTACTAGATAGATCTCTAGTTGCTACACTCCAAGGATGTATTTCATGCGCCTACAGCTACCAAAAACCAATTAGAAGCCTCCATTCATGAAAACTCCTAACCAATCATTGTTAGAATGTTTATTTACATCAAAATATAGGTTCATTACATGGGTATTAGATTCCCACATCCATGGAATGAACAAATGCTCTCCAAATGCCCAAAACTTGCATAATTTATTACAAAAGTTGCTTGCAATCAACACTTTTGGTGAAATGATCTTCTACTTGCCTTAATCCACCAAAAAAGGGTTAGAGATCATTCCAGTGGATTGAAAACATCAAAATAGCAATGAGAAACTAATCCAAACAAAAAATCTAATGCTAAATGCTAAAAAATGGAGCTTTGATTGCATTCCAACTACCAAATCTGGACAATGCTGATGGAATCCATAAATTGCCTTCATTCTAATAATCCCATGGATTTACTAGGCTATATAGGAAGAAACACAACTTCCCCAACAATATTCCATTGGTTGGAAACCATTAACAAGATTTTAAAACATTAAAACATGTTTTCCCTCTTAATTTAGGATATAGTTGTTAGGATCCTAAATTTGAATTTAAAACCTTATTTAAAATGTTTTAACTCATACTTTATTGCTTTCTACCACTTAAAATTTGTTCTAATACTCCCTTAGGACCTATTTGATCCCTCTAACCAATCTAGGTCCCTTATTGGCACAATTGGCCACCCTTACATCATTTTTGTACAGGTAAATCCTTTATTAGGATCTTTAGGACTTTTTAAGTTAACATTAAATCATTCATTACATTTAGCCATTATAGGCTACAAGAGATTCCAATCCACTTTCAAGGATTTCATAGATTCTTTGATTTTGCTTCTATCCAAGGTGTCCCTAGATGTTTGCCTAGGTGCTCCTGCACCAAAATGATAATGTGGAAACTATTATAAGAATATGAGAATACATAGGGAACCACGCATCACTCACATTGGTCAAAATGAGAATATAACACTATAGATTAATGCATATGTGCATGGGCTTTGATAATAGATATAATTCCCCATGAAGGAACCATTGTCACATAGGATAAGGCATGTACACAAATAATTATTTTGAGTAATGAATTTTCAACAAGAGGATTTCTCTAATAAATATTAAAATCCATTAGTCAATTATTTTAGAAGCACTGGTGGATATCTTTATCTATTTCCATGGGTTCTAATACACCCAACTACAAAAAAAATACAAAACCCAACATTCATGTCAATTTTCTACAAGATCTTGTATTATATCATATGATCTTCTCTCTATACAAGTTATTTAAAAAATCATGACTATAGAAAGAGAAGACTAAATCCTCCTCCAAAGGAATATTAACTAATAAAAAGACTTATTTTAGAGTGATAATGGAATTATTCCTAAGATAACAATCAAATAATTGTTCATTAAACATTTGTATCACTATAACAATTGAACTAAAAAAACATCATAATACAATTCCAAACTACCTTACAAACAAAAAAATATGAACCAAGAATACAAGATAATTCTCATGAAGTCACTGGAAGATAGGTAAGGACACAAAAATGTAAGAATAGATGCCACCTGATAAAAATAGACACTCAAAATCTATATCATGGTCTACATTTTTAAATGTAATTACATAGAAATAACTTAATTTAGAGAAAACTTAGACAAGTCTAAAACTAATTTGGTAGAGGTTCCATTTCATTGGTAGAGATATAAATCATCATAGATATTGATAGGAGATCCTATATGCACATCGTGATCCACCAATAAGAAATCAACATCTCTAGAAATCTTTTTCTCAAATGAGACATTAGGAAAACTATACACATCATGATCCACTAATTTGACATAGTCATCAATGTCGGTAGATTATTTATATAATTCCTCAAAATTCTCCTCTTTATTTACCTATTTTGCATCCTCACCTTTATTGGTCTATGAGGCACCTCTATTCTCCTAAGAGTGAATAGAAACAACGTTCAAACATTTACTGTGAGTCCTATATTCTCCAAAAAAAACATATGAATGATAACATTACCCTTCTTCCACTCTCTTTATACTCATTCCTTTATCATATTTCTCACCTTCTCACCCTGTTTCCATCTCCTTGTAATTCACATTTTTCTTCTTCCTCTTACTCAACTCAAGCATAGCTTCACCCACTTCAGCAATCATGCATTTACCCTTCCTTATACTACTCCCCAATCTCAAAGAGATAATTTCCTTTCTAATAATCCCTATCATTGGGAAGGAATCTTTCACATTATACATGACAAATTAAAAGATTAAACATATTATCTCTTCACGTAGAATATGTTCATTTGGTTTCTCCCTATAAGCCTTGATGTTGTGAGTCAAGGAACATAGAAAATAATAAGTAAAACATACTCTTTTATCATTACCCTAAGTGATTTAGAAGGAAATGATGATAGTTATAGGCTCTATCATAATATCCATCCAGAGAAATGTATTGAATCATACCCTTAAGAACATTCTTCCACAAGGTTTTAATCAAAGAAATTGCACAAACCCACCCTTTTTCCTTAATTGAATCCCCATCATCTTGTTTAGGAAACATTTTAATAACTTCTTCAGGAATTTCTTTATTTTAGTAAAAAAGAATACATTTTGTTGTAAGACCATTTGTTTTCTCCATGATTTCAATGTTTAGTTTCAAACATACTCCCACCATTATTTTCCCTAGGATTAACATAAGCATACAACTCAACACATATCTCTTCACTAGTGGGCATTAGAGATTCATCCAGAACTTGATAATTATGTGATAGATTGATGAATATATGAAACTAGAGGTTGGAAAGACTATACTTTTAAATAGTAGATGTGCATATTTTAACTTGGCTAGGTTATGTGCCTTTTCAAGATATTCTATTACATGTCTAGAAGTCTTAGACACAAAATCTAAGACAAGATAGATCTGCCTAATTTCCAAGGTGCATTTTGTATTGAAAAATTTGATCTTTATTAATTCAATAATCTCATCTTTATATTACTTTTAACATTTGATATCTACTCAAGATCATGTGACATATTCAATCAAGCATACCAAACATTGCCCAATTTAGTAAATAAGTTGAATTGCTTAGATTAATTTATTTGGCATAGTTATAATGGTTCAATCTTAGATAGATATGATGTTCATTAGAAAAGTAGTGTTGCAAGTACTATTTGTAGAAAGTGTCAAAATAACATTGTCATTCTCTACTATAAAAGCTTCATGTGATATCATATATCATAGTAAAAATGAGAATGCAAGGTAGTCGTGCCAAATTCTGAAGAGTGGTTCTCAAAACTAGTTTTTTATAACTCTATATTTAACTATATGATATTTATGTACATTATAAAGAGAGCATATACAATTTCATCATGAATCCAAATATAATTCATGTAAGAAAAGGAAACACTATATTAGAAACTTAGTTTTGAGGACATCATCTGAAGATGTCTAATGTGGCTATAAACATATTCTCTCTCACATGATGGATGTTATCTCTATTGTTTACTTACATCTCCATGGAAAAACATATGGGTGAACCTACAATACTGGGTACCACTTTTTGGGGACGAAGGAAATCATGAAATGATGAAAAATTCGCATATAGAATTTTACATATGTTTGCTCGAACATGCTAACTATGTTCGCACGAACATATAAGCATTCTATGTTCGAGTGAACATGGTGAGTTTAAGTAAGGTATGTTCACGTGAACATACCTCGTTAAAATGTTCGTGCGAGCATATTTGTAATGGCAATTTTGCAATTAAAATTCCACTTTTCCATTTGAGATATTGATAAATTTGCATTTTTTGTATGTTCGTGTGAACACAAAATATTATAAATGTTCACGCGAACACATTAAATTAAATTTCTATCTGCCAGATTATTTTCCTCACATGTTCATGTGAACATGTGTTTGCACAAACATATTACACAAGTTTTCTCGAACATGGTGTTCGTGCGAACATATCAAATTACAAATTTTGGGTGTTATTTTCTGGAGAAAAAATAAAATTGGCTCTTTTGACCCCTAAAATTGAGATTGAATGATCTCCTACTATAAAATAAAAAATTCCAATTTGTGCTACTTGGAGCAAGCTTTCCAACGACTATAATTGTAATACATATTATATTCATTAAGGCTTTCAAATATGAGTTTAACTCATTATAGGTTCATTACAGATTTAGCATCAACCAACTTTGACACCTCAGGAAAATTAGTAAATTAGGTCAATTTTTTTTTGAAAAATATGTAGGAACTAGCTTATTGAGATACCTTTCTATTAAAAAAAAAAAAAAAAAGGTTTCTGATAAATTGACTTCAAATTATCTATGTCAAATAGAATGTATGTCTGAATTACGATTCGTGTCACTTCAAAACTTCATAAATTATACAATATTCAACCAAAATGAATCAAACCAAATGCATCCTCTAGATATTGATGTTACAAATCTAACACCGAAAGAATTACGTCATTATCATTTCTAGAAAAAAAGTTGTGTGTCAAACGGACTATCACTCTTTAAAAATATTAAATTTTATTATGTACCACTTTTTGAAGGAGATGAAAAAATTGACCTAAATAATTATTTTTTTCAGATTAAAAAATATGGTTACAAAGTAGGAACAGAGCACTCAAAATCATTAGTTTATGTCATCTTAAAATTATTTATAGTTTTCGAGATATAGTCAGTTGAACATGACGTTTGTTGCAAAAATATTGATTTCAATGTCAAAATTCGTCAAAAAGTGGAACCCATTATTGTGGGATCACCCATATGACTTGATCATAATAACTTGACTAATTGTTCAAGTATGATTCCTTTTAAGGATATAAGTTTTAATTTTTACTCAAATATTATTCCCCTAAAGTCTTATTATCATCTCTTCAACAAATGATCTAGGTATATCATCCTAGTCAACATAAGGTGCAAAATCAAGCTCAATTATTTGGAAAGAGCTATGATATGGGATAGAGGAAGAGAAAACCCTACAAATGTTTTAATGGATATATAGATGTAACTATGAAGTTACAAAAGAATTTCCTCAAGGATTATTCATTTTTCATATTTTGATTGCTTTACCTTGTGGGTGACACCTTGGGCCACTACTTACTTTGTATACACGACCATCTTCACATTTAGAAATGGTGGTTGTTCTTTAATATCTTAAGTAGTGAATGTTTCTTACCAACTAATCTTGACAAAAGATATCATTTATACATTCTATTTGATAATCATAAAAGGTTTTTATATCATAAATGGATATCAACTAAGTTGCACAATCTTTGTATGTACGATTTTGACATTCAAAAGTGCTTTTCCTACCAATTCACATTGGTACAAATCTATAAGATCACACAATTTTTTTATAGAGAACTATGAATAATACTTAGGGGAGAATTAATAATTTAACATACCCAAATTTTTAATATTACATATGTTATTTCAACATAACATTCTAGTGTACTGTAATGCCTAATGACTCATAGTGGAAAAGATGCAACAAACCCTTAAAGAAGTACCTTGGTGTTAGGGTTCCAATATTAGCATCCTTTACCAAGATTTATCTAAGCCCCTTCTTCTATGTTATCTCTTTTTTTAACTAAATATTGAGTAGCAAAGAGTTTCTATGGTTAATGGCCAAGTCCCTCTAGAATGAAAAAAAAAAATGATTAAGAATAAACACAACAAAGCTAGAGTATGTGACCATCATACCTATAAGGAGATCCACTCCCTCTTCTTGATAACCATTTTTTTATAATAAATTTTGGAAATTCCAAGAATGTGATCAAATTGCAAGAGGGTCTAATAGTTGTTGATTCAATTTACTCTTAAGATATATTGAAACAAAATACTAAAAACAAAATAGAGAAGGGTATATGAAATAGATTCCAAGTGCAAGTAATGCCAATAGAAGAGGAAAATTTTGAATGCACAAAATGTAAATATGAGTTTAATCATACACTAATCATGGTCAAGCCACACATGCATTCCTATTGTATGTTGTCTCAATTCATCCAACAAACTAGACTTTGTTGTAGGTACTTCACTTGGCTTCTTAGTATTAATAGGTAAAATTTTCCTACTAGACTTCATTGTAGGCCTTTGAGGTATATGTGTAAACTTAGTCTCAAAAACCACTTCTTATGGTACATCTAGTACATGAAGTAGATGCACCTAATGAGTTATGTCCTCTACTATATATTCTCAATTATTTTTCTATAGATTTATGCCTTTATTCTTTCTCACTCTCATTTCTAAGAGTGGCTATATATTCCTTATATATTCCTACCTTTGCTAATATTTTCTACACCATTTTCTCTATTTTCCTCTTCTTAGAACCTTTTTTTTAGGCTCACCACAAACCTCATTACACTTTTCTTCAATTGTTCTAATCTCTAGTAGATGTTAGAACTACATCAAAATTTGGCATCATGATGTAGCAACATCATGGGGTAGTCAACAATCTTGTATGTAAGGTCATCGATCTTGGATTTTTGGACTTATAGTTCATGCAGTTGGGGATGTGTTTGAAGCACACTGGGAAAATTTTTACTAAGTGTGCATAAAGTTTGGAGTTATCATTTTTGAGTTAGAGCCATTTTGGTGATTGATGGTAGCATATTCCTAATTTCTTGGACAAAGTTTGGAGATTGTATTAATGAGCTTTGATCAGAGGGAGTTAGTGTGTACGCTCTTGGATTTGGGTCATTTGATGGCACCAGGGTTCATTTCTAAGAGCGTGTACTCTTATTTGGTCTTATGAGTTAGTTATGCTTTGTAATCTTGGGGCTTGTCCTAAGTGTTATTTAATTTAGTCTTTTAGGTTGACTTTGGGCTTGAGGGTTTATTTAATGTGATTTTTTTGGGTAAGTTCACCAACATGATGTGCAAAAGGGTGGGGGGTATAAGTGAACAACTTATTCTTGAAATCAAGTAAATTTGATCTTTAAAGAGCTATTTGTGGGTCATGCAATCAAAATAATAAGATTTGTAAAACAAAAAACTTGTAGTACTCTGAATCTAATTTCTAAACTAACTAAGGTATTCAAAAAATGGATAAGATTAAGAGGGTCAAATCCCTTGCACACAAACTCTTATTTTTTGGTCAAAAACATAACATAGTTCTTTCGGTGAGCTCCACAAAATATATAGCTATATTTAGTATTTGTTGAAACCTTTTGGCAAGATGATAGGGAAGAGTGAGATCTAGAAGTTGTGTATTTTTTCATAATTATTTGACAAGTAGTTTTTATTCTATGGATTTTTTAAGTGACCCCATCTTGCAATTCTTATACTTGTTCATGCACTAGGCTTACCTTGCAACAAAAAATTGTAAAATCAACACTTTGTTTTTAATATGTGTATAGATTAAAGTCTAGAACAATAACATGCAATTTATTTTCCATTTGTTTAAGTAGATTAAAATTTATTAAAAAAAAGGTAGACATATGTCTTAGAGGGTTGTCAATAAACTAATAAAGAAAAATTAATTTCATAATGCTAACATTGTCTAAATTTTTTTTTTTAAAATATGGTTAGAAAGGTAAGAAAATGTGTGAGATTATGGTACTAATTTTAGAGATACTCACTTCACCATTTGCAAACTTGATGAAGTCAAACATGAGAATTGATCTTTGTAGATGAAATATGTCTAAAACAATGAAAATGGAGGGAAAACATCAACCCAAGCCTTTGAGTCATTTAAAAGGCCTATTACCAAGCTTTAACACAATTATTATTTTGTTTTAAAAAAATGTGATCATGTTATCCATTACAAGGAAAATATTCATACTAGCCAAAATGTGATCATCTTTTTAGTAAGTAAAAACATGATCGTCTTATGGCTCATTACTGAACCAAGCCCCAATTTTAAATTTGTGTAAAAGTTTACATAATGTGATAATATTATATGTAATTTTGAAATTTTTTTCATGATGTGTGTCATATCCCCATTTTAAGCTAAAATTTTAATAATAATTAGATAATAAAATATTATTAAATAAATAATGATAATAAAGTTATATTTATAAAACTAGGAAATAATATTTATTTAATCTAATAATATTTAGTATGATATTTTAAATAATTAAAAAATAATAAATTTTTAAAAGTAAATAAAGAAATAAAATTAAATACAAGAGACAATATTTTAGAAAGTATGTTAACTTTCTAAATAGAATTTCATAATAAATAATAATAAACACAAATAAGTAAGTAAATAAATAATATAACATAGAATAATATAAATTAACTAAATCTAATGAAAATTCAAGAGAGATTTAACAAATAGACATGATTTCTTAAAATTAAGATATAAAATGGATGAGAGTTTAGTTTAGAGAGGGGAAGAAAGGAAGAGGAGAAGAGAGGAGTTCAAAAAGGTAAAATGGAAGAGGAAAGTAATATCATGAAGAAAATAAGGAAGTGATTTTTTAAAAAGGTATGAATGATATTGAAAGGATGTGAACCTTTGAAAGGGTCATAATTATGAATAGTTGCAACTCTTCAAAAATACCGTGATTATAAAGTATTTAGATTTTTCCAAAGGATTTTAGTTATGAAGTGTTGTGACCTTTTGAAGGGATTATAACTATGAAGTGTTATGACTTTCCAAAGGATTTGTATTATGAAAGGTTGTGACTCTTGGAAATGAAGAAGGTAAGGTATGTTTATGGATTATATTTGTTTAATTATGTTTATGTATTTATTTATACTTATGAATCATATTTGTGGATAGTATTGTGTTAGCTCATGCAGTTAATACCATGGATATTAATGAAACTTGAAGCATGGAGCATAGAGATATTAAGATCTCCATTGTCTGCCATGATCGTGAAACAATGTGAACTCAAAGCATGGAGCATGTGAGATATTATGATCTACATAGTCTGCCATGGCCAAGAATCAATATTGAAATATGGAGCATGGAGATATTAAGATCTTCATTGTCTGCCATGACTGATAATCGATGTGCCAAAATATTTTGATGTTATGAAACATATGCATATGGCATTGGCCTTGGATAAAGGATTATTGTCTAAGAAGAATCTTAAGGGGTGCGCTTCCGAGATGATAGTGAGGTAGCTATGAGCTAAGAAGCCCAATCTAGAGATATCCTTAAGATTGGGGTAAACTTAGAGGGTAGAATAATATAGTTAGTTTTATTATTATTGTATTTCTAACATTATTTTATAGGTATTACCTATCCCTAACTAACCTCATTAATGGGGACATTACAATGTCCACTTTTTTGGACACCATCTTAGTGCACTTGACCATTTATTTCATGTAACTTGCTAATCCAATGTGTGGCTTGATTTAGTGTAAGTAGAGGGTGTTGTGATATCTTCAGTCATTCAATTCAACATGGAGTAGCTGAGAGGAGTGAACTTTAGTAGAGCTAGTAGCTAAGGTTGGTTTGGGAAATAAGAAGGTTTCTTGGTGGCTTGTAGACACAAGTTTAGATTCTTCTTAGAGTTTATCACTATATTATTGATCTAGACTAGCTAGTGGTTGGATCTTGCAAGTTTTTACAATTTCCTATATATTTGGAAATAACCTAGAAGGCCTTACAACGAGGCATGTTGGATGTAAATCTTATGATTGTATTATGAGAATTATTGTTGATTTGGACCTAAGTTTGTGTATTTTTGTTATGATCCCATTATGTCATTATTTGTTGGGGGCTAGGATATCTCCTTTGGGGATTCTCCTTCCTTATACAACATTAAGTGGTATAAAAATTGGTTGATCTTGTGGATATTTTTCTTTGGAATTGTGAAGATTTGGAAGATGCCTCCTAGAAGTTTGGACCCTAGGGAATTTTTATATCTATGTGATGTTGTGGAGACTACAATTTCAAATAAGGTTAAAGAAAATTTCAAACCTGATATTGAGTTGATGAAGAATGATATTTTCATTGAGATCATGGGAGATATCGATGGTGGACCTAGGAATGTAGTTATAAAAGATGTCTATCAAGAGGTTATTGAATATTTAAAGACTATTGGATCTAGTAGTAGAGATAGACATAATTGGATTGAGAGATCCATAGAAGATATAACTAGTCAATTGGATAGATTAAGAGTGCACTTGAATTTGTAGCATAAGATGGAGCTTTCTAATTTCTCAAGTAAATTGAATCCTAAAGACTTGATTGATTGGATTGGTGAATTGAAAGAAAACTTTGAGTTAGAGGATATTGAATATCTACTCAAAGTGAGGTTGGCACACACTAAGTTTAAAGGACATACTACTCTATGGTGGAATGAATTGTAGAGAGATAGAGAAGAGGAAGGTGAAATGAAGATCGCTAGGTGGAGATTGATGGTGAAAAAGTTAAAGGCTAAGTTCATCACCACTATGCATGAACTTTAATTATTTATGAGGTTACAAAATATGAAACAAAATGACTTGACCATGAAGGATTAAATGCTACAAAGTTTTATAAGTTGACTATTCCATCTAGACATAGAGAAATTTCTAAGGAAAAGGTGGCTAGGTATATTAGTGGTTTGAGATTCAATATCCAGGATGAGATTGGTATGTTGAAGATTGATTCAGTTTAGGATTCTTATTAGTATCCTCTAATGGTAGAAGAAAAGTTGAAAAGAATGTCCATCAAGGTAATTTTTAAGGAAATGAGAAGTAGGTGAACAATAAACAAATTGCTAAGGATGAACCAAAACTTGATGAACACAGGAAGATAATAGATAGAGGCTCATTTAAAGGTACTTGTTTCAAATGTGGTGAAGAAGGAAATATAAATTTTGAATGTTCTCATAAGGCTGATGATAAAAGATTTGTTGTTGTATATGATAATACCAATTCAATGAATGAGCTTGAGCAGGAGAAGGGGAACTTATTGGTTTAGCAAGTGTTGATTGCTAATAAGGTGTTAGAACCTTGTCAAAGAAGGAATTTGTTTAAAACTCATTGTAAGTCTAAAGGTAAATATTGGAATGTAATTATGGATGTTGATTATAGTGATAACATAGTTGCTAAGGAGATGGCTCAAAAACTTGGTTTGACGAGAGTGAGACATCCTCATCCTTATGAGATCAATTGGTTGCAAGATGAACATGCTTTAGAAGTAAGAAATCAATGCCTTGTTGAATTTTAGATTGTGTATGATCTAAATCATTTTATCAATTTAGAGGACAATACCAAAGAAAGAAATAATGGTATTGTTGAAACATAATAAACAATATCAAGAATTCAATCTATTCATAATATTAAATAAAATTTCATTTAATTATGGATAATCTCGTAAGTGAGATGTATGCCTGCAAATCAATCAAATTTGGACAAACCCATGGAGGAGTTTTGTGTCCGAGCTCATAAAATTTGGGTTATCTTGTGAATGAGACGTATGCCCATGAACTCTATAGGAGTTGGGCAATCACGTGGTTGAGATGTCTACCCATGAACTCCATATATAAGATCTAATACAAATTGGCAATCTCAACAAATGAGATGTATGTCCATATCATTATTCCTCATAACTCTGAAGTGATCTTCTTTATACATTTTCAAGGACATCAAAAGGGCACCACATCTTATGATTTTCATAAGAAGTTGAACCGACAATACAAAAAGAACAATCATTACAATTGGCTAAAAATAAAGATATCTCTCTGGTTGAATATTCTAATTTATTTCTGATCATTCCTCCTTTCTTATGAAGCAATGAGCCTCATTGCCCCATCATCTTCCAAATGAAGTAATGATGTGCCCATTCTTCTATTCAGATTGGAAGTTCTCTTGAGTATTTCAAATCAAAATATTGAAAGACCATGACAACTTGTCACAGAATACTCTTGTTAAATGAATAATATATTGCATCATATGGCATTGGTCTTCTTTATATTATAACTCCTCTAAAATATGAGCTTGATAACTTGTATAGTTTGTATAGTCATTGTAGAAAATGCACAGATTCCTTCATCTTCCTTTCTCCATCGACTTTGTTGCCAACAACTTTTCCAGTGATGATTGTGCTTGTCCGGCTATGCTAAATGTGCCTATAGGGATGATGATATGTGGCATTCGTTCTACATCTGATGTGCCCTATTGGAATGTCTTCTCCACATCTTTCATTATAAAAAATGTAATCATTTATAATATAATGCAATTCCACTTCCTCGGTCCATTCCTTTGCGTTGAAAAAAAACAATATTCTTGGCAGTCTACTGCAATGGAGAAAGAGAAAAGCCATTCTTACAATCAAAACAGTTGGAGATAATATAATTTGTGTACTTGGCATCTCAGAAAGAAGAAGTTCGCACCCGTCTTCCTCGATCATGTAAATGAAATTCAGGGGAACATAAACACTTCCCTCAGCAGATATGGGGAATTTGAATGGCCAATCGTTTTGACTTCGCAGACAAGAAGAATTTAAATTTTCCCCTGACCATTGTGAAGAGTAAAAATGGTAATCATAATTACAAGAAAATAGAGTTGTACCCTGTAAAGAAAATATCATCACAAGTTTCCTTCTCCATGGAACAAAATGAGAGCAAAGCGGAGTTCCAAAATTATTGAGCATTGGAGGAAGCGTGCGCCATGATCCCCAAACAGGGTCATGCATTGATATGTCATGGCGATGAAGTAAACATATCAACTTTTCAGATTTCCCAAACATAATTTTGTGTCTGTAGAAGGTTTCACTTTGCATGATGTCCCTCAATTCTCGCCTTGATTGCATAAGACTGTTGTAACTCGTGTATGGGATGTTCTTTAGGATATCACAGATTATGTCTTGGGGAAGAAGTTCAAAGACATCCATTGAATGAAGAAGCATAGAAATCAACTTTCCTGCTCCAATAAAATAAAATCCAGCAGTTGATTTGCGCTTGTAAAATTCTAAAATTCAATGGAGCGCCGGTATATACAAATCAATCCCACCATGCCCATTCTATAGGCGAGCAATGAATCCAACACTCAATTTTGAAGTTCACCTAGAGCCGAGTGAATCCAACTTTACAATCTGTCACCACAGGGATTATGATGTGGAGGGAAGTTTCTACCCTTCGAGAAGCTAAAGCAAGAAGAGAAAAAGGAACGAAGAAAGCCCTAATGGATGCCACTGCTCTATACCAGTGATCTAAATCATTTTATCAATTCAGAGGACAATATCAAAGAAAGAAATAATGGTATTGTTAAAACATAATAAAAAAATCAAGAATTCGATCTATTCATAATATTAAATAAAATTTCATATAATTATGGACAATCTTGTAAGTGAGATGTATGCCTGCAAATCAATCAAATTTGGGCAAACCCATGGAGGAGTTGTGTGTCTAAGCTCATAAAAGTTGGGCTATCCTATGAATGAGATGTATACCCATGAACTCTATAGGAGTTGGGAAATCCTATGGTTGAGATGTCTGCCCATGAACTCCATATATAAGATCTAATATAAATTGGCAATCTCAACAAACAAGATGTATGTCCATATCATTCTTCCACATAACTTTGAAGCAGTCCTCTTTATACATTTTCAAGGAAATAAAAAGGTCACCACATCTTATGATTTTCATAAGAAGTTGAATGGACAATACAAAAAGAATAGATATTACAATTGGCTAAAAATAAAGATATCACTTTGGTTGAATATCCTAATTTATTTCTAATCGGTGTAGTATATTGATCAAATGTTGTGTGATAATGTGGACATGAGTAGTTATCACATATTACTTAGGAGACCTTGGTACAATTATTTTAGGGAAGTCCATGATTGTGTCAAGAATGGATTTACTATTGAGAAGAGTGGCATAAAGCATTCCTTGATTCCTTTAAAGAATGAAAAGCTACATAGGAGGAACCTGAGTTATGGTATAGGATTTGAGTTGAAGGATTCTCAAGGGGTTCTATAAAAAAACTTTTTGCACACCAAGGATAGATGTAAAGAAGCAAAGTAAGAATTTACATGTTGTTGGAAAGGATTTGTAGAAGTGGAACAAAGGCAAGAGTGTACAAATTGAAAACTTGGATGATATATATGTGAAGAGCTATTTCATGGATTATATACTGAGCCTTGAAAGATTCTCTTCTACCTATTGAGAACATCTTTTCTTCACACCTTGGGTGTCTAATGCAATAGTATCATCGAGTAGTTACTGTAATCACCTAAAAATGGTCATCTAAACTATTAGCCCCCTTCTCAGCATTTTGGCTAAATTAATTTAATCATTTACCTAGACCAAATTGCTAATAATCAACTTATTTGATTATAACCTATAGTTTGACTATGCTATCCTAAGTTCATTATTTGATTAAAAGAACATGTCCCCTTTTAATTAAATAAAACACCCCATTCTTCTAACCCACTTAAAGTGCACACATAAAGTCCTTTTTCTATTTTACAATTAAAAGAAAAGGCTTGTGAGACTTTTGTCTTATATGACAAGTCAACTTATATTCTATTGGTTGACTTGTGTGTGCACATGGATCACACCTATTTTTGAATTCTACCGTTGATCATCCACCATCTTCATCTTGATCTCTACCGTCCATACGACTTTAAAAGAGAGAGATCTTTCCCCCTCAATCCATCCTCATTTTGAATATTGTTATGCTGCAAGTTTTCTAACAGATTTCTTTGGAGCTTTGTGGAGAACTTCTATTTCCTGTCTACATTCTCTCATCCATGGCATCATGGCATTCTAGCTTAGCTTAGCTTTCATTTTTACATGTAGCTTAATCTCACATAGCTTAATAATGGTATTGTAACACTCTCATACATGTTTTAGCATAGCTCCACTTTGCATCTCATTCTAGCTTAATCTTCATTTGCATTGCATTCTTGAGGAACTCCTAGGACATTTGCATTCTTGCATCTTGTCTTTGGAACATCCCATTGCATGGTTTACTAGCAAAAAGAGTATCTCTAAGGCTCATCTGGGAGCCCTTGAACTTGAAATACACTCTCTTGCACTTCATGGATAGGGAGCTCTAAGCCAGCATCCAAGCATTCCGAACTCATGGAATCGTTTGGATAGAAGGGTTTAGAGTGGGAGACTTTTGAGTGTACAGTTAGCAATCGTATATGTAGGAGCATCAAGATCGAATTTATAGACTTATGATTTGTAAGGTTGGGAATGTGTTTAAGGCACATTGGGGAACTTTTTTCTCAATGCATATCAAGATTGGAGTTATCATGTTAGAGTTAGAGCCATTTAGGTGGCTATTGGTAGGGTGTTCTTGATTTCCTAGATAGACTTTAGAGATTATATTTGTGAGCTTTGATCTAAGGGAGCTTGAATGTGCACTTTTGGATTTGGTTCGTTGGATGTCACATTGACCTATGTCTAAGAGCACATACTCCTATTTGATCTTATGAGTTAGCTATGCTTTTTAAATTTGGGGTTTGTCCTAAGTGTTATTTAATTTAGTCTGCTAGGCCTAGTTGTGGCTCGAGGGTGTATTTTGTATGATCGTTTATTTAATGTAATTTTCTAGCCTTACATGTGGCTTGGCTTAGTATAAGTAGAGGGTCTTGTGATGTCTTGAGTCATTTAGATTAGTATGGAGTAGCTAAAAGGAGAAAATTTTAGCGGAGCTAGTATCTAAGTGTTGGATTGTGAAATGAGAGGATTGTTTGCTAGCTTGTGAGTACAAGTCTAGATTCTTCTTGGAATTTTCTACCAAATTTTGGATCTAGGCTAGCTAGTGGTTGGATCTTGTGAGGTCTCGCAGAATTTTTATTGTAATTGCTTATGTATTTGGCCATAACCTAGAACTCTTTATAGTTAGTCATGTTGGATGTAAATCTTATGAATAATATACTATGAGAATTGGTATTTTTTTGGACCTAAATCTCTTTGTTTTTGTTATTCTTCCTTCATGTGGTTATTTTTTGTGGGATATGAAATCTCCTTTGGGGATTCTCCTACCTTGTACTACATCACATCATAATATAGATATCAACTTCATAAACCATAGGAGGGAAACATTAAACCCTTACTTCAATTCTTTCCATGCATGTACTATTAATTTCAATGATCCAAAACATTGTTTCTTAATATTTATCATCAATAGATTTTCAATTTCTAGCAGTTTATTTCATTTACCTTTAACAATCTTAAAATAATTCAAACAAATCATTCTCAATCATTGGTTTATGGTATATTCTATAGTATTTTTTGATCATAGATATAGTAAGGATATCATCTTTCTTAGCATGTAAATTCATAGTAGGAAATATGTGGATTATGTGGAAGAGTAGGTGTAATATCAAAGATACAAATCTAAATGTTTGAGATTTTTCAGATTTGATCCTACTAATATTTGATAGAAGTTGTTGTCTTAGGATTTTATAGACATCAAAGTTATTTTTCCATTACAATATTGTAGGATGTCCAAATCACTCCAACTAAAAATAAGTTATTCTTTCTATTATAATGTATTTTATAACCTAAAATCTTAGAAACCAATATCACATCCTGATGTATTATATTAATGATGGTCATTAGTTTCTTATCCCACTTAGAACCAATGTTCTTTCCATCTACCTTATTTACAAGTTTGGTTGCAACAAGAATTATGCTGATATTATCTAGACCAATTACCAAATGAATTGATTCCTTGGTTATTTTGATGGGTTGATCACCTAGCCAAAGAACAAGTATAAAATTCTTCTTAGAATAATCTAACCCATTCAACTTCCTCAAACTATTTCAAATAATCATTCTTAATATAAATACATTTCAAATCTTCCCCAATTTAATTCATATTTGTAATGAATATATTCCCTTATATCTTCAACATGAAACACATTATTGAGGGTTTGTGAAAATTATCCCTTATAGTCATCTTCCATCAATTTCAAAGAATAATTCTTAAAGTAGCATCTACATGTTTCCTCAACATCATAAATTTGTAGTTTATCCATAACTATTCAACAAATTTAAACACTTAATACCTTTAGACAAAGTGTACATGATGGATAAATAATTTTTTAGGCTGTCAAGGTGAGGATTACACAAATTTGTATGAATCTCCTTGGTCAACCACTCAAATCTCCTTCAGCACCATCTGTTGTACACCAAAAAAGTTAAATGTCAAGGAATAACATGCATTCATATGTTAAACCCTTATAATTTCCTATTCCATTAATGTTTTAAGTCACATTATTCATCAAGATGATACATAAGTAGAACCTCAAAAAAATCATAGTGACTTCTTATAGTACCATATCAGGGTCTATGAATAGAGGTATAGAATCTCTTTGCCCTCATATACCTTACTCTATGTTGGCTCTTCTTTAACTCTCCAAACTTGAGGGCTTCATATTCTCTACTCAATTTCTCTCCCCTAAGGCTACGATAGCCTAATTAGGATGATAAATATTGTTTAGTGCTAGGCACTAATTCTCCCTTGTTTACTATAATATTTTTCTCCTTTTGTCTCCATACCTTCCCATTTCTATCTTTTCTCTGTTTAACATGTCTTACTAATGTTCCCATAATTATTCTAATTAACAAGATTATTCCTTCTTTCATTATATTTTTTCCTTCTAATAATAGGCATCCTACATTGTTTACAAATCCATTAAATATGTAATATCAACTCTATGCCCTAGATTAATGTACATTTGTAACACTTAATAGCTTAGTTTCCATATTTTGGTCTATTATAATTCACTTGTAATATGTAATCTCTAGAAAATTTTCCAACTTTTTCAGATTTA